>PKMM01018555.1:95409-112860 GCA_002933915.1 Eutrema heterophyllum
GATTTGTTCACAAAACAACTAAACCAAATCTCTTTGCGAATAGTTATTTTGCTCACCTAAGTTCTGTCAGGTAATTAATCGCACTCTCGTGCCTAATCAATTATCCTAAGATCTAAGTTCTAGATTCGTCAACCTAGAATTAGCTATGAGAATAACCTATGGTGAAGAACTAATTCAGATGGTGAATTCTAATTAACTAATTAACCTAACATTCAGAGAAAACCCTTATGAGAACCCTGAACCTAACAGTGGATCTACTCAGACATGGAGAATGAAAACAACATGATTGAATAGATCATCAAAGAAATCAATAAGAAACAGGAGTTCAGAGTTGTCTCTCCAAAAACCAGAGTAAAATAAAGCTTAATCAAACGTAGCCAACAAAAGTGGCTGAAAAACCTAATTATAGTGCTAAAACACGTTTTGGGCTAAATTGTAAATAATAAAGTCTTCTGGGCAATTTTGCAATTCTTCAACTCTTCATAAAAGTCGCGACTCGTGTCTTGCTGCAGTGAGTATCAACCGATACTAGTCAGTATCGATCGATACTGAGGCTTTAAATCGACTTCTCAGCTACATGATCTCTGTTTTGCTCCAAAATGCTCCAGAAAGCTCCAATATCTCCAATTATGCTCCAAACGTGTTAAAACCTGTATAAGACTCTAAAACACTACAAAATAGTAGAAAGACTCTATAAAACGGACTTATATCATGGCTTAAAAGAGGTAAAAACCATGATATATCAACTCCCCCATACTTAGCCTTTGCTTGCCCTCAAGCAAATAGAAGACCAAACCAGAGAAAGAAGTTTGAAAACACGAAGACTCACCTCTTCTTGAAACACTGCATTTACCCTTTTCTCAAGCACCCAAATGTCACCTAACCAGTTCCAAGACTAACCACATATACTTCTCCTTAGGCATTCGCAGATTCCCCAGACTACACACATTATTTCGCAACTTCATTCAATTAAACCCATCATCGCCAGTTTCATCGCTGTGATTAATACCAAAAACCTTCTAGATTCTTTCCCATACAATATCATGACAAGGAACCACCCAATTTCACACTTTTTGTATCACTTTCTCTCCCCCAGACTTATTCCTTATCATATTCTCTTCTTCTTTTTTTTTTCTTTTTTTTTCTTTTTAGATTCGCATATACACGTCAAGGTATGAGACGCGAGTATTGATGGTGTTTGCCACCGAATCCCCGGTTCTTCCCTCTCAATGTATCAAAGGGTGTAGGCGAATAGTGGCATCATAGGAAAATCCTAGCCTCGCTTCCAACCTTTGTGTGATCATTCCTC
Organism: Eutrema heterophyllum; assembly: GCA_002933915.1. Lineage (NCBI taxonomy): Eukaryota > Viridiplantae > Streptophyta > Magnoliopsida > Brassicales > Brassicaceae > Eutrema > Eutrema heterophyllum. The sequence continues at coordinate 96,719 of PKMM01018555.1, forward strand.
ACCAAGTAGAATAATGGGATCGCTGGAAATTTTCCTAACCCTCTACTCAGAAGAAAATCATTTAATATTTTATGCTCTTATTTATTAACTTATAACAGGGGAGAGAAATACCATTACTTTAAACACATGAGTTCCTTTGTCAGATATGAATGAGGAATCACACTCTATGAATACTAACCACATCGATGAAGTGCAAAAATTTGGCTTAGGTTTTAAAAGAACTCTGCTGGAAACATGTGTGTCTTCTAATTAACTGGTCAAACTTTGGATTTTTCATTAGTCGATCTGTAACTGATTCTGTAACAATGGTCACTTAGAAGCAAAGTCAGAACAATAGATTCAAGAACAAGATCATAATCTCCAACAGGTTTTGACTCAATAAAACAAATTTTGACTCAATAAAACGACTGACTCAAAAACAACTGACTCTAAGAAAAACAAACACAATGTCAGCGACTACCTCCCCCATACTTGAACAACACTGTCCCCATTGTTATTTAGCCTAGAGTCGGTAAAAGAAAAACATAAGAGCTGAGTGGATTGGTGAAAAGTGAAGAAGTTACCCGAGATGGTGATGAGTGTCGACCGATACAGCACTGGTATCGCTCGATACTTGTAGCAAGTTTCTGTTCCTTTTTCGCGTGGATGGTGTCGATCGATACCGGGTTGGTGTCGATCGATGCTGTTCTTCTGAATCTGCTTCACGTGAAACACAAAAATAATAGAGAAACATATGTACAGACTTACCAGTGGGTTGCCTCCCACCAAGTGCTTGTTTTACGTCATGAGCTTGACTTTGCTCAGGTGATAAGTCAGAGCGAGGTTGAGATCTTACTCCCAGGAAAGTTCCACAGCTAGATACTTGCAGACTCTGAGTTCTACTCAACATGCTCTCGATAACCTCATTTCCTTTCTCTTTCAGCTCTGGAGTAAGAAGGACTATAGCCTTGGAGAATGGTTTTGAGGTTCCTTTGCACTTCACTTTGTACTCAATCGAGTCCCCATCACACTTCTGAGGGATTAAAGTCATAGAGGGAACACCTTTTACTCCTTTGCTCTTCACCTTCTTCTTTGCCTTAGCTGTTTTAACGTCTTTCTTGGTGATGACAAAAGGACTATCTAGAATGTCTATGGTCTTAGGCTCGTCAGAAGGCTCTTCCCGATTATCAACTACCAACGTCTCTCCTGTGACAACATCGATGCAAGAGATATGTGTGGGAGTTCCTCTAGTAGGAATGGCGTCGTAGTACACCTCCTTGTCAATGTATGAGAACAAGATTTTCTTGGTGGGTGTGTCCATAATGGCACCAACCGTAGCCATGAACGGTCTTCCAAGAATCAACTGCGTAGTAGATCTTGCACTCATCTCCACAACTTGAAAATCAGTAGGAACCAAACAATCTCCTACTGTGACCATCAAATCAGGGATTGTACCGTATGGAAGTGAGGTGATACAGTTCGCGTATGTGAGGGATGTCTTGGGCGGACGAATATCAGCTTTCAATCTCTCTGCAATTGCCCTTGACATGACATTTACTCCAGCCCCCGAGTCAACGATAGACTCTTTGAATTTAACTCCAGAGATAGAGCATGGAACTGAGAATATTCCTGGGTCTTCCCTCTCAATCAGTTGCTTCAGTGGAGGTGGTGTACTTCTGGCCTTGATGAAGAGTGCATGGATCTCTTCTAGAGTTTCTCTGCAATCTCGGAAGTGACTAAGCAAAGGTCGGTATTCTAAAGCTTCTTCAAAAGACATCGTATGGGGAATCCTCCTTACCATCTTCTCAAAACCAAGCAACTTCTCTGCAGAGATGGGACCTCTGAGGTGTCTAGGTGGTATATGATATGGCACTTTAGGCTTGTAAACCCTTTCCTCGACAATCTTGGGTGTTTCACAGTTTCTGGCTCAGTCTGCGAGGGGTGTCGACCGATATCAGATTGGTGTCGATCGATACAAGGCTTCTCCGTCGTCTCTTCAGATGTGGTGTTGATCGATACAGGTGTGGTGTCGATCGACACCCTTGGTTTTGAGATGTCCCGTGAAAGTATCTGCACTGGTGTCGATCGACACTGGCTGGTGTCGGTCGATGCTTGTTGTTTTGAAACGTCCTTGGCAGATCCTTGGACGGGTATCGACCGATGCTGGGTGGTATCGATCGATACTGGGGCGATTTCGGGAGCCTCATCGTTGTCATCTTCAGCAAGATCGACGAGATTCTTTGCAGTTAGGCCAACTTTCACTCCTGGATCGACCTCTTCATCACTTTTTAAGGTAGTAGAAAGGAAGAACCAAACTCTGCAAGAAATGGCAAGAGCAATGCTGCATGGTAATCAAGTTGCTCAACATTTCTGGGCTGAGGCAGTTAATACAGCCTGTTACATCATCAACCGAGTGTATGTCAGAAAAGGCACCAACAAGACACCATATGAGTTATGGAAAGGCAAGACGCCCTTTGTAAGTTATTTCCACATATTTGGTTGCACGTGCTATATTCTGAATGATAAGGATTAGCTGGGCAAGTTTGACTCCAAGAGCGACGAGGGGATGTTTCTTAGTTACTTAGTCATCAGCATAGCCTTCAGAGTCTTCAATAAGCGAACGCGTACGGTTCAAGAGACGGTTAACGTTGTCTTTGATGATGCATCCTTTCACAGACTATCGATAGTTCATGTAAGTCCAAACACATAACAGGTAATTGCAGATGCTGAGTCCTCGGAACAGGAGTCTATGGAACAGTCTGTTAACCCAGAACAGTTTGAGGATGGTGGTACTCCGACTCCTCAGGTGCATCAGAATCACTCCACAAACGATGTTATAGGAGAGATTCATGGGGGGCAGAGTTACTAGAGAAAAAAAGATTGACTTCAAGCAGATGGTCGGGAAACGTCAGAATACTAAGCTGTTCCCTAAGAACACTAAGCTGGTTCAGTTTGCATGCTTTGTATCAATAACAGAGTCGAAAAATCACAAAGAGGCATTGATTGACGATTACTGGATAGGTGCCATGCAAGAAGAACTTGAGCAGTTCAAGGGAAGTGATGTGTGGGACTTGACTCCACGACCTGAGGGTGTCAATGTTGTAGGAACGAAGTGGATTTTCAAAAACAAGACTGATGAAAGTGGAGATGTGGTTAGAAACAAAGCACGACTTGTAGCTCAAGGATATTCTCAGGTTGAAGGAGTTGACTTTGATGAGACGTTTGCTCCTGTCGCCAGACTAGAGTCTATCAGGTTTCTGTTTGGCATGGCATGTATTCTGAACTTCAAACTACATCAGATGTGTGTTAAGAGTGCGTTTCTGAATGGATTTCTACAAGAAGAGGTTTTTGTAGAGAAACCAAAAGGATTTGAAGATCCTGAACATCCAGACTATGTCTACAAGCTGAAGAAGGCATGGTATGGACTGAAACAAGCTCCAAGAGCCTGGTATGCACGACTGACAACATTTCTTATCAGTCAAGGGTATGTTCGAGGAAGTGTGGATAAAACACTGTTCGTGTTTGAAGACAATATTGGCCTGATGATCGTACAAATCTATGTTGATGACATAGTGTTTGGATCCACAAGTCAGAAGCTTGTTGATCAGCTCGTGCAGAACATGACTCAAGAGTTTGAGATGAGCATGTGCAGAGAATTGACATACTTTTTGGGTTTGCAAGTGAAACAAACTGACAATGGAATCTTTGTTTCACAAAGTACCTATGCCAAAAATCTGATTGCTAGATTTGGGTTGGAAAACAACAAAGAGGCTAAGATTCCAATGGGTGTGAATGACAAACTCTCGAAGGATGAGGATGGAGAGGATNAGGAGGTGTGGATAAAACACTGTTCGTGTTTGAAGACAATATTGGCCTGATGATCGTACAAATCTATGTTGATGACATAGTGTTTGGATCCACAAGTCAGAAGCTTGTTGATCAGTTCGTGCAGAACATGACTCAAGAGTTTGAGATGAGCATGTGCGGAGAATTGACATACTTTTTGGGTTTGCAAGTGAAACAAACTGACAATGGAATCTTTGTTTCACAAAGTACCTATGCCAAAAATCTGATTGCTAGATTTGGGTTGGAAAACAACAAAGAGGCTAAGATTCCAATGGGTGTGAATGACAAACTCTCGAAGGATGAGGATCGAGAGGATGTGGATAACAAGTTATACAGAGTTATGATTGGAAGTTTGATGTACCTGATTGCAAGCAGACCATATATCTGTCTGGCGGTTGGAATCTGTGCAAGATATCAGGCCAAGCCAAAGATGTCACACATGTTAGCTGTGAAAAAGATCACCAAGTACGTGAAAGGGACGGTTAAATTGGGTATTTACTACACAAAGGATACCACCAAGAGTCTGATGGGATACTGTGATGCTGATTGGGCTGGATCTTTAGATGACCGTAGAAGCACGAGTGGTGAATGCTTCTTTATGGGGAACAATCTGATCTCATGGCACAGTAAGAAACATAACAGTGTATCGCTATCCACAACTGAAGCAGAGTACATTGCTCTAGGAAGTTGTTGCACTCAACTCTTGTGGATGAAACAAATGGCAGCCGATTATGGTATGATCTATGACTTTTTATTAGTATTGTGTGATAATCAGAGTGCCATTAACATTGCAAAGAATCATGTTCAACATTCCCTAATGAAACATATTGATATTAGACTTCATTTTATTCGTGAACTTGTTGAGGAGAAACTGATTGTGGTTGATCATGTGAGTACTGAATTTCAATTGGCTGATTTGTTTACTAAACCCTTGGATTTCAAATGATTGGTTAATCTAAGAAAGTCCATAGGTGTTTGTGAGATCTAACATATTTTGCAAGTGTGTGGATCTAAGACAGGGACATGCACAAGGACAGCCTTCTAAGCGAAAAGCGATTTGATCAAATTCAGTATCATGTATATGTAGTGCACTGTGGAAAACAGTTGCCTGTCATGCCGTTCTGAGTTGAGTGTGTGGGGAAGTCAAAGAGCTGAGGAGAGGCATAAGTGTGCATACTGTTTAACAAAAAGGAGCTCTGAACATAAGTTTGAGTATGCACAAGTATCAGAGATTGAGAAGTCAAGTGATATCTCTGATACACATCAGAAGATTCAACATGAGCTAATGAAGGTCAAAAGCCTGAATGATGACCAGAACCACAAAAGGTGATTAGCGATGAATGTTGAACACATCAGAAGATTCAACAGGAGCTAATGAAGGTTAAAAGCATGAATGATGACCAGAACCACAAAAGGTGATTAGCAATGAATGTTGAATCCTTGCTCCGAGGTTGTGTTAAGTTTTTTTTTTTTTTTTTAAAAAGGGGAACTTAACACACACTTGTTCGTGCACTCTCCAAAGGAAATTCCAGCTGCCTTATGCATATCACTCAGAATGAAGGCATGCCGGTGTGAAAGACTAGCCACAGAGCCCAGGACTGCTATTTTCATACAGAGTGGTGAAGTTTGTTCTAAAATAAGTCATGATCACTGTTTTGGGGAAGTACATACTGCTGCAGAGATCTCAAAGGTACATAAAAGTAAATAAACAAAAAGGGATGTGTCTAACTGTGTACTCTTATGTCAATTATCTATCTGGGTCACTTAACAGTTAATGTCTAACTGTGTATGGCTATCTAACTTTTGATCTGTGTGAATATGTGATTTTGATCAGACGGGTGTTTTAAGAACAGTGCTGTGTTTGCAAGTGTGCACTAATGATTTTGTTGAGTGCTGTCAGGATCGAATGTTTTAGGATTACAGGCCTAAGCCCATTTGTCTCAAAGCCCAAAAGAGAGAAGCCATACAGGTCCTTCATGCTGCATTAGCTACAGGTAAGTGTTATGCTTCCTCTGTCTCAGAATCGTTTTCTGCATCTGTTTGGTTGTTTTTAACTTAGTTATGCACTCAAGCGGTTTTTCAAAATCTCAGTTCGTTTAGAGTCAGCTTTTTTTATTCAGACCATTGTTGTGATTCGGTTGTATCGTCTTCATCATTTTCATATGCATCAAAGTGAAATTCATATTCCATCACCGGCATCTTCATCATGCTTCTTGGACTCCAAGAAACTAGCAATTATGCTGATATGATCATGGACACGGCAGCTTTAGATGAGAAGCTTGGTGGAGCGACGCTCAATTATCTAACATACGACAAGAAACTTTATGCCTTGGTCCGAGGGCTCCAAACATGGCAGCATTACCTATGGCCGAAGGAGTTCGTCATTCATACGGATCATCAATCCCTCAAACACCTTAAGAGCCAGCAAAAGTTGAACAAGAGGCACGCACGTTGGGTGGAGTTTATCAAGACCTTCCCATATGTGATACAATATAAGCAAGGTAAGGAGAACGTGGTCACCGATGCCTTGTCCCGAAGGTACACTTTGATTTCCACTCTCGATGCCAAGGTACTTGGGTTTGAAATGATCAAGGAAGCTTATGCAACCGACTCCGATTTCCAGGAAGTTTTCTCATCTTGTGCTAAATTTGCTTATGGAAAGTATTTTCAAAGCGACAGTTTCTTGTTCTACGAGAACCGTCTTTGTATACCTAACTCTTCGTTGCGAGACCTTCTTATTAGGGAAACACATGGCGGTAGACTTATGGGACACTTCGGTATAGCCAAGACCCTACATATCGTGCAAGACCACTTCTTTTGGCCGCATATGAAGCGTGACGTGGAACGCATATGCAACCGGTGCACGACTTATAAGTACGCCAAATCCAAACGCCAAAACCAAGGTATGTATTCTCCATTACCCATTCCTAGTGCACCTTGGACCGATATATCCATGGATTTTGTTTTAGAATTGCCTAGGACTAGGAAAGGTAGTGACTCGGTCTTTGTTGTGGTTGATAGGTTCTCTAAAATGGCATATTTCATTCCATGTCATAAGACCGATGATGCATCTAACATTGCCAATTTATTCTTTAGAGAAATTGTGCGATTGCATGGTATGCCTAGGACTATAGTCTCGGATAGAGATACAAAGTTTCTTAGTTATTTTTGGAAGACCCTTTGGTCTAAGTTAGGAACTAAACTTTGCTTCTCCACTACATGTCATCCTCAAACGGACGGTCAAACTGAGGTAGTCAATAGGACGCTTTCCACCCTTTTACGAACTGGTATTAGGAAGAATCTTAAGTCGTGGGAAGATTGTTTACCACATGTCGAGTTTGCTTACAATCATGCACAACATTCTACTACTTTGTTTTCACCTTTTGAACTCGTTTATGGTTTTAATCCACTTACCCCTCTCGATTTAACGCCTTTACCTTTGAGTGAACATGTAAGTTTGGATGGAAAAAAATGGGCCGAGTTAATAAAACAGATGCACGAAAAGGCGAAAGCAAACATCGAACACAAGACGGAGCAATACCGCAAGCATGCCAACAAGGGACGGCACAAGAAGGTTTTTGAACCTGGCGATCTTGTGTGGATCTATCTTAGAAAGGAACGGTTCCCCAAAGAAAGGAAATCCAAACTCTTGCCAAGAGTTGATGGACCGTTCACGGTTTTGGAAAGGATCAACGACAACCCCTACAAACTTGATCTCCAAGGTAAGTATTCCGTTAGCTCAAGCTTCAATGTTACTGATATCATTCCTTATGTTGCAGATGAATTGGATTTGAGGTCAAATCCTTTTCAAGTGGAGGGGGATGATATGATCATGGACACGGCAGCTTTAGATGAGGAACCAGACGACGCGATGATCATTCCGAACGGCCCTATCACCCGGTCCAAGACACGGAAGCTAGCCGGAGCGGTTCGGAGCTTACTCGAGGACACCCGGATCAAGGAGGATCAATTTACGCACCCTGTCCTCACCTCCCTATCTTCGAGTTCTTCTTGAGGTTTGGCCGTTGTATAAGTTGCGTTGTACTCTTTTTCCTATATACGGTTTTGTCCCAATGGGTTTTCCGTATAGAGGTTTTAACGAGGCAACCGGCTTACACCGTCTAATGGTCCGATCTCCCGAAGAACTCCGCGGGATGACTTCACCAAAATTCAAATTCAAGATCGAAGAATGTGAAGGGTCATCCACAATTCAAATCAAGTCAAACTCATTTAATTTAGTCAAGTCTTCTCTTATTGAATTTTTGTCATTTTCGATTATGTCTTTTTCGAGGTGATTAATATCACATGATTTCTATTTAAACTCCTTCCCCTCATTGTTGAAAAACACATCTCATTTTATCAATAAAATTTCCGAGTTCTTTTACTCTTTCTCTCTCGTTTTTGTTTGAGGATATCTTACAAAAACTCTCGGTTTATTGAGTGTTCTTCACCACACTCAACGCAGCCTTCGATCCGATTGTTCGTCGATTCCTTCTTGCGACAAGGGGCACAAAGATCTTCGGGTTAACACCCACGCTTTGTCATCCTTCTCCTCGGATTCTTCAAGCATCGTAGTCACCCCCTTGTTTCAAATCATTCATCGACGATTGGGCCTAAGGACTTTCGAGGGTTACTCACGCCTTAGCATCTTTCATCGTGAATTCTATTGAAGTCGAGGATCTATCCAACCATCACCGAACCAAGAGTGTGCCCTTCCTTGGACACGAATCGTATCATATGCCAACTTGGCCAATCACTGGCCGAATTAATAAAACAAGCTTTTTTCCGTTACCAACTTTCACCGTTGGGTTTATCATCGGTCTTGCCCGATCATATCAACACACTGGTCAATGGTCATCATCATCGTCCATCATTGTCGTCGTCGGTTATTGTTCTCTCGTCGAATGAAATCCACAACCCCATGTCATAAGACATCTTTATCGAAGACCAATATCAACAAATAAAGCACACGAAAGCTACATTTTTTTTGCTAAGAATGTATGTATCATTAAAAATGAAATGTTTAGGTTTTACAAATTGTTTAACCTATCTGATTACTCTCATGCCAAAAAAAAAAAAAAAGATGAAAGCAAAAACAAACTCTGAATCCAATGCATCTACAGAAACTTTAAGCAATGGAACTCACATTGTTAAGATGCAGTGAACTCCTGGTGTCAACACTCGAAAACTACATTGGGTTGTCTCTCGTTAGATTTTTTCCCTTTAAAAAAAAAAAAAACAAACTAGAAGAAAGAAAACATGAATTAAAGTAGAAAGACAGAATCTCTGGAGAAGGGAAAGAAAATTACATCGTCTATTCCTTCCTATTTATTTTTATTTTCACAAGATTTGAATCTTGATTATGATACCATGATAAATTGATGAGAGTAACACAAAAGTGTATTAAAATAATCATTATTGACTCTCATGAGAAATAAGTTACAAAATACATAGGTTTTCATAGAGATGGAAGAAACTTAAGATTCCTAAACTAAAAAGAAATAATACATTCAAAAATAAAAATAATTTCCTAAACTAAGATATAAACAAATATCAACAATGTTCTAGATTTTTACTGATCTTCGTGATTTCCATAGTCTCGATCATTCGATTTCCCAATAGAAATTAACTCAAGTTTACTTGGTGCTCAAGTTCATATCTTTCTTTTGGCTTCCGATTTGGGAGTTTTCATCATATAAACAAACATGGTCACACAGTGCCCCCGTGAATACAAAATATAGTTTTTTTTGTTTTCTTGAAGGCTTTCTGACACTCAAGTTATAAAGAGGCAACGTGACTAGACGGAGGAATTAACGAAAGTGAAAAGCATGCGTCGTCGAATTCTTGGTATGATCAAGAAGTAATTTTAGGGTCAGTCTGATGTATGGTAAGCTTAAAAGGAATTTTAAGTGAACATAACATTGTTGGGTTAGAACTCTCCGGGAGGCGAATGCAGTCAAAAAGACTCTTCTCAACCATAGATTTTTGGGACAGAGGAAAAATGTTATCTCTTTCTTAACGTGAAACGTATCATGTGTGATATCTTTATATTTTCATTCCTCTCAATTCTATGGCCATGCTATCATTTGATATCTCTTTCCCCCTATTTACTTTCATTGGAAACAACAAAGCGGTATTGTATAAGAAAATACATGGTTTATGAGTAGTTGGATTGGATCAACTTAGTCGTAGGATATTAAGAGACCGATTACAGGGGGATTTAGACGCTACGATGTGACACGACTGATTTGGTGCAGTCCGCTCACTTGTGCCGAATGTTTTGGCGATCTTCTCATAGATGATTTTGACGGAGCTTCGTTCATGTATGGCATTTGGATTGATAACCAAAAATCATCTCAAACAATTGTATTGTACCGCCTGATTCGCTAAATTCTTATTTATTTTGTTTGAACCATTTTCATTATTCGAAGCCTTGATTCGCACCGTCTCCATAATGGTTTGAGATGACAGAACTATTTTGAACCATTGCTCTTGTGTATTGAAGCACAAGCGGTTCGAACACTTTTTCTAAAAAATGAACTATTTTGAACCATGTGCAAATCATTCTTTAAAAATATTAAATTTACAATTTTTTAAAAATGGAGAACAAAGTATGGTTCTTCCTATTCTACGTGTCAACTGTCTTTTAATTTCTCATTTGGCAACCACATATATTTGAAAACGACGGTCCAATGAATCGCGTCGACTGTTGTCATCATTCTCAGCCTCAAGTGGACTTATATTTTTTTAGTTTATTTGATTTATTAAAGATTGTATAATAGTAGATTAGGTCCCGTATATATGCGGGTTTAAAATTCAAAATTTTTTATAACCCGTACAAAAAACTAAAAACAAAAATGTAGAAAATAATATCTAATCACCCGTTAAAAAATAATAATAATAAACAAATATATAACTTAGAAAAAAGAATTTGGTGGAACATATGCAATAAATAGTTTTGGAAAAGATTATTATTGGAATTTTGATTTCTTTGTATGTAACTACCAAATTGTTTATAAAGAGATGTGAAATTATAATATTTTTTGTTTTAGGATTAGTAATCTATTGTTTAATTTATTTAATCTAGATAGAAAATTTAAGGAATTTTTTAATTTTCCTTTTTTTTCTTTTATCAACTTGATAAATTTAAATTTTCTATTTTTACTTCTCTTTGTTTAGTAACTTTACCTTTTAAGATTAAGAATCAGTTATAATTTTTTCCGAATTTTATATTTTAAATAATAAGAAACAAAAATATAACATAGAAAGAAGAATTTGGTGGAGCAAATGCAATAAATAGTTTTGGAAAATATTATGTTTTGGGATTTTTTTCGTCCTCTAGGGGGCGAAAACACAAAGAAAGCGAGGTCAGAGGTCGGAAAACACGATGAGAGTGTGTTTTCCGATGACTCTCTGACGCTAAAGTCAGTAACGAATAGAAGCACCACAAAGATTGGTGTTGGAAACATGAAAGAGTCGGAAAACGGAGAAGAGAGAAAGTTATGGTGACTCCGGGTCTTGAGAAAGGATGGATCCGCGGAGTATCTGGACAGATATGGGTGATAATGTATCAGAAGTTTGGTCGGAATATTCAAGCCACAAGACTTAATATCCCTTTGAAAAGAAGTGAGATTTGATCTCAAAAGTTAAGAAAAGCTAAGTGTTTTGAGAGAGTTCTGTAAGTGAGAGATAAAAAAAAAATGGATCCCCCACTCTCGGGGAGTGAAGGTTGTATTTATAGGAATACATGACCCGAGTTAGTATATCGGGTTACGTTGGTTTGGGTGGATCCTTTGTTAGATCAAGTACAGGGTACTCGAGTGCTTTTTCTGCAAATTTCCTTTGTTGCTTATGTCTGTATCTCCGACAAAGCAGTTTCTGCAGGCGTCGCGCCGAGTTCGTGCTATTTCGACGGTTTATGCGTTGTCGCGTGTTCTGAACACCCATACCTTTATCTACCCCATAAGTAGCGATTGGTTGCTTTTACTGCCATATAGGGCAAAATTGGTCAGTGATAAGATTAATGCGAGAGTCTAATTTAGTTCAAAGGAGTATTGAAAGGAAAATACATATATAATCCCGCGTATATTTGAATAGGTTTTACCTTTCCCAATATCTTTTTGAGGGATATCAGGTTCCTCTTACCTTCCCGGGTATCTCTACCCGGTTATCTAGGAGTCTTACCTTCCCGGGTATCGCTACCCAGTTTATGTTACCATTGTCGGGGAAGTCAACATGTACCTTTCCGGGTTACTCATCTCCCTACTACCGCACTCTCCAGGTAACATAGCACGAGTTGGCGGGTTCAGGAAAAGGCAACCTCTTATCACTTAGGGACCACTCGTCTCCTTACTTCCCACTCTCGCTAGTCGAGAATGGTTTTAGGAGAAGGTTGTGGTTCATTTCCATGTCCTAACCTATCCTATGGTTCGACCACCTAACCTCGTAACCGCACCTCCTCTAAGTGGCACCCTTTTAGGTTTAGTGGCTATCTAGTCTATAGTGACACGTCATACAACCTGTCCTAACATGTCCTAAAGTTTGAGCACCTAGCCTCGTAACTGCACCCTCTCGAAGTGATGCAAGTTTAGGTTAAATGATCGTTTAGTCTAATATGACCCGTGTCACTCTCTGGTTCGCCGATCCAAAGGGGAATTATTTATCCCCAACATATTTTTATTGGACTTTTGATTTCTTTGTATGTAATTGAAAGACTACCAAATTGTTTATATAGAGGTGTGAAATTAGAATTTTTTTCCTTTTAGGATTAGTAATATATTGTTTAATTTCCTTAATCGGAAAAGTTAAGGAATTTTCTATTTTCCTTTTTTTTTCTTTTTTTTTTATCAACTTTGCATTTTAGGATAAATTTAAATTTTATATTTTCACTTCTTTTTGTTTAGTAACTTTATATTTTAAGATTAGGAATCGGCTATAATTTTTTTCGAATTTTATATTTTTCCCTTTTTATTAACTGTGGTTTTTAGAATAAATTTACATTTTCTATGTTTCATTTTTGTTTAGTAACTTTACCTTTTAGAATTATGAATCGATTATAATTTTTCTATTATTGTTAGTATTATGTGGCAAAATCTAATTGGAATTTCTTTTTACACATGTGAAAATGATCGATTGACTTGATACATGTCACGATCAGGTGAGTTACTAACTTTGAAACATTCAGTTTTATATAATAAGATAAGGTGTGAGTCGTGTCAAAATGAGTCAAAATAATGGATCGACCCAATCCAACCCGTCCCATGGACTCTAATGGGTCAAACATAATGAGTCAAATAGATTAATGGGTCAAATGAGTTGTTGGATCAAATGAGTTGGATTGAAATGGGTTAAACTGTAGTGGGTTAATGGGTGATTTGTTAATCCAATAATTTTTAATAAAAACCTAAATAAAACCAAAATCAAGTTTTCCGCCAAAAACGTAATTCTACATTTTCCTGCCAAAAACGTAATTCAATATTTTTCTGCTAAAAAAATAAATTCACATTTTCTGCCAAAAATGTGATTTCACATTTTTCCGCCAAAAAAGTGGTTCCGCATTTTCCGCCAAAAAACGTAATTTCACATTTTTCCGCCAAAAACATAATTTCATATTTTCTCACAAAAAACGTGATTCCGTATTTTCCTGCTAAAAACGTGATTCCATTTTTTCAGTCAGAAATGTGATTCTGTATTTTTTCGCCAAAAATGTGATTTTGCGTTTTCTTGCCAAAACGTTATTTTGCATTTTTTTCGTCAAAAACGTGATTATGTATTTTTTTGCCAAAAATATAAATACAATTCTTTTTGACTTAATATATATTTAATAGGTTATTGGATCAACTCATTCAACTATTTAACACATTAAATTTAATGAGTCATAGATCGACCCAATCAATTAGTGTAATGGATTGTGTTGACTCATTACACTGATTACCCATTTAACACTCTTACGTGAGTCCCACCGTGGGAAACCAACATATATATTTTTTTAAACAATTTGGGTATTAATATATTATTATTATGACAATTATAATCGACCGAATCAAATAATATAAATAGATTATTATACCACTGTGTTTGTTGCAAGTGGCTCGTTGGTATTTGAGCATGGGTCAGTGCTCTTACCCAGCAAACGAACACACACACCCAAAAGGAAAAAAGAAGATTATTATACCACTACGTGCAAATTAAGTATTAGATAAATTGATGAAATTTTGTTGTGAACTATTTATACGTTTACGATGTAAACAAATTTAATTGTATAATTTATAAAGAGATAAATGAGGTATCTTAAACATTGTCCATTTTATAAATTTAACTATTAAATTAACATATAAGATTGAAATATTATTGTTTTAGACAAAAAAAAATGATTATTGTTTTAGACCAAAAATATTATTTTTGTCCCCCGCGAAATATACGTTTCGATTAGTGGGAGACCAATTTCTTTTTATTATTTTATAAAAAAGAAAACAAATTGTTAGAAAAAAAAATAAGACAACAATGAGAGTTGCTAAGAAACAGCATTTTGCCCTCGAAGACACGCTATAGCAAATCGTGTATAAAACGAACTCTTCTTCTTTCATCTTCCTCCTCCACCATCTCAAGTATCTCCCATGGACCCAATCTTAAACTTTTTCATCATCGACAAAACATAAAAAAGCGAATCTCATTGACATATAAAATGGAAGAAAAGAAAAAAAAAACGATTTTCATAATTCAAGAAATAAACGAAAGAAAAAAAATAAACGTGTTATAAAAAAGTAATATAATTTTCAAAAAAAAAATGATTTTCATAATTCAGGAAACGATTACATAACGTCCACTATAGTAGAGTATATATATTTANCCTCTGGTATTATAATTTTCATAACATGTTATAAAAAGTAATATAATTTATCGTAAAGATAAATATTAATAAAGACATAAATATTATACCCGCAGAAAGAAAGGATACTGATAATAGAAAGAAAGACTGAAGAGAGAATTATATTATGTGTTGTGAAGTTCTATGTTGTGTATTTTTTACAATGAACGATATCATTAGTATATATGAAGAAACTTGAAGTTACTATGCAGCATAGTGACGGTGGGCTCCACAGAAAAACACCGTGTGCGTGCCTCTGATATTATAATTTTTAATGAGGCGGAACAAGCTACATGGTGGTGGTGAATACTAGTGTTGACATCCTGATCATTCGAGGGGGAGCTTGTGTGGTTATACTTTTTTTTTACTTTACTACGATTTTTTCCACTGGATTTTCTTAGAAATGTTTTTAACGAGGCAACAAAGACATAACGTAAGAGACAATAGTGACACTAATCTCCGAAATGGAGTGTTATGAAAATTATAATACCAAAGGCATGCACACAGTTTTTTCTGTGGAGCCCACTGTCACTATACTACATAATAACTTCAAGTTTCTTTATATATACGAACGATATCATTCATTGTAAAAAATACACAACATAGAACTTCATTCACAACACATAATATAATTCGTTCTTCAGACTTTCTTTCTATTATCAGTATCCCTTCTCTTTGCGGGTATAATATTTCTGTCTTTATTAATATTTATTTTTACGATAAATTGTATTACTTTTTTATAACACGTTATCAGCACGAACGACTCTTGATCCGTTCTTATACCGAAAATGTGAGATTTAAATTATGTTCAATTCATTTATGTATTATTCTCGGAATGATAGGCTTTGCCATCTCCGAATAGATTGTTATGGTAGACTACATCTCCTCTGATATATGTCCCGAAGAGACGAATTGAATTGAATTGAACACAAGAGCTCACCACTAAGAAGCGATCAAAGTCTGAAATTAAGCGATCAGATTCGCAAATTCTTCCTTTTCTCTTTCAATTTGGATCAACGTTTTCTTAAGCTGCGGCTGAGAAATCTTCTCGATCTCTCTAGGCGTGCTGTGTTATTATATAGAAGACGTATTTTAATTTCCCCTTTGTTTTAGGTTTTATATTACCAAACCATACCACTCAGTCTCGAATCTCGATAACACACGGTTTAGACTCTAGAGCCTGGACATATCAGCTATTGAAGTCGGTTCGGTTTGGGGTGATTCGGTTATTGAAGAAGGGTGACCAAATTTTAAATCGAGAAAATTTGGTTCGGTTCTGTTCTGGTAGGCAAAAGTTCGATTCAGTTTGGATATTGTAAAGAAGATAAAACAAAACACAAATATATTTCGGTTAGGTTTTATGGTAACTAGGCTTATACATGCATGTACGCACGGGTTTTTCTTTTAAAAATATTGGAAAATTTTGTTTAATCGAAAAAATGTTGAAAGA
>PKMM01018561.1:15819-79239 GCA_002933915.1 Eutrema heterophyllum
CCAAATTTGATAAGCTCAAATTAATACCCTAAAGTACTAAAGCTTTGTCGATTGTAATACTTAGGGGTCGAATCCACAGAGACTCAGGGGAACGCACAATAGATTATTTAGGTCAGAATTAAGCTAAACCAAGTAGATGTAATTAAAACAGATGCGTAAATCAAACAAGTTGTAATCGATGGGAAGGAGATTAGGCTCAGGGTATTTCTCAGGAATTCAATGAATGTAGATGAACTAACTAACAGGATTCAGATTTAGCGCGGTTCTTGAACTCAAATCACTAAAATATAGCTAACCAACTCTCGTTGCGAAAACTATCTAAGTCTAAATCCTAGAATTCCAAATCTCTTTGCGAATCCTAAAGTTTAAACCAGCTTTTAGTCCAGGTTTGATCTGTTCACAAAACAACTAAACCAAATCTCTTTGCGAATAGTTATTTTGCTCACCTAGGTTCTGTCAGGTAATTAATCGCACTCTCGTGCCTAACTAACTATCCTAAGATCTAAGTTCAAGGTGATCAGTCTAGAGTTAGCTTTGGGCGCAACCTAAGGCGAAGAACTAATTTAGATGGTAAATCCTAATCATTCAATTAACCTAACATTCAGAGAAAACCCTTTTGAGAACCCTGAACCTAACAAGAGAACTACTCAGACATGATAATTGAAACGATAAACATGACTGAAATAATACTCAGATAAAATAATAAAAGGAGAGTAACAGAGGGTTCGAAATCTTCTCTCCCACGAACAGAGTCTCCGACTTGTCTCCCTCAAAATAGCTCTTTCAAAACTCAGAATTCAAAAATCCCCCTTTCCAAAGTGGCTAAAAATCTAATTAAAACTCCTAAAACACGTTTTGGGCTAAATTGTAAATACTAAAAACTTCTGGGCAATTTTGCAATTCTTCAACTCTTCATTAAAGTCGCGCTTCGTGCCTTGCTGCAGTCAGTATCGACCGATACCAAACGGTGTCGATCGATACTGAGACTCTAAATCGGGTATTCAGCTACACGAGCTTCTGTTTTGCTCCAAAATGCTCCAATATCTCCAATTATGCTCCAAACGTGCTAAAACCTGTAAAAGACTCTAAAACACTACAAAATAGTAGAAAGACTCTATAAAACGGACCTATATCATGGCCTAAAAGGGGTAAAAACCATGATATATCACTTTATCATCCAACTTCACGGACCATGTAATCATCTGTCCACTTTTAAAAAATGGAGTCAATCTTGCCCGATGATCCATACCACCCCGATTCGACCGAATCTATTGAACTCGTAGTTCGTTAAAACCGACCACTCACTTAGAATCGATGAAGAAATTCGATTCATCTTGCTTTCTTTCAATCTTGTCTCCAATAGACATCCAAACTGAAAATCCATACTATTCACCCACTTCTTTATGACGGAATGTTTTGTTGATTTGTTTAAGCCCCGAACATTCCAGAAGAAACCCGACATTAAAGAGATTATTTGTTTCGTCCATTTTTACTCATAACACTAGGAGGTGTGTCCTTCATGTTCTGAGCGAATGAGTCTAAAACAAAATTTTGAGAAGATTTTGATGCCCTTGGGAGAGGATGTCGAATACCAAAATCTTTTTTGATAACACATGTTTGCTTTCGTTGGAATTTTGAGGAAGCAACAAATTCACCTTCTTCTTTTTCTTCCTCCTCTACCATTTCCGTCTCTTGTATAGTCTCTTCTTCTTCCTCTCTCTCCTCTGACAGAATTAGGAATCTTGATGGTGAAGCAATGTTTGTGTCATTCTTCTTGTTCACATGTATTTCCAAATGTCTTCCAGTTTTTGATGGTGAGACTTTTTCCCACTTTTCCTCTTGTTCAGATTAAGACCTTGCTTCCTCTTCTTCTTCATTTGCATCACCGATTATCTGAGATACAATGTCTTCTTTTCCTTCTACTACTCCTTCACAATAATCTCGCCAAAGATTTCTACATGGTCCAACTTCTTCGCTTCTAATCTAAGGCGATTGGCCTTATTTGGGGTTCCATTGCTTTCTTCCGCAACTGACATTGTTTCCTCTATTTTTGAAAAATGGGTTGTCTCTCTGAATTGACATTCCTTTGGTGTATCTTTACGTTTAAGAATCTGAATTTTCCGAGATTTGGCTACGTAGAAATCTGTAGTGTGACTCCATTTCTCACAAGCTGTGCATTTTGGTGGCAGCCATGGGTATGAGTACTCAACCTCAACCTCCTCATTCTCATTCAGATTGAAAAGTTTTTGATGTTTGGGGAATCGATTTTATGGGTCCTTTTCCTTCATCTTTTGGGAACAAATACAACCTTGTTGTTGTTAACTACATTTCTAAGTGGGTGGAAGCCATAGCTAGCCCCACAAACGATGCAAAGGTAGTAATGAAGATGTTCAAGTCGATCATATTCCCAAGATTTGGTGTTCCGCGAGTCGTGATCAGTGATGGGGGTTCTCACTTCATCAACAAAGTGTTTGAGAATCATTTGAAGAAAAATGGAGTGAAACACGAGGTTGCTTCACCTTATCACCCTCAAACAAGTGGTCAAGTTTAGATATCAAACAGAGAACTCAAAAGGATTTTTGAAAAGACAATAGGACCGACAAGAAAAGATTGGTCAGCGAAGATTGATGATGCTCTTTGGGCGTACATAACTGCGTTCAAAACCCCTTTAGGTACGACCCCTTTTCATCTTGTCTATGGGAAAGCATGTCATCTTCCACTAGAGATAGAGTTCAAGGTAGAATGGACAGTAAGAAAACTGAATTGCGACATCCACAGAGCAACTGATAAACGTTTGATTCAGTTGAATGAGTTGGACAAGATTCGCCATAATGCCTATGAGAATTCTAAGATCTATAAGGAGAGGACTAAAGCGTATCATGACAAGAAGATAGTTCCTAGGAGGTTCTCACCTAATGACCAAGTTCTACTCTTCAACTCACCCCTAAAATGTTTTCCCGGAAGCTTAGATCGCGATGGTCTTGACCTTACAAGATCGAAGAGGTTAAACCTTACGGTGTTGTAGTTCTTTGGAACCGTGAAGGAGGTAAATTCACTGTCAATGGACAACGTCTTAAGCCATATCTTGCATACGTTGAAGAAGCTAAGGAAGATCCAATTTCCTTAGCAGATGCGCCTAACGACTAAAAGGCATCCAAGTCAAGCTAAAGACCTTAAACAAGCGCTTATAGGAGGCAACCCACTTAGGTAGTTCTTTTTCTTTCTTTTTAGTTTTCTTCTAACACTTTGATTTTTTTTTTTTTGGTTTTCTTTAGTTTTAGGGTTTCATAAACAACACAAAAACACAAAATGTTTTTTAAGAGGATGAAAAAAGACCAAAAAAAAAAAGGTTTCGGTTCGAATTGCACCTAGCCACATGTAGAGCCACCAGAGTGTGGTAAAACACCTCTTCACCGCAGGCAAAACTTTAACCATGCGGTCGAACTATCATCTACCAAAACTCCGGGCCTTCAGAGTACGGCCAACCCAAATTTTCGCCAAACTTCTCCCGGCCGCAACCACTCAGACCCAGAGTGCGGCCAAACCTCTTTCCACCACAAGGTAAACTCCAAACATGTGGCAAAACAACCTTCCACTGCAGTGATATATCATGGTTTTTACCCCTTTTTAGGCCATGATATAGGTCCGTTTTATAGAGTCTTTCTACTATTTTGTAATGTTTTAGAGTCTTTTACAGGTTTTAGCACGTTTGGAGCATAATTGGAGATATTTGAGTTTTTTGGTGCATTTTGGAGCAAAACAGAAGTTCGTGTGCTGAGTACCCGATTTGAAGTCTCGGTATCGATCGACATCGCCTGGTATCGGTTGATACTCACTGCAGCAAGACACGAGTCGCGACTTTAAATGAAGAGTTGAAGAACTTCCCACCGATGGATTGAGCTCAAATTTGGATACAAGACAGATCAATGGATTAGCTTTCATTTGGAAGTGGTTTGAGGTCATTCCAACGGGGCGATTAAAAGTTATACCAATTTTCGTGAAGACAGTCCAGTCTGGCGAGCAGAAGAAACAGTGAACAGTGTCGATCGACACTACCCTAGTGTCGGTCGAGACTCACTGCAAGAAAACAGGAAACACGACTTTTTACAAGTCTTGAGAGTTTGCACCTTGGTCCAGAAGTCTTTAATAATTACAAGAAGCCCCAAAACGTGTTTTAGCATTTTAATTAGGTTTTTCAGCCACTTTTGTTGGCTAAGCTTGATTTTACTTTTGTTCTGATTGAGAGAGATTGTTTTAGGGATTTTGGGGAGACAATTCTGAATCCCTTGTTTCTGATTGATTTCTTATATGCAATTCTATTCAGCCATGTTTATTGTTTCAATTATCATGTCTGAGTAGATCCACTTTAGGTTCAGGGTTCTCATAAGGGTTTTCTCTGAATGTTAGGTTAATTAGTTAATTAGGATTCACCATCTGAATTAGTTCTTCACCATAGGTTGTTCCCATAGCTAATTCTACGTTGACGAATCTAGAACTTAGATCTTAGGATAATTGATTAGGCATGAGAGTGCGATTAATTACCTGACAGAACCTAGGGTGAGCAAAATAACTATTCGCAAAGAGATTTGGTTTAGTTGTTTTGTGAACAAATCGAACTTGAAATAAAAGCTGGTTTAGACTTTAAGATTCGCAAAGAGACTTTAGCTTGAAATAAAAGCTGCATTCATTGAATTCCTGAGAAATACCCTAAGCCTATCTCTTTCCCATTGATTCACAACTTGTTTAAATTACGTATTGCTTTTAATTACATCTATTCTGGTTTAACTTAATTCGAAACTATACAATCTATTGTGTGAATTCTGGAGTTCTTGTGTTCGACCCCTACACTTACTACAACAACTGCTTTAGTACTTTTAGGGTATTAATTTGAGCATATCATGCAGCCACGATCTATCTGAGTGTGGTGAACCCATACGCACAATACTACCACCGCTCCATCTAACCACTTCCAGGTAAGTTTTCTCATCCTTTTTCCATCATCTTTTCCATCCTTTCTCGATTTATTTCACACTAGGGACAGTGTGATTTAAGTCTGGGGGGGGGGTTTCATCCCTTACTAACCACCTTTTCTTTCTTGAGTCTTTTCATTCTCATGCTTTCTTTGCATTTTTCGGTTTTTCTTTTCAAGTAAAACGTAGTTTTTAGGGAATAATGATAGAAATCTATGATGAGTTCGACATGTGTGCTTCTACGCTATTCCTAATAACAGCTCTTTCGTGATTTAGTTGTAAACTAGGCGGTAGCTAGAGTACTTGTGACACGAAGATCCCCATAGGAATTTGAACTATAGAAATTCTAGAAGATGAAATATACTAGATCTATCTTTACTTGAACTTAACTTGACTTAATTTTCTCATTAAAGGCGTTAGATCAGGGAAACCAATCATACATTCATGACTTCTTATCCTTTTTACCACTCTCTGCTGATCCTGAATGGCGAGCTCACTTTTAGTTGGTTCCCCACCTTACCTTACCTCTTTCAAACTCCACGCACTCTTGTTTTCATTGTCTTATATGCAGATATGTGTAAAAACGTCGGAGATGAAGGAACGACACAATTTTCAGTCACTAAAGATTCAAGATTTGAAACGAACTGGGTGGAGGCGATTTCAACAAGTCAATATCCTGGTTTTCCCTTGGAATTCACACACTTAAAGGTATAACTTCGTGCCTATTAAGACTATACCAAAAAGGCATTTCCCCTTTCAAAAAAAAATCGAGAAAAAGAAAGAAAATGAAATAAAAGCCTATAAAAGTCTTAATAGCTAACACATGAGTTCCAAGGAAGTGGAGATTCGATCTAGAGAGAGTTAGAGCCTTCCTCACTGATTCCCACTGAAAAATCTAAGTGTGGGCGAATGGCGAAGAAGTTACCAAAGAAGGAGGAATGTTCAACAACCTTTGTGCAAGGAGAACTGACTGAAAACAATGGACATCAATTGGTCCGTTCTTGCATCCTCCGGAGCGTCAGGTAACCCTAAACACTTTGACTTCACCACTTAGACAGCCTTTAATACCTAACGCCGTCTACCGTGAATGAAAATTTTAATGAGAACTTACGCAATGCCTTAATGAATGTAGAGAGCTAGTTGACCGGAATTTAGAGTTTAGATGGTTTACATTTTGCATGACAGAAACAATGGAGTAGTGTTGCATAGACTTTGGTGAGAATTTTCTAGACTAAGTTCCGATTGATGTAGTTCGATGGTTATGGTTTAGAAGGACGGTCTCTGAGATTTTGAGTTCATGCGATTTTTCATTCATCTTTTCTGAGCTTAGATTCAGGTTTTGTTTGAGGACAAACAAATATTTAAGTATGGGGAGTTGATATAACTATGTTTTACCCATTTTACCTTTGGGTTTTGAGCACTTTAATAAGTGTTCCACGTGGTTTTTAAGCATTTTATCATATTTTCAGCATATTTGTAGTGTCAAAACTCTTTTCAGGTTATCAAGGTAAAAGCATTGCAAATTGGAGCAAAAGACCCGTTTTTGGAAAGATGCAGACCGTCAGAAGTTCGAGTTTTTATGAAGACCTTATCACCATCCGATCAAGCCCAATTTTGGATACACAATATAGGGATCAACAAATTTTCATATTGAGGACGATCCAATTTTACATGAAGTTCACTGAAGACCAGTCAAGTTGTCAAGCGTAGAAGCAAAAGCAGGAAAAACACTCCTGGCCACAACATGAAGGGTCGTGAGTGCGACCATAGAGGCTTTCACCGCAGGTAGGAGTTCATCCCTATGGCCAAAGAGGCTTTTTCCACAACCAGAAGGCTCGTCCCTGCGGCCAGCAGCAGTTCGTCTAGAGTAGGTCTGTTTGCAAGCGCACTTCAAATCCATCACTTATTTACACGAAGGGAAGCCCTAAGACGTCTCAAGACCATATAAATACATATTTTAGGGCAGAGAACACGACACCACTTCATATCTTATCATACTTTACAATGAGTTCGAGATTTCATAGCTTTTTAACTGTTTTCGTTCTATGGAAGGAGATCTCGATATTGAGAAGATTTCTGAAGCCTCTTATCTCTCACTTGCTTTACTAATATGAATTACTTTTCATCCATGTGTTTATCATCTATGGTCATGTTTGAGTAGTTTCTTTGTTGGGCTTAAGGGTTTTCAAAGGGGATTCATGGATTGATTATTAGGATGCTAGATTAGGGTTTATCTTTAGAGTTCTTCGTCTAAACTTGTGTTTCCTGCTTGTAGCTTTATTGACAACCTAGCTACTGCGATAAGGTTAATTTGCTCATCGAGAGTGTTGTTAAATTGGCTGAACTTGTTTAGACGAGCAAATATCTTTAGATTGCATGAGTTGATCTAAGGCATTTTGTGAACTTGTCGAACTAGGTTGTTTAGCCACTTAGAGAGCAAACGAGAGTTTAGTAATCTAAATGGCTAGATTTTGTGATTAATACTACGAGAGTAGGTTAGTCTTGGTTCGAGTTCTAGAACATATCTATCGAATTATCTTGTTAGTTAATCCATGATACCCTGTGAATTCCCTAATGCCCAACTCTTTCTCGTATTGATTTGTTCTCGTTATTTACTCGTCTTTAAGTTTACTAATTGCTATTTTCGTCACTATTCACAACTCCCAAACAAACACCTATATTTTTCATCTTAGCTCAATTCTAATCTCAAAAATTCGTAGTGCAGTTACTTGGTCTTCAGTGGATCGACCCCTAAGTATTACAACACACATCTGTGCACTTGCAGACACCTAGGGTTAAATTAAAACCTGAACACATCATGCATCTTGTAAAAACTTGTCAATATCTTCCTACGCTACTATAAGATACAACACACCAACTCGGGGGATGAGGTATTGTTGGTTACACTCCACCTCTAAGACTATCTGGTCAGAAGAATTTTGGTTGACAACGGAAGTTCCAGTTATCTAATGTTCTTGCCCGCTTTTAGAGAGATGGAGTTTCTGCATAACAATTTGATCCTAAACATCATTACCCTGGTTGACTTTAACGGCAAAGCTATTAGCTCTATGGGGAAGTTAGTATACTCGTCTACATTGATAAGATTACCAAGCAAACCATGTTCACCGCGGTGGATTACCCATCAAGCTACAATGCTTGTTAGGTAGACCATGGATCCACGCCATGGAGGCGGTCCCCTCCACGTTCAACCAAGTAATTAAGTTCCCAATCAAAGGAGGAGTAGGGTAGATATGGGGGTAACAACACAGAACTTTACTCCCATTGGCTGTGCAATAAATCTACACAGAAACACCATTTTGACGGTTACCTCACCGATAACGAAACATGTATTAGCGAGGAGAATAGGAAGAAGAAGCTCGTGCGATAAACCATGATCAGATTTTTGAAAGAACCAGCCAAAAGCTCTTCAACCAAGCACCGATCAACTTCGGCGAGGATGAATGCATGGTGTTCGAGGGACCAACATATGAAAAGAAAAATTAGTATAAAATGAGCTACATCGATTCTTAAGAATGATCAGAGCTTGCAATAGAATGGTTATGTTTCAAGAGATTAGCTGGTACATCTAGAAGAAGGCAGCCCTTGCTGAACTTTAAGTTTATGTGCTGGTACAACCATAGCTAGCCGCGCACGGTAACTCAAAAACCCATAGCCCCTATTTGAAAGTATCAAAGTGTTTGGTTAGCTCATCCATGACCAATATATATATATATATATAAAAAGTAGGTTTTGGTGTGCTTCACTAGCACGTTGCTAACGGAGAACGAGACCAAAAATCGACCCAGGGAAGAAGTTGGTATTGGCCCTTGCGTTTTGTTGCTGAAGGATGAGACCTTACTTGTACCAACATCTCGTCGCAATCGTCACAATCCACCCCCCCCTGAATCTGGAGGACCATCGGCTATCTCAGATAAAGGAGATAGGCCAACTAGGAAGGAGGAAGGATCCCAGCCCCAAGAGGGTTTCCACTAGGACTTTAACGCTTGAACCTTAAAATCTAAGAATTAAGAATAAATCACTTGGAATCCGCCAAAAGTGGCTAAGTCTTTTTCTTTTTTTGCTTTGGTTACTTCAAAATGCGAGAGTATATCTGCTGCAAGCCCGGATAACACCAAAGCTTAGAACACACGGTTTCAAAGTGTACAAGCTTTGAAATTGATTGACGAGTGCCACAAAAAGGTGCGGAAGCCTTTGTGATAAACTCACAAGCCAAAGTCTGAGTGATTCCACACAAAGACAAAGACTCACACGTTTTCTAAGCTAAGGATTCCACCAAAGTTTAGAATAGCATAAGAGACACAAGCATCCAATGCTTAAAAGAGTACAAACTCTGTTTTTACTTCAATTCAAGGTTAAAAAAAACGAACTACAATTCTGCGACATTTCCATCTTCAATGAAAATAAAGAAACAAAAATACATAAAAGAAATCAAAAGAAAAAGCACAAAATTCAAATGAGCCGTTCCCTTAGGAGGAAATTATGGGGGTCTTGTCTCTTCTTTAAGTTCCACTTGTTTGACTTAATTCTGCGACATTTCCATCTTCTAGAAGTCTCCTTAGGTGTCTCCTAAGCTCAGAAAAACCGTGCTCAAGTGGGCTTCATCTTTGGGGCTTCAAAAGATCCCACTTGACATTTTCGGCTAGGATTGGGTCCATTGGATACGTCTACATTGTTGGGCCTTTCCTGAGAAATTGGCTAGGCTGACTGAGAAGATCTTGGATGTTTTGGAAACTAGACTCAAAGATATTTGTATCCATATGTGGCTCGCTTCCTGAAGTGACGTGAGCTGGTCGTGGCACTTGATTGAACAACACGCTCAAATGTGAGCTCTCCGGTGGGGTTAGGTGCAAATCTTCAAACTGATCAAGCCTGATCAGTCCTTCATGATCCAGCTGCTCCCTGAACATTTTGAACCTCTTTTCTTGCTCCTAGTTATTTCCTCAAGGGTTAATTGATCCTTCAAGCCATTTGCTCGATTTACCCTAGGTGAAGTAACTTTAGGAGTTACTGTCCCAAACTCATAAAAGTGAATAGCTGTCGCCAACAGAACAATATCTAATTTTTCTATACGCCTAGTACAATCCCTTCTTGAATTGGTAGTATCCAAAAGTTCTCATGGTCTCCAAAGTCGGTTTTGTAATAGATTAAAACGACCGTTCTTCATAATCTCCATAACCAACTCCGGTTGGTTCAAGTGATGCAGGCACGAATAAATCCGCCTAATTCAAGGCGTTCTGGTGCACTCTAGAGTGTTGTGGGGAACTTCTAGAAATAGCACAAAGTCTCCTGGATGCCAAGTAAACGTTGGAGACTTTCAAATAAGAAAAGTTTCAAATATGGTAAGTTCTGGGGTCGTCGGCTTGTCTGGTGAGTCATGGCTCGGTCTGGTCCGTTCTTGGGCAGGTTAGCTGGGTTGATGTTCTCATCACACCCTCCCCCTTGTTTGAGTTTTTTCCTCAAAATTTGATTACCTGCACATAGATAAGGCAAGTTAGTTTCATGGACGGTTTGAGGGTTTAGAAGATTACCTCGGCTCATGATTGGCTTGGGGGTCGGTCGGAGTTGGCTGTGCGCATCCGGTGGTTCTTACTTGATCAGCCAGGATGCAATTACTCATTTCCATGGCAGTTGGTTGCTTGGATTGAGCAGCAGGTAATCGGATTCTCCATGGTCTTTTTGTTCAAAACTTTTGATAAGTTTTGTTTCTTTAGATGCCAAGGTATATGAGTTCATCATGTGATCCAGTGGCTCTTTTTGGATCGAAGTGAAGCTGGTGTCAACTTCATCTTTTTCAGTAGGTGTCTCGGAGTCCTCTCCTTTCACCGTGTGTTCCACTTCCTGGTCTAGACCTGCATCAACAACTTTTGGCAAGGACAAGTGTATTATACTAGAATTGGAAATTTCATAATTCAACTCGTCCTTTTCTACTTCACTAGTTTCCTCCTTTTTCGATTCAATTGGTGAAGTTGTTGCTAATTTTCTAGATGGGCATATCTTAGCAAGGTGTCCTCTTTGTTGACATCTATAACAGATTGTACTATCTACTTTAAAAGTTTTAGAAGACTTACATTGCTTTGGTTTGCCGTGTGGTCCAAGTAAGGCTGTTGAGCTTGGCTCTTTAGCTACGGCTTGGGAGTTTGGCTTTTGTTAAACATCCTTGGTTAGAACTGGTTGTTTAGCCACGGTTTTCTTCTTTAATGTTGATATTCTCATATTTTACTCTTTTTAGCCTGCATTTAACTTAGTATTTTGAGTCCTCATGCATGTGTCTTCATGGTTTTCTAAGTGTTTTGGTCTTAATTAGAGTTTAGCTAGTCTTCATTAGGTCCTAGTGAGTCTTGCATCATTTGGAGTGTTTTCTAGGTGATTGGAGACATTTTTGCGATAATTGGAGTGATGGAGCAAAAGAGAATGCAAGGGTCACCCGAAGTGTCTGAAAGAACTGGCCAGAAGAAGAGTTTCCGATCAGAATTAGCTTCGAAGGTCTTCATGAAAATGATAGAAAATGAGTTAGATGTCTTCTGGAGGTCGTTTCAGGTCATTTGGATGAGTAGTTCACGAGATATGACGATTTTACCAAGGATATGTCTGTCTGGCCGCGAGACCTTTGATCAACACCAACCCACCTTTGGTCGGTGTCCTTGATCGGTGTCAAGACAGAAGGGAACACTGACCCTCCTTTGCCCGGTGCACTTGGTCGGTGTTGAGACAGAAACAAGAACCGACCCAAGACACTCTCAACACCGACCAACCTTTGCTCCATGTCACTTGGTCGGTATGAAGCAAGACCAACACCGACCCACCTTCACCCGGTGTCACCTGGTCGGTGTTGAGACAGGAGCAAGCACCGACCACATGCACCGGCCAATGTCCACCCGGTGTCACAAGTCCAAAATCCCTCCTCATCAAAGCCAGCCAAAGTGTCTGAAAGATCTGGCCGGAAGAAGGGTCTCCAATCAGAATTAGCTTCGGAGGTCTTCTTGAAAGTTGTAGACAATTGAGTTAGCTGTCGTCTAGAGGTGGTTGCAGGTCATTCGGAGCAGTGGTTCGAGAAATACTTCAGATTTAGGAGGTACATGTCTGTCTGGCACCCAAACGAGTTATGCACATAGCAACACCGGCCAAGCCACACCGGACCACCACTGGCCGGTGTAACCCTCTGATCTGGGCGTGGACCTCCCCTATATAAGGCCTTAGACCTAATTTTTAGATCCCTCTTCTTCCCTCTTGCAAAAACCTTTTTCTTTGAAGTGTTCTTGGGATTTTGTAAAATATATCTTGAGGTTTATGCAATTTAAAGTTTGTTTCCCTTAATTTCCTTTTAATCTTTCATCTTCCTATTCTCTAATCATGATTAACAACACCTTTTTCAAGAGATTTGGTGTGTTCTTCATGATTAGTGAGTAGTTTTTTTTAGAGCTCATGGATGAGGTAGATTATGGGATTTCGTGATTGATCTTTGATGTCTAGGGCTTGGATTACTTCTTTCCTCTCTTATTTAGTGTTCATAATGCTAGATTAGGCTTGAGAAAGTTAATCTAGATCATAGGGAATTTCATGCACACAAGGTGTTCGATGAAATTCCTCAAAGAGCTTAATAAGAGATTTTACTTGCTTAACCTATGAGAGTAGTTGTTTAGGGAGTATTATGGCTAGTAGAACTCATAATTAATGCTTGATAATTAACTTTTCACAAATGAGAGTTTGTTCTTGATTAGTTGATTAGCAAAGTGATTAAGGCCATGAGAGTGGATTAATCTTGTTAAGTGTTTTAGGCTAAGGGAAATTGCTTGATTGTGTGAATTGACATCATAGATTGATCATAGAAGTCCCCAAAGTCCATAACCTCATCCAAGGGCTTGCATTTATCATATTGTTAATCTTGTTTAGTGCTTTTGTTACTTGCTTGCTTTCAATTTGAATCATTAGGTTGCTAGATAAAACCAAAACCCTTTGTTTGCTTGAATTAGAGAGTTTCTTGTATTCTTGTTTCATTAAACTAAACCTCAATTGGATTGACACCTTAAGTACTACAATGATATGAGTAAGCTTAAGGATTGATTCTTAAGAAACATCTTACTTATCAATTGGCGCTGTTGCCATTTGGGGTTCTAGTTTAGTCAATAGGATTTAGATTCTTTTTGAGATTAAGCTTTTATTTTCTTTGTTTACTAATCTATCTATCTAGTTTTCTCTTTTCATATAGGTGTATGAACACAAGGGCTAGAGGTGGACACAACCTTGTTGAGCCAATCGACGACATACATCTCTTGGAACGTGGGATTAGAGAAATGAGAGAAAGAAGACGAGCTCAACACATTGAGAGGTTGGGTATGGACAACGTCGAAGAAATTCCGGTTGGTCCCAATAATGAGCACGTGGCTAATGAGCAACAACACCCACCACCACCCGCGCGTAATGCTAGAGCTCAAAACCAACCTCCACGAGCCCAAAATATTGTTGGAGCAGATGATGTAGTCAATGCTTATGTTAACCGCCAAGGCATACAACCACCACCGATGGATAACAACAATTTTGAGGTCAAGATGGGTCTCATTAACATGGTACAAGGTAACAAGTTCCATGTCTTAGCGGTGGAAGACCCCTTGGATCATCTTGATCATTTTGATAGAGTTTGTGGATTGACAAACATGAATGGAGTCTCCGAAGATGGATTTAAGCTCCGATTATTCCCATTCTCACTCGGAGACAAGGCACACCAATGGGAGAAAAATCTACCTCAAGGGTCTATTACTACAGGGGATGAATGCAAGAGGGCTTTCCTTGCCAAGTTTTTCTGACCTTCAAGGACGGCAAAGCTTAGAAACGAGATTTCGAACTTCACTCAACGCTCCAACGAGACATTCAATGAGGCGTGGGAAAGATTTAGAGGATACACCATGCAATGTCCTCATCATGGCTTCAACGATGCCTCTCTATTGAGCACACTCTACCGTGGAGCGCTTCCAAAGATAAGAATGTTGCTAGACACCGCTTCTAATGGAAATTTCTTGGCCAAGGAGGTGAATGAAGCAATGGAGTTGGTAGAGAACCTTGCTCAAAGTGATGGAACCTATAGTGGTGAGTATGATCGGGCTACAAAGACCACAAGTAGTTTTTAGGAGCAATGAAGAACCAAAGAGATGAAAGCTCTAAATGATAAGTTGGATAAGCAAGCCACTATGATTGACAAGCTTCTTAATGCCTCTCAAAATCCGGTTCACTTTGTTTGTGATTTTGAAGCAAATCAAGGGTTTCTAGAACAAATGGTAGATTTGAGTAATCAAGAGGACGTCAAGGTTCGTTTCTACCATTTTTGTTTCCTAATCGCTTCCCATTTGCGTTTGTTTTGTGTCCATGCTTGTGAAAATCAGCTAATGGAATGCTTTTACCCAATTATCTAAGATGGAAATTGGAGATAGAGGAATTCCATTATGCTCATTGAAGCTTTTTGAATTTTCTCCTAGGCCCGACTTTCGAGGTTACCTTCGATCTTCTTTTTGAATTTTCTCAACCACCGCTAACCACCCCGCTTTACCCAAAAAAGCGAGCTTTCTTCACCGAAATCCATGTTCTGGTAGTACATCTCCGTGGTTCCACCCCCGACTTTTGTCGGAAGTTTTTCCGTCGATCCGGTAAGCCTCCTCCCACCTCAACGCCTCTCTCGATCTTAGCATATGGGCTCTCCTTGCTCTGTTTTTCACTAAAAATCGTCAAAGACCCTGCAAAACAGTCATCGTCTTCAAAGGCTTCACGGCTCTGGGCTCCTTTGTAGCTTTTCAAGTCAACCAGCTCAACCTCCATTGCTGGAGATAATCCCATCTCAAAAAAAATTTACTTCAAAGAAACTACAAAACTTCCCGAATCCACTCCTCTACATCACATTACCAATGGCTCGACGATTCTCTTACGCTGAAAAAGGGAAGGCTCTGGCTTCACCTACGGGTCCACCACCTCGAAATCGAATCAGGATCCCAGACATCGACACCTCCGATTTGATTCAAGAAAATTCCCTTACACTCATAGGCCGGCTCACTAACCCAAAAGAGCAGAAAATGTGGTATATGATTCCGTTCTTACCTAAAAGATGGGGTATCAAGGGAAGAGCAATCGGATTCGACCTAGGACAAAACTGCTTCCAATACCGGTTCGACTATGAGGAAGATCTACAGAAAGTTCTCGATAACCGTCCTTACCACTTCGCAAAATGGATGGTCATTCTACAAAAATGGGAACCGATAATATCTCCAACCTTCCCATCAAAGATCCCATTCTGGATTAACCTCAAAGGAATTCCTCTACACTACTGGAGAACAGAGCTAGTCCGCAAGATTGGATCTGAACTTGGAAACTATGAAGACATCCAACTCACTCAAACCACTACTAAAGTCCGCGTGGAAATCGATGGTCTTCAACCTCTTATGAAGGAGACAATCATGGAATTCAAAGGTGGAGAAGAAGCTATCGTCACCTTGGAATACCATAGGCTACAAAACCACTGCTCTTATTGCCATATGCTCTCCCATTTGGTGGCTCAATGTCCTGCTTTAAACCGAAACAGCCCTACAGAAGAGAGATTCAAAGAGCTTCCATCTGGAAAAAATCAACAGAAAGCTCAACATACATGAAATGACTCTAGTAGAAAGGAGTATAGCAAACGCTACGATAGACATGGGAAACCGTTCGGGGAAAGGCCCTCGTAGATAGCCCGTGAATATCAGAAAAATCATGATAATACTCTACTAGAAGATCAGTCCAATGGAATCTCTAAGGTCACTACTAGAAGATCAGATATCCCAGATTCTCACTCTTACCACCAACAAAATAATCGTCAAGATGAAGATCTAAAAGACAAGAGAGAGAACCTACGTCCATAGCGTCTCTCAATCTCAAACCGCCAGCCACAACTACATCAAGTGTGGAGAGAAAAAATTCAAGCCGAGGGCTTAAAGCTCGTTGACGATGCTGAAACTTCTGCAACAAATCAATTCCCGATGCAGAGAAACCTGGGAAGCGAAATCCAGCCAAGTATGCAAAATATTCAAATTGCTGAGGAAATCCTTAACGAGCTCCAAGAGGTCACCATCCAATATATCAACTGTCCTGACCCAGCTGAAAGTGCATTGAAGGGGAGACTCGAGGAATGATGGCGGAAACTGCTGCTTTCATGCTACAAGCAACTACAAACCTTCAGCAAAACACATTGCACCTATTCATCAGATTGGGGAAACCTCAAAAACAGTTGCTCATACCATGGAGGAAGATGTTCCTTTGGCTGCACGTCTTGAGAATGAACCATATCAGGGACCACTAAAAAGGAAACGTGGCAGACCCCCCTTGAAGAAAATAATTGCCAATAACCCTCAGGCCAAAGCGACTTCAAGTAAAAGGAAGGTGAGCAAGGCACATCATACAACAAAATCAAGATCCTCGAACCGAATCAAAAGCTCCACAAAATCAACAAGAGTCAGTAACTCACATGAGGTGGGATCAACATCTAGATCACGTCCTCAAGGTGAGGACCAGCGCATTCCAGATACAAGAAACGCTCCAAGAAGGGCCACTAATCCTGCGACAAAAAAAGATAAGGCGGATTTTCACATTCCGCGAAATCCTCTTCCTTAGCCATTCTAAGTTGGAATGGTTGTGGGCTAGGGAACCCTGCGACAATTCATCGTCTCCGAGAACTGTATAAAACCATTGCACCGGACATCTTATTCCTCATGGAGACAAAAAATCAAGATGATTTTGTTCTAAAAAATCTGGATTGGATGTGCTACTCGTCTTATGTATTTGTTTTACCTCATAACCCCGGTGAGGGTGGTCTTGCGCTGTACTGGAAACAAGAAATTGAGATGGAATTTTTAAAGTGTTGCGACAACTATATAGATACCGTCATCAAGTATAAAAAGAAATGTTCCTTCGTAACCTTCACGTATGGAGATCCGGATCAATCAAAATGAAAAGACTTATGGAGCGAGCTGACTGATTTATCAAACAACTATGACGTCCCTTGGTTTTTAACGGGTGATTTTAACGATATCATTGATAATTTCGAGAAGAGTGGAGGACCAGCTAGAGCGGAAGGAGCTTTTGGAATTTTTAGAGCGTTTATGTCTGAATGCGACCTGTTTGATCTACGACACTCGGGGAACCCACTCTCGTGGAGAGGAATCCGTCACACTCACCTCGTTCATTGCAGATTGGATCGATCTTTATCAAATAGCGTTTGGGCAGAGTTATTTTTTTCGGGACGATGCAACTACCTTCGTTTTGAAGGCTCGGATCACAGACCTGTCGTCACATATTTCGAACCAGCGTCACCTCGAGAAGAAGGTCTCTTCCGCTACGACAGACGTATGAAAAATAATGGGGAAATAAAGCAATTAATTGCAAAAACTTGGATTGCTTCTCCAACAGCAACAGTTGAACAAAGAATCTCACAATGTTGTACAACAATCTCTCGATGGAACAGAGAGTATCACGCTAACAGCCAAAGAACCATCAAAGTGGAAAAAAGAAAGCTAGAAGCGGCTATGAGCGACCACTTGCCAAACGAGATACTGATTCATGAGATTAATTCAAAACTTATTGACGAGTATAAAAAAGAAGAGGAGTATTGGAAACAAAGGAGTAGAAATCTGTGGCTCAGCCTAGGCGACAAAAACTTGGGATACTTCCATGCGGT
The DNA here is from genome assembly GCA_002933915.1 of Eutrema heterophyllum. NCBI lineage: Eukaryota > Viridiplantae > Streptophyta > Magnoliopsida > Brassicales > Brassicaceae > Eutrema > Eutrema heterophyllum. The sequence continues at coordinate 33,499 of PKMM01018561.1, forward strand.
AACTCGAGGTCAACGAGCAGTTAACAAGTTCTCGGTGATTGAAGACACCAATGGAAAAGCTGTGTTTGAAGAAAACGAGATTTCAAACGTCATCACCTCTTACTTCCAAGATCTCTTTACTTCGTAAGCTTCGGACAGCACTGAAACTATCCAGAATGCACTCAAGCCATGCATCTCACCGGAGATTAATGCAACCATCACGTCCCTGCCTTCGACGAAAGAAGTACGAGATGCCCTCTTCTCTATCCACCCGGATAAAGCACCCGGACCAGATGGATTTTCTGGAACTTTTTTCCAATCAAATTGGAGGGTCATTGGTCCAAAAATCACGGAAGAAATCCAGCAATGCTTCACTTCAGGTATGCTTCCAAGAAGGATCAACCACACTCATGTACGACTTATGCCCAAGATTAAAAGCCCAAGAACAATTGCTGATTATAGGCCAATTGCACTTTGTAACGTGTACTACAAGATCTACTCAAAAATCCTCACAAGAAGATTACAAAGAGTCCTTTCGGTCATTATATCAGAAAATCAATCTGCGTTCATCCTGGGAAGGTCGATCTCGGATAATGTCATGATCACACCTGAAACTCTCCACTTTCTAAAGAGATCGAATGCAAAAAAGCACTGCACAATGGCGGTCAAAACAGATATGAGCAAAGCCTACGATCGTTTAGAGTGGAGATTCATTGAAAAGGTTCTCTCAAGATTTGGTTTCGACTTTATGTGAATCAATTGGATAATTCAATGCATTACCACTGTATCTTACTCGTATCTCATCAACAGAACCGCACATGGCCTTGTTGTTCCCTATAGAGGAATACGACAAGGAGATCCTCTCTCGCCATACATCTTCATCCTTTGTAGTGAAGTCTTATCCGGACTATGCAAGCAAGCGCAAGATAAGGGACTCCTATCGGGTATTCGAGTTGCAAAAGGAAGCCTGAGAATAAACCATATGCTCTTTGCCGATGATACCATGTTCTTTTGCAAAACAAATCCACGTTGTTGTGAAGAATTAATGAAAATTCTACGCTTGTATGGAGAGGCATCTGGACAGAAAATTAACCCATTGAAGTCGGCAATAACGTTCTCAAAAAAAACACCGGCGGAAACAAGAGAAAGAGTGAAAAGAATTCTATGTATCAACAAGGAGGGAGGACAAGGAAAATATTTGGGCCTACCGGAACACTTTGGGAGAAGGAAGAAAGATTTATTTACCTTAATCGTCGATCGGGTCCGACAACGAGCAATCAACTACTCCTTGAAATTTCTGTCAAACGCTGGGAAAATGACGTAGCTGAAATCAGTCCTCTCGTCAATCCCGAATTTTTCGATGTCGTGCTTCAAACTTCCGGTGAGCCTTTGTAAACGAATTCAATCAACTCTAACTAGATTCTGGTGGGATTCAAACCCGGAAAAGAAGAAAATATGTTGGGTTTTAATACCCTATAAGTACTAAAGCAGTTGTTGTAATATATGTAGGGGTCGAACACAAGAACTCAAGAAAGTCACACAATAGATTATATAGACTCGAATTAAGCTAAACCAAACAATGTAATTAAATGCGAGTGCGTAAATTAAACAAGTTGTAAGTCAATTGTAAAGAAGATAGACTCAGGGTATTTCTCAAGAATTCAATGAATGTAGATAAACTAACTAACTGGATTCAGATTTAGCGCGGTTCTTGAACTCAAATCACTAAAGTATAGCTAACCAACTTTCATTGCGAAAACTATCTAAGTCTAAATCCTAGAATTCTAAATCTCTTTGCGAATCCTAAAGTCTAAACCAGCTTTTAGTTCAAGTTTGATTTGTTCACAAAACAACTAAACCAAATCTCTTTGCAAATAGTTATTTTGCTCACCCTAAGTTCTATCAGGTAATTAATCGCACTTTCGTGCCTAATCAATTATCCTAAGATCTAAGTTCCAGATTCGTCAACCTAGAATTAGCTATGAGAACAACCTATGGTGAAGAACTAATTCAGATAGTGAATTCTAATTAACTAATTTACCTAACATTCAGAGAAAATCCTTATGAGAAAACCCTAAACCTAAAGTGGATATACTCAGACATGGAGATTGAAACAAGCAACATGATTGAATAGATCATCAAATGAAATAAATAGAAGAGAGTAAAACAAGGGTTCGAAATCTTCTCTCAGGCGAACAGAGTTTCAGACTTGTCTCCCCCCAAAGGTCTCTCACAAAACCAGAGTAAAATAAAGCTTCCTTAGAACCTCCTAGCCAAAGTGGCTTAAAAACCTAACTTAAACTCCTAAAACACGTTTTGGGCTAAATTGTAAATAATAAAGTTTTATGGGCAATTTAGCAATTCTTCAACTCTTCATAAAAGTCGCGACTCGTGTCTTGCTGCAGTGAGTATCGACCGATACTAGTAAGTATCGATCGATACTGAGGCTTCAAATCGAGTACTCAGCTATACGAACTTCTGCTTTGCTCCAAAATGCTCCAGAAAGCTCCAATATCTCCAATTATGCTTCAAACATGCTAAAACCTGTAAAAGACTTTAAAACACTACAAAATAGTAGAAAGACTCTATAAAACGGACTTATATCATGGCTTAAACGGGGTAAAAACCATGATATATCAACTACTCCCACAGACTTAGCCTTTGCTTGCCCTCAATCAAATAGAAGACCAAACCAGAGAAAGAGGTTTGAAAACACAGAGACTCACCTGTTCATGAAACATTGCAATGACCCTTTTCCCAAGCACCCAAATGTCACCTAACCAGTTCCAAAATTAACCACCATGTACTTCTCCTTAGGTATTCGCAGCTTCCCCAGACTACACACATTATTTTGCAGCTTCATTCAATTAAACCCATCATCGCCAGTTTCATCGCAGTGATTAATACCAAGAACCTTCTAGATTTTTTCTCATACAATATCATGACAAGGAACCACCCAATTTCACACTTTTGTATCCCTTTTCCTCTCCCCCAGACTTATTTCTTATCATATTCTTTTTTTTTTTTTTTTTTTAGATTCGCACATACACATCAAGGTATGAGACGCGAGTATTGATGGTGTTTGCCACCGAATCGCCGGTTCTTCCTTCTCAATGTATCAAAGGGTGTAGGCGAATAATGGCATCATAGGAAAATCATAGCCTCGCTTCCAACCTTTGTGTTATCATTCCTCACCAAGTAGAATAATGGGATCGCTGGAAACATTCATAACCCTCTACTTAAGAGAAAATCATCTCATCTTTTCATGCACTTATTTATTAATTAACAGAAGGGGAGAGAGATACTATTACTTTTAAACACATGGGTTCCTTTGTCAGATATGAATGAGGAATCAAGCTCTATGAATACTAACCACGTCGATGAAGTGCAGAAATTTGGCTTAGGCTTTAAAAGAACTCTGCTGGAAACATGTGTGTCTTCTAGTTAACTGGTCAGCCTTTGGATTTTTCATTAGTCGATCTGTAACTTATTCTGTAACAGTGGTCACTTAGAAGCAAAGTCAGAACAAAAGAATCAAGAACACGATCATAGTCTCCAACAAATTTTGACTCAATAAAACAAATTTGACACAAAACCGACTGACTCTAAGAAAAACAAACACAATGTCAGCGACTACCTCCCCCAGACTTAAACAACACTATCCCCAGTGTTATCAAGCATAGAGTTGGTAAAAGAAAAACATAAGAGCTTAGTGGATTGGTGAAAATCGAAGTAGACGTACCTGGGTGACGGGTATCGACCGATACCGTGCTGGTATCAATCGATACGAGGGATATTGGTCGATGCAATTTTTACATCGATCGATCTGTACCTCACGGTCCCTTAAGAATTACCCAGCTCCTTTGTCGTGTGGATGGTGTCGATCGATACCGGGTGGATGTCGATCGATACTGCTCTTCTGAATCTGCTGCACGTGAAACATAAGACACAATACCAAAACCAAAAATAAAAGAAAAACGTATGTACAGACTTACCAGTGGGTTGCCTCCCACCAAGCGCATGTTTTTAGTCATTAGCTAGAATTCCAAATCTCTTTACGAATCCTAAAGTCTAAACCAGCTTTTAGTTCAAGTTTGATTTGTTCACAAAACAACTAAACCAAATCTCTTTGCGAATAGTTATTCTGTTCACCCTAAGTTCTATCGGATAATTAATCTCACTTTCGTGCCTAATCAATTATCCTAAGATCTAAGTTCCAGATTCGTCAACCTAGAATTAGCTATGAGAACAACATATGGTGAAGAACTAACTCAGATGGTGAATCCTAATTAACTAATTAACCTAACATTCAGAGAAAATCCTTATGAGAAAACCCTAAACCTAAAGTGGATCTACTCAGACCTGGAGATTTAAACAAGCAACATGATTGAATAGATCATCAAATCAAATAAATAGAAGAGAGTAAAACAAGGGTTCGAAATCTTCTCTCAGGCGAACAGAGTTTCAGACTTGTCTCCCCCCAAAGCTCTCTCACAAAAACAAGAGTAAAATAAAGCTTCCTTAGAACCTCCTAGCCAAAGTGGCTTAAGAACCTAACTTAAACTCCTAAAACACGTTTTGGGTTAAATTGTAAATAATAAAGTCTTCTGGGAAATTTTGCAATTCTTCAACTCTTCATAAAAGTCGCGACTCGTGTCTTGCTGCAGTGAGTATCGACCGATACTAGTAAGTATCGATCGATACTGAGGCTTCAAATCGGGTACTCAGCTACATGAACTTCTGCTTTGCTCCAAAATGCTCCAGAAAGCTCCAATATCTCCAATTATGCTCCAAACGTGCTAAAACCTGTAAAAGACTTTAAAACACTACAAAATAGTAGAAAGACTCTATAAAACGGACTTATATCATGGCTTAACCGGGGTAAAAACCATGATATATCAGGTTTCTTGGTCGAAACTCACCAAGGCAAAGTAGAACGGGGGACTAGGCTTTCGCGAAATCCAGAGCTTCAACGACGCTCTGCTTGCAAAGCTCAGCTGGCGAATCCTCTAAAACCCAGGATGCCTCCTAGCTAGGGTGCTAGGGGGAGATACTGCAACATTGATGGTTTTCTAAAAGCCACAACACCATCCTCTGCCTCGCATGGATGGAGGGGAATCATGATAGGTCGAGATCTTCTAAAACCCATCTTGGAAGAGATATTGGAAACAGGAAAGAAACAAAAATCTAAACAGATCCATGGATATCCCTCTCCTCACCGATGACACCTTATGGACCGCCTACAATCACGACACACAACTTGACGGTTTCGGACCTCTTAGTGGAAAGCACTAAGGACTGGAATGGAGCAAAAGTTGAGGAGATACTGCCTGAACTTGTCTCAAGAATCATGAGCATCAAACCGAGTAAAAAAGAAGCTGAAGACAAGCATATTTGGCTTCTAAACAAATCACACAACTACTCAACGAAATCAGGCTATTTTGCAGCTTTGGAAAAAAATCAAAACGATGGCGAGTTCCCACACGTGGAGCAGAGCATCAATTGGAGAAATGATGTGTGGTATGCAAAGTGCTCACCAAAATTGAAAAGCTTCATTTGGAAAATCGTCCAAGGAGCTCTCTCCATTGGTGAAAATCTGCTTCATCGAGGCTTAGTTGCTGCTGCATTATGCCCTCATTGTGGTGAGCTAGAAACGACAACACATTTGATGTTCCACTGCAGGTTTTCTCAGGGAGTTTGGCGTAAAGCCCCTTTCAAAGACATAGTTTTCTCCTCTCTGTTTTCGGACTTTGCCGCAGGAATTGCAGTTGGGAAAAGAATGACGTGCCTGCCTCCAACAGGATTAGGATTGGTACCTCTCTTTCCATGGCTATGCTGGTATATTTGGACCTCAAGAAACATACTTCTTTTCGAAAACAGAGTAATCTCTGTAAATGAAACTATCGACAAGGCTCTACGGGCTGGACGAGACTGGCAAAACGCGCAGAAATCAAAGGCCCATGAGCTCGCTCAGGAAGATAGTTGCCACACGAGTCTGCCCTTGGAAACGTTGGATCTCACGACGAATCTGCTAGTATGCAACACTGATGCTGCTTGGAAGGAAAACGACAATTCTGCAGGTCTAGGCTGGCTGTTCAGGGAGCAATCGACTGTCCTTGCTCAAGGAAGTAAACTAGAAAAGTATGTCAGCTCACCTCTAGCTGCGGAAGCCTTAGCGGTTCGTGCAGCCTTGGAAAACGCTTTGGAACTTGGGTTCATACATCTGAAGCTAAAATCAGACTCAAAGGACCTCATTCGAATCATCAACAACGACGACTACGTCTCGCAAATCTTCGGAATTCTTCATGACATTAAATCCCTATCCTTGCTTTTTTCATTTATTTCTTTTTCGTTTATCCCGCGAGGGGAAAACATGCTTGCTGATACCCTTGCTAAGGCCTCTCTTACGAGCCTCTCCGCTATCGTAGTGTAAAACTCTTTAAACTCTTTATGAAGTACTGTGCTGTTCAAAAAAAAAAAAGTAATCAAGAGGAAGTGCATTACGTTGGGAACCACGGTGGCTATCAAAGGGGTTTCAACAACAATCAACAACAAAGTTTTGTTCCTCAAAATCAGTTTCAAGGGAACCAAGGAAGCTACCAAACAAAGCTCCTTTCATGCCCCCACCCGGTTTTCAACAAGCTCAAGGTAACAACTCTATCCCTCAAGACCTTGATATGAAAAACGTGCTTCAACAACTTCTTCAAGTTCAAGCTAATGGAGCAATGAAGATGGAGGAAATGCAAACCAAAGTGGCTTGCTCCTATAATGATCTCCACACCAAACTTGAAGCATTAAGCTCCAAAGTGAAACAAATGGAGACCAAGGGAGCAACTTCCTCACCTCAAAGTTCTTTACCGGGGAAGGCAATACAAAACCCAAAGGAGTATTGCAACGCCATTTCCTCCAATGATGAGCATGAACGCATAATTTAGAATTTTTTAGGGCTATTCTATAGTCCAAATGATGATGACCCTCCATCTAGAGAGCTTCCCTCAAATCTCAATGAGGACATTGAGAAACAAGGTGGGGGGGGGTGACCATTGGGAATGAAGATGATGTGGTTTTTGTTGAAGAAAAGGGTAAAGGCATACATGAAGAGCACATGAACTCTACTCAAATAGAGGTTGACAAGTCTCTCAAGGACTTGGTTAAGAAGAAAAACGTGGAGACACATGTGATGACTAAGAAAGAAGCTTCTTGCATTGGACCTTCTCCATATGAGCCTCCACTTCCATTTCCCAGTTGTTCTCTCACCAAGGCACAAAAGAAAGTGCTTTCAAGCTTCAAGGCAAACATGGATAAAAATTTGGAGCACCTTTGCCTAGTGAGAGCGACTTGTCTCAAGTTCCACAACACTAAAAGTTCATCAAGAGCATACTTGAGAACCGAGAAAAAGTGGAAGAGCTTATGGCGGTCTTTGATTCACCAAGCATAACAAGGGTCGAGCCTAAGTCTATCCCCAAGCTTGGAAACCCCGGTAAGTTCTCCATCACTTGCTCTCTTGGAAACTTGAAGATAGATGATGCTTGTGTGACTCGGGCTCGAGTGTGAACGTCATGTCCTTGGAGATGGCTAAGGGTCTCAGGATTAATAGTATGGAAGATTACCCCTCCACCATCTCGTTTGGAGACTCTTCGTCGGAGCAGTGATATCAGGCTGGGACGGTGGAATGGAGGTATTCATAACTCCGGATGAAGCAGTGGTTGTTGTGCTTGCTGTGTCCGACATTATCTTCTTTCGAGTGATCGGTTTCGTAGGTTACAAGAAGGAAATTGTTTTGCTCCTTCCCCACAGACAGCGCCAAATTGTGAGAGCAGAATCTCACAACCTCAATCCTTGGCTTAGCTTGCTTTAGGTTGAATGTACTTAAAAAGATTTAGAAGAAATTGAGAGAAAATTTGTATATTATTATCTTTGCCAAGAATTCAGTGCTTACAATATGGCTGGTGTTTCGAACTTATACCAGCTGAAAACATAACTGTCTAATCTTAATTGTTTACATTAAATTCGGAATTAAATATATGATCTTCATCTTTAATGCTGAGCTTGATTTTAGGATTTCAAATTGACGTGCTTTGACTTGGTCGAATGCGTGCTTCTGCTCCCAACGACCTCGCTCTTTTCCTTCGTGCTCGGTTCTTCCAGTTTGTCACCTTGATCTTCTTTGCGACTTTGCTTACTTTAGCTCGTAATCAGGCTTAAGAGACCTCGTCGTGGGCCGAGCCTTCCTTGTCGAGCCCACTTACTCAGGCTGGGCCTTGAGTGCGGAATCCGGGCCCAACAGTTGCCCCCAGCATCCTTATTGACTTTGTCATTGAGGATGCGGAGCTGCAATCTCGGGTCTTGATTGATTCCTTAGTTAATGCGATCTCGCAATCTCGGTCCTGATTGGTCTTTTGCTTACCCAATGCCGAGATTGCGTGGATCTTATATTAAATATGCGATATTTAAGGGAAGTGATAGGGCGAGTGGGCGGTTTATAAATGAACGGTTCACGTTGCTTCAGTTTCCCACGTCGCCTCAACTTCCGACTCCCCAAGGTAATGATGTCCTCTTTCCTGTTTTTTTTTTTAGTTGTCTTTAAATCAATTTATCCTTCTCCTTTTATATTTTTCTGCGAAAAGTTCTTCCCCATTATTTCCGGCATACTTTCTCCATCCTCGATTTCTTTTTACCTTTTTTTTTGCTATGGCTTCCCCTTCTCAAACCAGCGCTCGACTCGCCCTCGCCGATCAATTTGGGCCTCACTCGGGGAGCACGATCTCGGCTGGGGAGCTCAAGAATATTTCTTCCTTGTGCGGACTCGATTTCGGTGATTTCCTCATCCCATCGGATGATGATTCTCCGGAAAATCCTCCGGAGGGTTATGCATGTGGTTATGCGGTGTTTTTCTTGAAGTGTCGCCTCACTTTTCCTATCCCAGCCGCCATCCTTGACATTATCGGCGACCTAGGGCTCGCCCTACCCCAGCTCATGCCCAGCGCGATGAGAAATCTAGTTGCACTCTGGGTGCGTTCTAAAGAAACCGAGGTTGTGTTTAACACCGAGGACTTCCGCCAGCTTTTTAATGTCAAAGCGAACTCGAACCTTCAAGGGACCTACTATTTCCCGGTGAAGGTTAACCGGTTTGTTTTCAGGTTCAGTGTGAGGGAGGATAAGTGGCGGGAGTAGTGGTTCTACTTTAGAATATCCGAGAAGTCTATTGAGGGTGAATCGATCCTTCGGAGTTCCTGGGCTCATATTTCCGGTCAGCGTGAACCCTAGAAAGTCGGCTCGTATGCCCTTTTAGGAATTCCTTAATCGCTTTTTCTTTTATTCTGATTTAGCTTTTCCTTTTGTAGAGTCTATTGATTCCTCGAGGACCGTGACGGCTGAGGTTCAATAGCTCATCAATCTTATTAGAGAAGAGAGCTCCGACTGGAAGCTGTTTACTGTTGATAAGATTTTGCAGGCTCGCGATCGTCCAGCTCCCAGGCTGTCTGTTGCGGCTGCTCTCCGGCTCGCAGGTCTATATTTTATTATTATTATTTTTTTGTAAGTCTTTTTCCTTTTTGATCGACGTCGCCTGGTTTTTGCAGGTCCTCCGTCTCCCTCAACTCAAGCTCCGTCTCCCTCAACTCTAGCTCAAGTCTTAACTCAAACTCAAGCTCCGGCTCCGGCTCCATCTCTTATTCCAACACTTGAAGCCCTCGCTGTGGTTAGTTCTCCGGTCAAATCCGAAGTGCAAGATACTGCTCCTGCCGCTTCTCAGGTTAACCTGGTTCCCGACGACAGCTCCACTAAGTTCAACAAGATGGTCCCTCCTAAGAAACCGGAGCGTCTTTCATATAGGGAGAGGATGCGACTGCGTCCAGCTCCGACGCCAGCTGGTTCTCTTGTTGAGACCTCGCGTCGCGAGGAATCGAGAAAGGATGACCATCACGAGCCCAATAGTGATCGCGGTGATGGTGACGACCTTCCTACGGGTGGTAAGACTGAGGTCGCTCGGCATGATGCGTGAGCTGGGAGCTCCAAAACATCAATCTCCATGGTGTCGTCAAAGGAGCCTAGCCATCCCGCCGGGCACCAATCTCGCCTTAAACGATCTCGCAGCGATGGGTCCGAGGTCGAGGAGGCAGGTGGCACCTTGCTCACAGAGTGGTGGAGGCAACTCTTCGAAAGCTTTCAGGTTCGATTTTGACGGACCTGAGGCGATTGTCGAGAACAGCTCTCATCTTGCGAATATCTTCAGGCGTGTTAGGCCTTCTTCTTGCTTCTTGCCATCTCTCAGAAATATGAAGAAACCCGAGAGCTACATCAAGCTTGCTAGCGCGATGGGCCAGGTAACTTCAATTCTCCCTTTTCTTTTTTATTTTTTATTTTTTGATTTTCTTGCTGAGTTTTTTGGATTTCTTTTAGGCTATCTCTGCTACGAATGAGCTGGTTAACTCGTTCGATCAGGATCTTCGCTCCACCACCCAACCTGAGGAGGTCGAGAGGGCGGCTAAGACTATTACTAACCTAGTTAGTGAAAGGGACGAGTTGGTGGCAAAGCTTGCTCGGAGTGAAGAGAAGATGGCTAATGTTACCCTCCTGGAGAGTCAAGTCAAAGATCAGGCCGTCTTGGCCAAGAAGTGGGAAGACTCTGCTCGAGAAGCTCAGGCTCGCTCAGACACCCTCCAAAGTCAGATCTCCTTACTGGACAAATCCAGTGAAGATTTGAGGGTGAACCTCCGAGTTGCTGAGGATGGCCTGCGCTCTGCCAGCGAGAATATCGTCAGCCTCAGGGTCCAGGTTGAGAAATTCAAGGAGGACTCGAAGAAGCTTGTCAAGAAGCAAAAGGAGATGGTGAAGAAGGCAGAGAAGGCTGCGAGGAAAGAGATGTTCAAGTAATACCATGCCATCCTGCTGAAGATAAAGGATAAATTTGAGAAGAAGAAGGTTGAGGTTGACACCGAGACTCAGATCATGGAGTGTAAATCCAACATCATTCTTCTCGATGACATCATTAGTAAGACCATCAACGATTTCGAGGATGAGAAGAAGAATATCGAGGCTGAGAAGCTGAGGTTGGATGAGGAACTCGCCATTGTCCAGGTATCCGATCTTTCCTTGGGAAAACTCGATCTTCCGCAGATATCCGAAGATTCGGTTACTTTACCTGCTGGGTCGAATGTGCAAGCACTAAGTGACCAGCTAGACCTTGGTTCTCAGGAGCTCAGGAAGGACTTCCCGTTGCCGCCGGACCAGCCTGTCATAGTGAGCGAGCCGACTGAGCCTGCCAGCTAATGACTTTTTCTTTCTTTTTATCTTTTTAGATTATCTTTTGAACTCAGTGCCTGGAGAAGCCTTTAAACCCATTTCCTATTGTTGTTGATATTATTATGTCCGCGAGGGCCCTTTTTTTTTTGTTTTATGTTGAACTCATGCTCCTTTCGTGGAGGCTTAATTTTATTTACTTTAATCTTCAAGAATCTTTTGTCTTTATTTAGAATCATTTATCATATTCGCCATGTAAAGGCTGACACTTTTCAATGGATCAAAGGCAGTCTTTCAGCCAAAGATCTGGGCCGTTCAGAGACCTTGCTCCGAGGTCGTTTAAAGACCTCGGGGGCTGACCAGGCGATTTTAAGACGCAAGATCGAAGCCATTAAGATGCAACCTACACAGTTTAGACGTAGAGGTTGTTGTCATTCAGAGACTAGGAGGTTGTGACCTTGCAATTTAGACGCAAAGTCGAGTCATGCTAGCTGGTAGCATGCTTTAGCTCGTAAGGCTGTTCATTTATGGAATAAAGCTTTTAGCTTGTAGACAGAAGTTGAGGAACTTCAGGCTGCTTTTAGCAGACTTAAGAGAAGATATTTTTTTATTTTAATAGCTGCACCCTTGTGAGGTTGCCTACGTACCCTGAGGAGGGATCAAGCCTTTCGTAGTTCGATTTTACAAGTATCTTTCGCTTTAATGGTAGTATTTCTTCAAGTTCATAGCGTTCCACGAGCTTGTACACGCCGTTCTTTATTATTTCGGAGATCCGGTATGGACCTTCCCAGTTGGTGCCCAGTTTTCCAGCATTCCTTTCCCTAGTATTTTCATATACTTTCCGTAGGACGAGCTCGCCAACTTGAAATCTTCGTTGTTTGACCTTTGAATTATAATATCGTGCTGCTGCGTGTTGATAATTTTGAAGATTAATGAGTGCTCGATTTCGACGCTCGTCGATGACATCGAGCTGGTCGAGAAGCATGTCGTTGTTCAATTCCTCATTTACGGGACACACATCTACTCTTAAGCTGGAAACCGCGACCTCGGCAGGAACCACAGCCTCAATCCCATAAGCCAAGGAGAATGGTGTTTCTGAGGTTGCTTTACGAGGTGAGGTCCGACAGGCCCATAGCACTCCTGGGAGTTCGTCACACCATTTTTCCTTTTTAGCGTCCAATCGTTTCTTGAGATTACTCAATATCAGTTTGTTTGCTGCCTCGGCCTGCCTGTTGCCCTGAGGGTAACACGGAGTTGAGGTTGTCAGCCTGATATTGTGATCTTCACAGAATTCGAGGAACTGATTTGAAATGAACTGTGAGCCGTTATTGGTTACGATTTCATACGGAATTCCGTGTCGGCAAACTACATTTTGCCATACAAATTCTTCCACGTGTGTTGCCTTAACCACTTGGAAGGCCCCTGCTTCTATCCATTTGGTGAAGTAGTCAGTAAGGATGAGCAGGAAGCGACACCTCCTTTTTCCCGAGGTTATCAAATGTCTTATTATGTCCATAGATCATCTCATAAAGGGGTATTGAGATGAGATGGAAGACAAATTTTCAGTAGGCTGATGTAATGTGGGAGCATGCCGTTGGCATTTGTCGCATGCTTTATAGTGTTCTTCGCAATCGGCGACCAAGGTGGTCCAAAAATACCCTTGTCTCTTGATTCTGATGGCTAACACCCTTCCTCCTGAGTGACTGCCACACGAGCCCCCGTGAACTTCCAGCACAATCGTGAAAGCTTCGAGTCCGTGGACACACACCAGGTAAGGGCCATTCATGCTTCGTTTGTAGAGGCGAGAATCGATTATACAATATCTTGAAGCTATGGCTTTGAGTTTATGGGCTTCCCACTTGCTGGGGGGAGCCTCACCCCCCTCAATGTAATGTATAATTGCTGCTCGCCAATCAATTCTCGCAACCATTTTTTCGCGGAGGGGAACATGCCTGTCATCAAGCGGAGCTTGATCCGGGTCCTCAGCTTCCCCTATTTCAAGAGGAAGGTCATCTTCTATTGGGGCCAGCACGGCATCCAACTCCATATTGTCGACATCGATTTCCATTAAATCCTCAACATCTTTTTTGATGTTAATGCTAGGCTTTTTGATTCCCTCCACTGGAATAACTCTTTTCACAAGAGGATTCGAGGTTGAGGCGAGAGCTGCCAACGCGTTTGCAATTGTGTTCTCACCTCGCGGGATCCGCGTCAGGCTGAAGACTTCGAATCGTTTGACTAGCTCGTGGACTAGAGCTAGATAAGATTCCATTCTGCTATCTCTGGCTTCATATTCTCCGTAGAACTGACTTGTAACGAGCTGGGAATCGCTGAACGCACTCAAGTTGAGTATTCCTATTCCAGCTGCTAGTCGGAGACCTGCTAGTAGAGCCTCATACTCGGCTTCGTTATTTGACGCTGAGAAACCGAGCCTGAAAGACTGTTCCACGACCTCGCTAGTCGGGTATACGAGGTGGATTCCAACACATGCCCCCTTGTTTCGAGGAAGCTCCATCAACGTAGAGCAGCTAGGTTCCGGAACTTGACTCATCCATTTCGAAGTCAGCTAATACTTGCGCCTTAACGCTAGTTCGAGGTCGATACCCACTTGGCTAGTCTACCAGACTGGTTGGGGCTATGTAGCACTGTGCGCAACGGCTGTGTTGTCATCACTATGATAGAGTGTGACTAGAAATACGGCCTGAGCTTGCGAGCTGATACTACGACTGCCAAGCCAGCTTTTCCATTCGAGGGTACCTGATTTCAGCATCCACTAGGGACTTGCTCACGTAGTAGATCGGTCTCTGCTCGGCTCGCTCCTCCCTCACGAGGACACCACTTACCGCGACCTCGGAGATTGTTACGTACAGGTAGAGGGGTTCTCCCTCAACTGGCTTTGAGAGAATGGGGGGCTCAGAAAGGTATGCTTTTAGCTGCTTAAAGGCTTCCCCACACTTATCATCCCAAATGAATTTTTTGTTTCCCTTTAACAATTGATAAAAAGGGAGACACTTATCAGTCGACCTGGAAATAAACCGGTTTAGAGCAGCAATGCGACCTGTCAGTCTCTGCACCTCCTTTGCTGAGCTCGGAGGTTGCATTTCTAGAAATGCGCTGATCTGTTTAGGGTTTGCTACTATTCCTCTTTGGGTTACTATGTAACCTAGGAATTCGCCCGAAGCAACTCCAAAGGTGCACTTTAGGGGATTCAGTTTCATCCCTTATTTATTTAATAGGTCGAAACATTCCCCTAGCTGACTTATGTGATCTTCTTCTTTCAAAGATTTAACCAACATGTCGTCAATGTATACCTCCATTGACTTGCCTAGGAGGCTTGCAGTCATTTTGTTCATAAGTCTTTGGTAGGTCGCTCCTGCGTTTTTGAGGCCGAATGGCATCACTTTATAACAATACGTTCCTCGTTCTGTTATGAAGGATGTCTTTTCTTGGTCCTCAAGGTTAATTTGTATTTGAATATACCCCGAGAACGCATCCATCAAGCTAAGGAGCTGGTGCCCTGCGGTAGCTTCCACCAACCGGTCAATGTGAGGTAGTGGAAAGCTATCCTCATGACATGCTTTATTCAGATCCGTAAAATCCACACACACTCGCTAGGTGCCATTTTTCTTTTTCACCACGATTGGATTTGCTAGCCTGTCGGGATACTTGACCTCCTTGATGAACCCAACACTTAGCAACCTGATAACCTCGCTATTAACAGCCTCGGTCTTGTCATATCCGAACTTTCAACGCTTTTGACGCACTGGCTTATGATTCGGATAGACATTGAGTTCGTGTGAGATGATGCTCAGATCAATGCCAGGCATATCGGCTGTTGTCCATGCAAATGAACCGATATTTTCCTTGAGGAAGGCTATTAACTGGTCCTTTTGGGCCCTGGAGAGCTTGGATCCGATTCCTATCTTCTGGGTAGGATGAGACTTGTTGACCACGACTTGTCCGATGGCACCTGGACCATTTTTCTTTCTAGCCAGGCGATCTGCGCGCTCATCCTTATGCTGTAGTTGCTATAATATGTTTCTTTATGCTGTAATTGCTATAATATGTTTCTTTTTCGCCTGAAGCCACTCTTCCATGTCTCTCTCCCATCTTAGGTAAGCTTCTGACCCTTGGTTATGACCTGAAAAGGTAATAAGTTGTAAATCAAATTGATCACAATTATTATCGAGGTTCCATTGCTTGGTGCTGGTGCAACTTGTGTGCATTTGGTCCGGTTCAACTCCATGGGGGTAAGACGCATCTTCTCTCGTGTTTCCAGCCTCTAATCCACGCCTAACTAGATGTCCATAGGACTCTTCTTCTTCAGATTCATCACCATACTCGTATGAGTAGTCTTGGTGTTGGTTGAGCTCGGGTGTGTGGGTGTGAAACACTTCAGGTTTAACCCTAAAATTGTACTGTAAGAGAACAGCAATCGAGATAGTATTTTAGGAATCGAATCCAGAAGGACCAAGTTCTACACTAACGAGAATGCAGAAGGAAAGTAAATCTAAGACGAATGATGATGGTTTGTATTTTTGTGACTTCTAAACACTAAGAATGACAAGTAAAATGATATAAATTCAATAAGGAAAATCGCTAGGTTTTCAGGTAATTCGCAGGAATCCAAGACTCACTAAACATATTATCGAACAGGGAATGAATTTAGAACCGTTCTCGAACTCAAACATGAATATCTAGCTAGCCCACTGTCGTGGCACTAACTACTATGCCTAATAACCTAAGAATCTAAACTGTCGTTTGACCTTAAAATTTTATGCACGCATTAAAGTTCAGGTTTGATAAGTTCACAAATTGCCTTAGCATCAGCTTTCGTTGGCTAAGGTCGATTTGCTCATCTAAGTTCATTCAGGAAATCTAAAACACTTTTGATGAATAGATTAATCCTAAGATCATAAACTAGCTGATCAATCTAGTCTAAGCCTTAAACTCAACAATAGATGAAAAACTCGATGTAATTCCCTATTCTAACAACTCTGTTTCAGTAATTCATGAAAATCCCATGAAACCCTAAAAACCTAACAGGGGGATTACTCAGACATGGAAGCAGGGAACAAACAAGGAGATAGAGAAAACTTATAATCGATATGATAGAAAATCAAATAGGGTTCAAAAATTCTTCTCAAAAGATGTAGAGTCAGAGATTTGTCTCCCCCAAAGCTTACAAATTTCCAAGAGCCAAAAAAGTCTGAATAAAAAATAAAGCGTAACCTAAAAAGTGGCTAAAAATAGGTATAAATAGGTCTCAAGTCGTTCAGGGTCGAAATTGGGTGAATATGGGTCAAAACAGGAAAAGTCGAAAGTCCTTTTTTCCTACGGGACTGGATCTGTCGATCCATATTTCCTGAATCAGTCGATTTGATGCCCGCGAATGGGTCATCTCTGCGCATGCTCCTTCTGCTCGCCAGGCTGGACCGTCTTCCCAAAATTTGGGATATATTTTGATCGCACCGTTGGGAAGACATCAAACCACTTCCAAATGCAAGCTAATCCATTCCTCTATCTCGTATCAAATTTTGAGCTCGATCCATCGGTGGGAAGTCTTTCAACGATTGCCAAATGTCTGACGCCTCTGCATGATTTTGCATCTCCATATGCTCATTTGCACCCAAAACGGCTCCTTCTCTCTCAAAGTGACCTAAAACCTGAAAAGACTCGATAAAGGACTAAAAGACTCTAGAAACAAACTTTGACTCGATAAAAGACACAAAAACAAGGGTTAGAAACCGGTAAAAACACGGTTTATCAACTCCCCCAGACTTAGTCTTTTGCTTGCCCTCAAGCAAACATAAAACCAAGCAAGAAGAAGAGGTTTGAAAACGCGGAGACTCGCCTTCTCTATAGAAAACTGCAATGACATTCCAACTTAGTAATCCACATATCGTGGAACCAACTCCAGATCGAACCACCATTTACTTCTCCTCATGAATCGCAGCTTTCCCAGATTCAACTCATAGTCTCATAGAATAATCCAAAAGCCATAATTGTTGGGTGATATGCTCAAATTAATACCCTATAAGTACTAAAGCAGTTGTTGTAGTATATGTAGGGGTCGAACACAAGAACTCCAGATATCACACAATAGATTATATAGATTCGAATTAAGCTAAACCAAAAGATGTAATCGAAAGCAAGTGCGTAAATTAAACACGTTGTGAGTCAATTGGAAAGAAGATGGGCTCAGGGTATTTCTCAGGAATTCAATGAATGTAGATAAACTAACTAACATGATTCAGATTTAGCGCAGTTTTGAACTCAAATCACTAAAGTATAGCTAACCAACTCTCGTTGCGAAAACTATCTAAGTCTAAATCCTAGAATTCCAAATCTCTTTGCGAATCCTAAAGTCTAAACCAGCTTTTCGTTCAAGTTTGATTTGTTCACAAAACATCTAAACCAAATCTCTTTGCGAATAGTTATTTTGCTCACCCTAAGTTCTATCAGGTAATTAATCGCACTTTCGTGCCTAATCAATTATCCTAAGATCTAAGTTCCAGATTCGTCAACCTAGAATTAGTTATGAGAACAACCTATGGTGAAGAACTAATTCATATGGTGAATCCTAATTAACTAATTAACCTAACATTCAGAGAAAACCCTTATGAGAACCCTGAACCTAACAGTGGATCTACTCAGACATGGAGAATGAAAACAACATGATTGAATAGATCATCAAAGAAATCAATAAGAAACAGGAGTTTAGAGTTGTCTCTCCAAAAACCAGAGTAAAATAAAGCTTAATCAAGTGTAGCCAACCAAAGTGGCTCAAAAACCTAATTATAATCATAAAACACGTTTTGGGCTAAATTGTAAATAATAAAGTCTTTTGGGTAATTTTGTAATTCTTAAACTCTTCATAAAAGTCGAGACTCGTGTCTTTCTGCAGTGAGTATCGACCGATACTAGTCAGTATCGATCGATACTGAGGCTTCAAATCGACTTCTCAGCTACATGATCTCTGTTTTGCTCCAAAATGCTCCAAAAAGCTCCAATATCTCCAATTATGCTCCAAACGTGCTAAAACCTGTAAAAGACTCTAAAACACTACAAAATAGTAGAAAGACTCTATAAAACGGACTTATATCATGGCTTAAAAGGGGTAAAAACCATGATATATCAACTCTCCCAGACTTAGCATTTGCTTGCCCTCAAGCAAATAGAAGACTAAACCAGAGAAAGAGGTTTGAAAACACGGAGACTCACCTGTTCATGAAACATTGCAATGACCTTTTTCCCAAGTACCCAAATGTCACCTAACCAGATCCAAATCTAACTACCATGTACTTCTCCGTAAACATTTATAGAGTCTTTCTACTATTTTGTAGTGTTTTAGAGTCTTTTACAGGTTTTAGCACGTTTGGAGCATAATTGGAGATATTAGAGCTTTTTGGAGCATTTTGGAGCAAAACAGAAGCTCGTGTAGCTGAGTGCCCGATTAGAGTCTCAGTATCGATCGATACTGCCTAGTATCGGTCGATACTCACTGCAGCAAGACACAAGTCGCGACTTTTATGAAGAGTTAAAGAATTGCAAAATTGCCCAGAAAACTTTAATAATTGCAATAAGCCCCAAAACGTGTTTTAGGTTATTAATTAGGTTTTTGAGCCACTTTTGTTGGCTACGCTGGATTACACTTGATTTGATTATGAGTTTTGTGAGAGAGTTTTCTGAGGGAGACAAGGCTGAGACTCTGTTTGTCTGAGAGAAGATTTCGAACCCTCTTGTTACTCTACTTTTTATTATTTATCTGAGAATTATTTCAGTCATGTTTATTGTTTCAATTACCATGTCTGAGTAGTTCTCTCGTTAGGTTCAGGGTTCTCATAAGGGTTTTCTCTGAATGTTAGGTTAATTGAATGATTAGGATTCACTATCTGAATTAGTTCTTCGTCTTAGGTTGTTCTCAAAGCTAATTCTAGACTGATCACCTAGACCTTAGATCTTAGGATAATTGGTTAGGCACGAGAGTGCGATTAATTACCTGACAGAACCTAGAGTGAGCAAAATAACTATTCGCAAAGAGATTTGGTTTAGTTGTTTTGTGAACAAATCAAACTTGAACTAAAAGCTGGTTTAGACTTTAGGATTCGCAAAGAGATTTGGAATTCTAGGATTTAGACTTAGATAGTTTTCGCAACGAGAGTTGGTTAGCTATACTTTAGTGATTTGAGTTCAATAACCGCGCTAAATCTGAATCATGTTAGTTAGTTTATCTACATTCATTAAATTCCTGAGAAATACCCTGAGCCTATCTTCCTTCCAATTGATTTACAACACATTTAATTTACGCATTGCTTTTATTTACATATGTTGGTTTAGCTTAATTCGAATCTACATAATCTATTGCGTGAATTCTGGAGTTCTTGTGTTCGACCCCTACTTATACTACAACACTGCTTTAGTACTTTTTAGGGTATTAATTTGAGCATATCAACTACACACATTATTTCGCAGCTTCATTAAATTAAACCCATCATCGCCAGTTTCATCGCTGTGATTAATACCAAGAACCTTCTAGATTCTTTCTCATACAATATCATGACAAGGAACCACCCAATTTCACACTTTTTGGATCACTTCCTCCCCCCAGACTTATTTCTTATTTTGTTCTCTTATTTTTTTTTTTCTTTTTAGATTCGCATATACACGTCAAGGTATGAGACGCGAGTATTGATGGTGTTTGCCACCGAATCCCCGGTTCTTCCCTCTCAATGTATCAAAGGTTGTAGGCGAATAATGGCATCATAGGAAAATCCTAGCCTCGCTTCCAATCCTCTGTGTGATCATCCCTCACCAAGTAGAATAATGGGATCGCTGGAATTTTTCCTAGCCATCTACTCAGAAGAAAATCATTTCATCTTTTATGCTTCTTATTTATTAACTTATAACAGGGGAGAGAGATACTGTCACTTTTAAACACATGGGTTCCTTTGTCATATATGAATGAGGAATCAAGCTCTATGAATACTAACCACATCGATGAAGTGCAAAAATTTGGCTCAGGCTTTAAAAGAACTCTGCTGGAAACATGTGTCTTCTAGTTAACTGGTCAGCCTTTGGATTTTTCATTAGTCGATCTGTAACTGATTTTGTAACAGTGGACACTCAGAAGCAAAGTCAAAACAGTAGATTCAAGAACAAGATCATAATCTCCAACAAAATTTTGACTCAATAAAACAAATTTGACACAAAAACGACTGACTCTAAGAAAAACAAACACGTTGTCAGCAACTACCTCCCCCAGACTTAAAAAACACTGTCCCTAGTGTTATCTAGTCTAGAGTTGGTAAAAGAAATCAGAAGAGCTGAGTGGATTGGTGAAAAGTGAAGAAGTTACCCGAGATGGTGATGAGTGTCAACCGATACAGCACTGGTATCGATCGATACTTGTAGCAAGTTTCTGCTCCTTTGTCGCGTGGATGGTGTCGATCGATACCGGGTTGGTGTCGATCGATGCTGCTCATCTGAATCTGCTTCACGTGAAACACAAGACACAAAACCAAAAATAAAAACAAAATAATAGAAAAACGTATGTACAGACTTACCAGTGGGTTGCCTCCCACCAAGCGCTTGTTTTACGTCACGAGCTTGACTTTGCTCAGGTGATTAGTCAGAGCGAGGTTGAGAGATTACTCCCATGCAAGTTCCACAGCTAGATACGTGCAGACTCAGAGTTCTACTCAACATGCTCTCTATAACCTCTTTTCCTTTCTCTTTCAGCTCCGGAGTAAGAATGACTATAGCCTTGGAGAATGGTTTTGAGGTTCCTTTGCACTTCACCTTGTACTCAATCGAGTCCCCATCACACTTTTGAGGGATTAAGGTCATAGAGGGAGCACCTTTGACTCTTTTGTTCTTTACCTTCTTCTTTGCCTTAGTTGTTTTGACGCCTTTCTTGGTGATGACAGAAGGACTATCTAGAAGGTCTATGACAGTGGGCTCGTCAGGAGGCTCTTCCAAAAGATCAACTACCAACGTCTCTCTTGTGGCAACATCGATGCAAGAGATACGTGTGGGAGTTCCTCTAGTAGGAATGGCTTCGTAGTACACCTCTTTGTCAATGTATGAGAATGAGATTTTCTTGCTGGGTGTGTCCATAATGGCACCGACCGTAGCCATGAACGGTTTTCCAAGAATCAACTGCGTAGTAGATCTTGCACTCATCTCCACAACTTGAAAATCAGTAGGAACCAGACAATCTCCTATTGTGACCATCAAATCAGGGATTGTATCGTGCGGAAGTGAGGTGGGACAGTTCGCGAATGTGATAGATGTCCTGGGAGATTGAATATCAGCGCCCAATCTCTCTGCAATTGCCCTTGACATGACATTGACGCTAGCCCCCGAGTTACCGAGAGACTCTTTGAATTCAACTCCATAAATAGAGCATGGAACTGAGAATATTCATGGGTCTTCCCTCTTGGTCAACTGCCTCAGCGGTAGTGACTTGCCTCTTGCCTTGATAAAGAGGACTTCGATCTCTTCCAGAGTTTCTCTGCAACCTCGGAAGTGACTCAGCAGAGGGCGGTACTCTATAGCTTCTTCAAAAGTCAGTGTGTGGGGAATCCTTCGTACCATCTTCTCAAAGCCAAGCAGCTGCTTTGGAGAAATGGGGTTCATGAGATATCTAGGTGGTCGAGGGTATGGCAATCAATCAACTCAGGTGTCTTCTCGACCTCAGGGGCAGTGTCGATTGATACAGGGGTGGTATCGATCGATACACGGGGTTTTGAGATGTCCCGTGAAAGTTTCAGCACTGGTGGCGATCGACACGAGGTGGTGTCGGTCGATGCCTTCGCTCTGGAATCGTCCATTTAGGTCTGTGTACATAGCATCCATCTTCCCATTGACATCCACTGTCATCTTCTGCTGTCCCTGAAGAAGCTGCTCAAGCATGGATTCAACCTTGTTCTCTGGAGATTTGGGTGGGTGAGGTGGGTATTGATACCTTTGACTTTGAAATCCAGCACCACCAATGTAGTTAACACCTTTCACTTCATCCTCATCAGCAAAGTGAACAGCTTTCCTCGTCTTACCCATCAAGAGATTGTGCACTGAATCCAGCTTGGCTTGAACCTCAGCAATCTACGATCCATCCAATTTCCCAGCTTGCTTATTCCGCTCAAAGTCTACATTCTTGGTGTTATTGCTAGACGCCAAGTTCTTAATCAGCACATAAGCATCGTCTGGATACCTGGTGTTGAAATTACCATTACTCGCAGCGTCTAGAGCCATCTGATACCTCCAATCGATTCCTCTGAAGAAAATACCCAGCAACTGAACCTTGGTGAACCCATGATGTGGACAGTCTATCTGATATGATCTGAATCTGATCCAAGCAGCCTTAAATGCCTCAGTTGGTCCTTGAAAAAACTGGGAGATCTTGTTCCTGAGCTCTTCGGATCTCGCATCATCATAAAAATTGTTCAGGAATGCGTTCTTAGTCTCCTCCCAAGTAGTCAATGATCCAGGGGGCAACTGCTTAAGCCAATAAGCTGCTTCTCCACCAAGAGAGTATGGAAAGAGCTTACATAGGAGGTAATCGTTGGACACTCCATTATACTTAATGCTAGTTACCAAATCCTCAAACCTCTCAATATGATCCATGGGGTGCTCATGAGGAAAACCATGAAAAGGGTGCTGACCCACAAGAGTGAAGTATGCAGGTTTCAGCTCAAAGTCATTCCTCTGGAAAGCAGGTGGGCGAATCGCTGATGGATTGGCATAGAACTGATCAGGCCTGTTGTACTCTCCAATTGTCCTACCACAATCAACCACATTATTTCCAACATTCACAACAGTTGAAGGGACAATGATGTTTCCATCTCCATCAAGTCGTTGCCCCCTCTCATTGCACTAATGACCCTTTTGGTCTCTCAAAGCTCCAGCATCATCATGAACCAAAATTATTGGATTGTTCATCTCTGCTGGCGTCTTTGCTTTCCTGTTTGTGCGTTCCAAAAGTTCTAGTTGCTCGTTTGACAGATTAACTAGCAGAGTGTTCTTGTTCCTTCTGGTTTCACGAAGAGGCATGCACCTGAAACACGAAAGTCAAGAACGTAAGTAACAAAATTTTTAAAAATAAATAAAATAAATTACGACGAGTATCGACCGACACTGGGTAGTATCGATCGATACCGACGAGCTTAGTCGAAATTCTCGGCTAAAATTTAATGGCGAAATTGAGTTCCCGGCAACGGCGCCAAATTTGATATGCTCAAATTAATACCCTATAAGTACTAAAGCAGTTGTTGTAGTATATGTAGGGGTCGAACACAAGAACTCCAGATATCACGCAATAGATTATATAGATTCGAATTAAGCTAAACCAAAAGATGTAATTAAATACGAGTGCGTAAATTAAAAAAGTTGTAAGTCAATTGGAAAGAAGATAGGCTTAGGGTATTTCTCAGGAATTCAATGAATGTAGGTAAACTAACTAACATGATTCAGATTTAGCGCGGTTCTTGAACTCAAATCACTAAAGTATAGCTAACCAACTCTCGTTGCGAAAACTATCTAAGTCTAAATCCTAGAATTCCAAATCTCTTTGCGAATCCTAAAGTCTAAACCAGTTTTTAGTTCAAGTTTGATTTGTTCACAAAACAACTAAACCAAATCTCTTTGCGAATAGCTATTTAGCTCACCCTAGGTTCTGTCAGGTAATTAATCGCATTCTCGTGCCTAATCAATTATCCTAAGATCTAAGTTCCAGATTCGTCAACCTAGAATTAGCTATGAGAACAACTTATGGTGAAGAACTAATTCAGATGGTGAATCCTAATTAACTAATTAACCTAACATTCAGAGAAAACCCTTATGAGAACCCTGATCCTAAAAGTGGATCTACTCAGAGAAAACAACATGATTGAATAGATCATCAAAGAAATCAATAAGAAACAGGAGTTCCGAGTTGTCTCTCCAAAAACCAGAGTAAAATAAAGCTTAATCAAGTGTAGCCAACAAAAGTGGCTGAAAAACCTAATTATAGTGCTAAAACACGTTTTGGGCTAAATTGTAAATAATAAAGTCTTCTGGGCAATTTTGCAATTCTTTAACTCTTCATCAAAGTCGCGTTTCCTTCCCCATGGACGCCGGTATCGACCGATACCATGAGTGGTATCGATCGATACTCGGGCAGTGAGTCACGTTCCTTCCTTCATGGTGTCAGTATCGATCGACACCAGGTGGTGTCGGTCGATACAAGGGCTTCAAATCAGGTACTCAGATACACGAACTTCTGCTTTGCTCCAAAATGCTCCAAAAAGCTCCAATATCTCCAATTATGCTCCAAACGTGCTAAAACTTGTAAAAGACTCTAAAACACTACAAAATAGTAGAAAGACTCTAAAAAACGGACTTATATCATGGTCAAAAAGGGGTAAAAACCATGATATATCAGTAAGCATCACACATCCTTCTTCAAGGTTCACGTTGCTAGACACCATCTTCTTGACATATCTTCTGAAAGCTGGAGAAGTCTTAATAGCATCAAGGAAAAGAAGTTCAACAATCAGCTTGTCCAATATCTGATTGCATCTAGAGTCTTCTACCTCATTCTTAGTCTTCCCAACATCTATGGGATAAGGTACCCTTGGTATGTAGACTCGTTCTGCAACAACTTTAGGCACCGCATTCGAAATCTCAGGTGTCTGCTCGACAGTAGGCTCAGTATCGACCAACACCTTAGGAGTGTCGATCGATACAAGGGTTCTGGGGTCGTCCCGTTTCAGTATTTTGACTGGTGTCAATCGACACTAGGGTGTATCGATCGATACCCTAGGGATTTCAGAATCCTCATCGTCGAGATCGACAAAATTCTCTACAGGTAAGCCACCTTTTACTCCTATATTCACCTCTTTTCCACTCCTCAGAGTGATTGCATTGATGTGCTCCCTCCTTGGGTTTTCTCCTCTACCAGAAGAACACCCTCTTGTCTTTTCACAGCTTCTGAAGTTTGAGCAACCTGAGTTTCCAACTTCTTTTGGCTCATGCTGAGAGCTTCGATCCTTCCATTTAAGGTTGTGTAAAGATCATCCAACTTCCCATTAAAGCTCACTGTCATCTTATCCTGCCCTTGAACCAGCTGTTCAAGCATAACCTCGATCTTACTCTCCTGGGTCTTGGGCGGTGGAGATTGATAGGACGAACTCCCATAGTTCCTTGTGTAATCGATGTTTTGCATTGGTTTTTGGGCAAAGGTATTCGCTCCAAAACCTGAGGGCTTGAACCCTCCTTACTGAAAGTTGTTGTTGAAGTTTCGGTTGTTGTTGTATTGATTCTTCTGACCCTGGAAACCAGAACCACCAATGTAGTTAACATCCTCTACCTCATCCTCATTGAAAACCTCGACATCATCAGCAAAGTGAACAGCCTTCTAGTGCTTGCCCATCAACAAATTATGCACCGAATCCAGTTTCGCATGCACCTCAGCAATCTGTGAACCTTCCATACCACCAGCTAGCTTCCTACGCTCCATGTCAGCACTCTTTGTGCTATTGCTAGACGCAAAATTCTCAATCAGCTGCTAAGCATCATCAGGATATTTGGTAAAGAAGTTTCCATTGCTCGCAGAGTCCAACGCCATCTGGTATCTCCAATCAATCCCTCTGAAAAAGAAACTTAGCAATTGGACCATAGTGTACCCATGATGTGGACAATCCCTCTGATACGATCTGAATCTCGCCCAAGCAGCTTTGAAAGCCTCAATCGTTCCCTGAGAAAACTGGGAAATCTTGTTCCTAAACTCTTATGATCTCGCATCGTCATAGAAGTTATTCAGGAAAGCAGTCTTAATCTCATCCCACGTAGTCAATGACCCAGCTGGTAATTGCTTGAGCCAATAAGAAGCATCCCCACCAAGAGAGTATGGGAAAAGCTTACAAAACAGGTAGTCGTAGGACACTCCATTGCATTTGATGCTAGAGACCAAATCCTCGAACTTTTCAATATGATCCATGGGGTGTTCATTAGAAAGACCATGAAAAGTGTGCTGACCCACAAGAGTGTAGTATGCAGGCTTCAGCTCAAAGTCGTTTCTCTGAAAGGCAGGAGGACGAATCGCTGATCGATTTGCGTAAAACTCAGGTCTGTTGCATTCACCAATTGTTCTACCACGCTCAACCGCAGCGTTCTCAGCATTTACAACAGTTGGAGGGGCAATAACGTTCCCATCTCCATCAAGTCTTTGCCCTTTCTCATTGCACAATTGACCCTCTCGGTCTCTGAAAGTACCAGCCTCATCCTGAATCAAAACCAATGGGTTGTTGTTCATCTTTGCTGGCTTCTTTGCTTTTCTGAGTGTGCGTTCCAAATGTGCTAGCTGCTCGTTTGACATATCAACTAGCTGAGTGTTCTTGTTTCTCTTGGTTTCTCGATTAGGCATGCAACCTGAAACACAAATGATCAAGAACGTAAGTAAACAAAAAAAACGCGAAGGGTATCGACTGACACCTTAGGAGTGTCGATCGATACTCAACGATTTAGTTGAAATTCTTAGCTAAAATCTAATGGCGAAATTGAGTCCCCGGCAACGGCGCCAAATTTGATATGCTTAAATTAATACCCTACAAGTACTAAAGCAGTTGTTGTAGTATATGTAGGGGTCGAACACAAGAACTCCAGAATTCACGCAATAGATTATATAGATTCGAATTAAGCTAAACCAAAAGATGTAATTGAAAGCAATGCGTAAATTAAAAGTGTTGTAAGTCGATTGGAAGAAAGATAGATTCAGGGCAATTCTCAGGAATTCAATGAATGTAGATAAACTAACTAACATAATTCAGATTTAGCGCGGTTCTTGAACTCAAATCACTAAAGTATAGCTAACCAACTCTCATTGCGAAAACTATCTAAGTCTAAATCCTAGAATTCCAAATCTCTTTGCGAATCCTAAAGTCTAAACCAGCTTTTAGTTCAAGTTTGATTTGTTCACAAAACAACTAAACCAAATCTCTTTGCGAATAGTTATTTTGCTCACCCTAAGTTCTATCAGGTAATTAATCGCACTCTCGTGCCTAACCAATTATCCTAAGATCTAAGTTCTAGGTGATCAGGCTAGAATTAGCTTTGAGAACAACCTAAGGCGAAGAACTAATTCAGATGGTGAATCCTAATCATTCAATTAACCTAACATTCAGAGAAAACCCTTATGAGAACCCTGAACCTAACAAGAGAACTACTCAGACATGGTAATTGAAACAATAAACATGACTGAAATAATACTCAGATAAATAATAAAAAGTAGAGTAACAAGAGGGTTCGAAATCTTCTCTCGGACGAACAGAGTCTCAGACTTGTCTCCCTCAGAAAGCTCTCTCACCAAACCCAAAATATAATAAAGCGTAATCAAGTGTAATTAGCCAAAGTGGCTTAAAAACCTAACTTAAACTCCTAAAACACGTTCTGGGCTTAATTGTAAATAATAAAGTCTTCTGGGCAATTTTGCAATTCTTCAACTCTTCATAAAAGTCGCGACGTGTGTCTTGCTGCAGTTAGTATCGACCGATACTAGGGTAGTGTTGATCGATACTCAGGCTTCATATCGGGTACTCAGCTACACGAACTTCTGCTTTGCTCCAAAATGCTCCAAAAAGCTTCAATATCTCCAATTATACTCCAAACGTGCTAAAACCTGTAAAAGACTCTAAAACACTACAAAATAGTAGAAAGACTCTATAAAACAGACTTATATCATGGCTTAAAAAGGGTAAAAACCATGATATATCAGTAGGAACCAGACAATTTTCTACTTTAACAAGCAAATCAGGGATGGTACCATATGGAGTCGTGGTGGAAGAGTTTGCAAATGCGAGAGTCGCATTAGGAGGTCTTATATCAGCAGTTCCCAACCTCTCTGCAACAGCCTTTGACACGAGATTCGCGCTAGATCCAGAATCAACAAGAGCCTCTCTGCATTCAACCCTAGAGATAGTGCATGGAACAGAAAACTTTCCAAGGTCTTCAATCTTAGCCAGTTGCTTCATTGGTGGTGTTGTGCTCCTTGCCTTGATGAAGAGTGACTTAACTTCTTCTAGAGTTTCCCTGCAATTCTTGAAGAATTCTAACAAAGGTCGGTCTTCCAAGGCCTCTTCAAATGAGATCTCGTGGGGAATCCTTCTCACCAATTTATCGAAACCAGACAGCTTCTCTTCACTAATAGGATTCCTGAGGTGTCTAGGTGGTTTAGGGTATGGGATCTTGGGAACGTATAGTCGTGGGGTGATGGGGGGGGGGGGGGGGGGGGGCCNGGGGGGGGGGGGGGGGGGGGGGGGGGGGGGGGGGGGGGGGGGGGTGCTGTTCCTCTACTACAACTTCATGTGCTTCCTGCTCATCCATCAGCTCAAGTGCAGTCTCCATCTTATCATCAGCCATTACTGCGCTGCAAGGCTCTCTAGGATTCGTCTCTGGTTTTCCAGGAAGATCTCCTGGCTGTCTTTTAATAGCATTTGCAGTTTGAGCTACTTGAGTATCAAGCTTCTTCACATGAGATTGGATGGCTTCGAATTTGCTGTTAAGATCCTGGTACATCCGATCCACTTTGACATTGATCTCATTAGCCGTCTTCTGCTGATTTATCATCAACTGCTGCATCATAGCCTCAAGATTAGATTCCTGATTGGGCTAAGAGTTGGAGAATTGTTGTTGCTGCTGAAATCCTCCTTGATTCTGCTGGAAACCTTCTGGAAATTGTTATGCCCCTGATTTTGCACGAACTGCTTCTACTGAAAACCCTGTGCAGGCTTATGTCCCTGATTCTGCACGCCTGTCAGTTGATATCCCTTAGAGAATATGCTGACGCCCTGATTTTGCACGGACGAATTCAGCTAAAAACTGTGCAGTCCCTGATTTTGCACGCCAGCCTGCTATGGATAAACCTGATATTGAGGGTTCTCAACATTCGTGCTTCTGTAGGAAAGGTTGGGATGACTCTTGTAGTTTTGGTTGAACCCTCTGTTAAAGAATCCATGATTCTGCACGTAGTTTACCTCGCCTTGATCATTTTGTTCTCCTTCATATGCTTGTTGATTGTACTCATCATCTCCAGTGTCCTCGCAATAGTTAACACCTTTTTATTGCTTTGGAGAAGCAACATCAAGTTGTTAACTTTGGCAGTCAAATCAGCCATCGCTCCTGTCTCAACACTGTTAACACGTCGTGTCCTATCGTACTCAGGATTACGATGACTCGAGCTCGAAGCACGGTTCTCAATCAGCTTGTAAGCTTCCTCCTTAATCTTGGTCATAAAGTCACCATTACTTGCAGCTTTCAGAGAGTTCTTAAAATCCCAATCGACTCCATCATAGAAAATATTCAGCACTTGATCACGGTTTTCTGGTAAGTTAGCCATCTCTCTCCTTCTTCTATTGTTTTCTCGTTCTATTCGTGCTAATTCTTCGTTGTTCACCTCAAGCAGATTTCTAGAACCTTTGCTTCTGGTCATGCACCTGAAACACGCGAAAAAGAACAAAAATAGAATTAATTAGTAATGACAAAAAGAATTCTTAGTCTGAACTTTCATCCAAGACTCGTAGGCAACGTTTTTGGTCCCCGGCAACAGCGCCAAAACTTAAAACACTTCAGAGTTAACCCTAAAATTCTACTGCAAGAGCACAAGAATCTAACAAGGACCAAGTGCTTTAGGAATCGAATCCACAAGGACCAAGTGCTACACTACGAGAATGCAGAAGGAAAGAAAATCTAAGACGAATGATGGTGGTTTGTATTTTTGTGACTTCTAAACACTAAGAATGACAAGTAAAACGATATAAATTCAATAAGGAAAATCGCTAGGTCTTCAGGTAATTCGCAGGAATCCAAGACTCACTAAACAGATTATCGAATAGGGAATGAATTTAGAACCGTTCTCGAACTCAAACATGAATATCTAGCTAGCCCACTGTCATGGCACTAACTACTATGCTTAATAACCTAAAAATCTAAACTGTCGTTTGACCTTAAAATTCTAGGCACGCATTAAAGTTCAGGTTTGATAAGTTCACAAATTGCCTTAGCATCAGCTTTCGTTGGCTAAGGTCGATTTGCTCATCTAAGTTCTTTCATTAAATCTAAAACACTTTTGATGAATAGATTAATCCTAAGATCATAAACTAAGTGATCAATCTAAGCCTTAAACTCAACAATAAATGAAGAACTCTATGTAATTCCCTATTCTAACAAATCCGTTTCAGTGATTCGTGAAAATCCCTTGAAACCCTAAAAACCTAACAGGGGGATTACTCAGACATGGAAGCAGAGAACAAACAAGGAGATAGAGAAAAACTCATAATCGATATGATAGAAGATCCATTGGTGGGAAGTCCTTCAACGACTGCCAAACTTCTGACGCCTCTGCATGATTTTGCATCTCCATATGCTCATTTGCACCCAAAACGGCTCTTTCTCTCCCAAAGTGACTTAAAACATGAAAAGACTCGATAAAGGACTAAAAACTCTAAAAACAAACTTTGACTCGATAAAATACACAAAAACAAGGGTTAGAAACCGGTAAAAACACGGTTTATCAAGGTGTAATTAACTGAAACTTGATCTGGCGGTTATGGTCCTTCCTCCTCATGCTCTGGCTCGTCTCCAAAGCTAGCTTCTAATTCAGCCTCACTGGTCCAAGACTCTTCTTCATGCTCATCCTTTTCTTCTAGACTGATTTGAGAATCAGTCTCTTCCTGCCATGAGTCGCTTTCATGGTCGTCTTCTTCATGGCCTTCATAGTAAGGTTCCTCTTCGTAACAACTATGATGGCTTGTGTCGTCTTGGTCATGGTCTGGTGGTTCAGGTTCCAGCTCTTCCTGTCCTGGTTCATTGCCATAACTGATTTCAGAATCAGTGTCTTCATGACACGATTCGTCTACATGCTCATCTTCATCTTCCCAACAACTTTGGTTGGAGTCATCACTCCAATCAATTTCAGAAGTGTTGAACTCACTCCTTTCATCTTCTTCATACTCCATAGCTCTCTGGTTCTTGTTGTACCTTGCACAAAATTTAAGGGATAATTAAGAATCTTTCTTAAAGACACAAATCAAGAGGATAGTCGAAACAAGTGCTACGACACAAGTTATGGAAACAAATTCTTTTTTTTTAATTCAAAACAAATTTTTATTTTCTTTTTGTGATTTATAACGAAAACAAACTGAAACACATGTAACAAAATTCAAACAATCAAGAAAATAAATGTAAACACACGATTTAATATTTAGTTTTTAAGTTTATGAAACTGAAATAATTATAAAAAATTAACAAAAACAAGAAACTAATGCAAAACGATTTTGTATTTTGGTTTTTTTTTTTCTTAATGATTTTATGAAAAGGAAAGAAGATTGTAACGATTGTGTTGTTTGAATCCACAAACAAAACACGAATAAGAAACTTGAATCTCACAAGTTCTCAATTCGTAAGTCAATAGAGAGCAAGTGAATCACACACAAGACTCTAAGACAAAATCGTACACAAGATAAACAAAGACAAACGATTTTTATTTGATTTTCGGTTTTAAAAATGAAACAAAAACAAAACAGAAAATAAAGATAAGAGGTTGGAATAATACAACCTTGGGGGGGGGGGTGATAGGAGCTTCTAAAGCTCTGATACCAAAATGATGCAAGCCCGGAATCCACCAAAGCTTAGAACACACGGTTTCAAAGTGTACAAGCTTTGAAATGGATCGACGAGTGTCATGCAAAGGTGCGGAAGCCTTTGTGATAAACTCACAAGCCAAAGTCTGAGTGATTCCACACAAATACAAAGACTCACACGTTTTCTAAGCTAAGGATTCCACCAAAGTTTAGAGAAACATAAGAGAAATAAGCATCCAATGCTTAAAAGAGTACAAACTCTGTTTTTACTTCAATTCAAGGTTAAAACAAAATGAACTACAAGCAAGGTATTATATAGCCAGGTTCTCAATGAAAATAAAAAAACAAAAATACATAAAAGAAATCAAAAGAAAAACACAAAAGTCAAGAAACAAAATTCAAATGAGCCGCTCCCTTAGGAGGAAATTATGGGGGTTTTGTCTCTTCTTTAAGTTCCACTTGTTTGACTTAATTCTGCGACATTTCCATCTTCTAGAAGACTCCTTAGGTGTCTCCTAATCTCAGAGAAACCGTGCTCAGGTGGGTTTCATGTTTGGGCTTCAAAAGATCCCACTTGACATTTTCGGCTAGGATTGGGTCCATTGGATACGTCTCCACTGAGGAGATCTTGGATGCTTTGGAAACTAGACTTAAAGCTATTTGTATCCATATGTGGCTCGCTTCCTGAAGTGACGTGAGCTGGTCGTGGCACTTGATTGAACAAAGTGCTCAAATGTGAGCTCTCCGATGGGGTTAGGTGCAAATCTTCAAACTGATCAAGCTTGATCAGTCCTTCATGATCCAGATGCTCCCTGAACATGTTGAACCTGTTTTCCAGACTCTTGCTCCTAGTAATTTCCTCAAGGGTTAATTGATCCTTCAAGTCATTTGCTCGACTTTCCCTAGGTGAAGTAACTTTAGGAGTTACTGTCCCAAACTCATAAAACTGAATCGATGTCGCCAATAAAACAAAATCTAATCTTGCCGTACACCCTGTACAAACCCTTCTTGAATTGGTAGTATCCAAAAGTTCTCATGGTCTCCAAAGTCGGTTTTGTAATAGATTAAACCGACTGTTCTTCATAATCTCCATAACCAACTCCGGTTGGTTCAATTGATGACACGGATGAATCCGCCTGATCCAAGGCGTGCTGGTGCACTCTAGAGTGTTGTGGGGAACTTTCAGAAATAGCACAAAATCTCATGGATGCCAAGTAAACGTTTGGAGACTTTCATATAAGAAAAGTTCTAAATATGGTAAGTTCTGGGGCCGTCGACTTGTCTATTGAGTCATGGCTCGGTCTGGTCCATTCTTGGGCAGGTTAGCTGGGTTGATGTTTATATTCTCATATTTTGCATCATTTAAGCACTCCCTTAGCTTAGGTTTTGAGTCATTCGCATAGAAGTTTCATATCATTGTCTAGCATTTTAGTCTTTATTAGAGTTAAGGTGTCGCATTAGGTCCCATGGAGTCTTTGCATGTTTTGGGATGTATTCTAGGTACCTTGGAGGCGGTTCGAGACTTGAGACTTAAAGCCATTCTGACTGGGAGCAAGAAAAGGAAGCCAAGGACATGAAGGAACTTGGAGGACGGACACACCGAGTCCACTGCTCGGTATGAGCCACTCGACACAGCAACCTCAGGGCATTACACCGAGTCCACTGCTCGGTGTAACCAATTGGTGTCGAAGCTTCAGGGCATTACATTGAGTCCACTGCTCGATGTAGACGATCGGTGTGACAACAGAGACAAATCTCCTTAGCTCCGATCTACAACACCGAGCTGTGACGTCGGTATGCTTTGGACTCCCACACGACAACTTCACCTCAATACCGAGCCCACCGATCGGTATGCTGGATCGGTGCAGAAACCCAGGCCCAATACCGATTGCTCATACCGAGCAGTGGCATCCGTGTAAGCCACTTCGACCAGTTTTACCCATCTTAACCGGGTCGGTACCCGGTTCGCCCCTTTTTCTAGAAATACTTTTGAAACCTAATTTTCTAGAAAAAGTTTTCTTCTTTCTAGAGTTGGGTTTTATCCCAAACTCTTCTCATGATGATTTTAGAGGGATTTTGATTGCTTTTCATACAAATGTCACCCTAGAGAAGATTTTTTCACATTTATCTTTTATTTATGCAATTTCTTTATCTTTGTGTCTTTTTCTCTTTTGTTCTTTAGATTTTAGGCTTTTTGTTGGATCATGGTTTGCTTGATTTGAATGGTTTGATGATTGATTTGTGATGCTTAGGTTCTAAATCCTTGCTTCCCTTTCTTATTTAGTGATTCTAATGCTAGATTAGGCTTGAGAAAGTTAATCTAGACTTTAGGGAGTTTCCCACCCACAAGGTGTTTGATGAAATTCTCCAATGAACTAAATAAGATATTTACATATCTTAGCACATGAGAATGGATGTTTAAGGTGTATTTTGGTTATTAGAACTTGTAATTAATGCTTGTTAGTCATTTAATCACAAATGAGAATTTGATCTTGATTAAGTGATTAACAAAGAGGTTAGTGTCATGAGAGTGAATTAACCTAAATTAAGTGTTCTAGACCTAAGGATTAGCATTGATTGTGTGCATTTGCATCATTAGTTAATTGTTTTGATGGTTAGATGATGATGATCTAGGTTGATACTTGTTTGATCATTCGCATAGGTTAGCTCTTAATGATAGATTTAGATTGAGATATCAAATCTAAAGTTAAGGCATTTCACGCCCGAGAGGTTTTCGATGAAATGCTTAAACCGAGCCTTTTGTGAGCTTTTCACATCCTTGCCAATGAGAGTTGATGTCAAGGGTGATTAGTGAACTAATTGTGATTGTTTATTAATGCTCATTGATTATCTAATTGCGAACGAGAGTTTATGTCAATTAGGTGGTTAGTGAAGTGATTAGTGCCATGAGAATGGATTAGTCATAATTGTGAATCCCATGTTCTATGATATTGTTTAATGCAATATTTGTCATCTTCATTTGATTGTTAATCATTCATTTGATTGTTTAATCCATGATCCAACACTTCTATCTTTTGTTTTCTTTCTTGCATTTTACTTTCTTAATCTAAAAACAAAAACCCAAAAACATTTGCTCTAGATTAAGAAGTTTCTTGCATTCCTAGTGCGTTATTCTTTGTGCCTCCTTAGATTGATCCTCTTGTACTACAATGATATGAGTAGACTTGAGTAATTGAGTAAGACTCCAAAAAGTCTTTCATCAATTTGGCGCCATTGCCGGGGAGGCAATAGAAATAACCATTAGGATTTAGATTCTTCTTGAGACTAGAGCTTTTTATTTTCTTTTGTTGCTAATCTTTTCACTTTTCTTGTGATTTTCATCAAGGGAGTGAAATGAGGAAGCAACCGTCAAGCTAGTGACGTTAAACGCGCCCCTTGGGGACCTCCCCAAGCCTATCCCTTGTCAAGCTTGAGACAAAAAACAAGCACGAATAAGAGGACCAAGCTCCTCATCAATAAAGTATGGCAAATCGGGATCGGATCGGTCTAAGCATGGTCTCTTGGGTCCAAGGTCATGGTGTGTGATGGGAGGACGGTTTGAGCCACAACATGTCACACTCCCCTCATCCTCGATCCAATCCCAAGCAAGTTTGGAGGAGGGTTTGAGCCACAACAAGTCACACTCCTCTCCTCCTTGATCCAATCCCAAGGTATGGTTCTCACTCCATTTCATTGTATATACATTCTTGCATAGTTTTACTCTCCCTTTGACTTTTGTTGCACCGAGACGGTGCAATTCAAGTTTGGGGGAGGGGTTTGTGTCGTTTGACCTTGTGTTTTGTTTTCTTATTTTTCTATTTGCATACTTGAGTCTCATTCATAGAAAAACCACAAAAATTTGAAAATTTTGAACATAAAAAGAAGCATGTAGTTGCATTTCGCATGATTAAGATTGAGTCTAGACGCATATAGGTTTGCACACACTTGCATTGGGATAAATGTCCATGTGGAATGTAAACTTAAGAGTTTGAATTAATGCCCTCGTTAGGAGTTCTTTGATGCATTTGAGCGATCACGAAGTTAAGGATGTTCCATGCTTTGATCTTGCGGGTTGAATGTTTATGTTTGGGTTGAAGCATGCTTTGATTTGATCCCAACTCTATCTAGTGAACTCTAATCTTGACTTGAATTATCATGCTTGTACATTGAAGAGTGGACTCATGGATACCATATACATATTTGAGCTATCTTTTCCCTTTTCACCACTCTTGTTAGCTCAAATAGCCGATTCTCACCTTTGGAACGGTTAACCACACCCTAAACCAAACCTTCCTTCAAACCTTCATCTCTTGTGTGTGCCGCGAGGCCTAATTTCAAATGAACTTAGCAAAAAGTGTTGAGTTTGGGACGACAATGAGAAGCTTTCATGTAGAACTAGCTCACACATCAATGAGCTAGACATATGCTAGGATAGATAGGTTGGGAGTTTTGGGGTGTTTCTGAAAAGAAAAAGAGAATGTGGAGAAAACAAAAGATATGGAGAAAGGAATGGGGAGAAACAAAAGTTGGATTGGTTTGAAGCAAGAAAGTGATTTAACTCCAAGTATGGAATTGTAAGGATCTCTAAGTGTGAAAGAAAGAAAAGAGCCAAAATGGCTAAGGCATCTTAAGGATGAAATGGAGACAAGTCGTGCAAGCAAAAGATGAGCTAAAGGAAAAGAAAAGATGAGAAGCCAATCCAATCAAGTTTGAAGAAGAAGTCCCCCAAGTGAAAAGTGATGAGAAGTGCGGGTTTGAGAAGGCAAAAACGCCTTGTGATAAGGGTAGTTTAGGAATGGATCTTGATGGGTTTAGAGATAGGAGTGGGGTTCATATTGGGGCATTGGGTAGATGAAAGTCATCCTTGTATGCATCGGTTGTTCCTTATTCTTAGCATTTTGCCAAAGTTCATTCTTTCGTGAGAGATCCCTTTGCTTCGGAATAACCGCATGATTTAGTTCACTTTTATCTCAAGACCTTTCCCTAAGCCAAATGAGTTCACTTGATTTGCATGAGTATGATCCACCATTGAGCTTAATGAATGTTAAAGAGCTGTGGATTTAGGAATGTTTGTGAATGCTAAGGCTTAGACCAAATTCGTGTAGCAACGAGTATGGCTAAATCTTTTAAAGTAGAGATTGTTTGTGCATCATGTAAGTACTCTCAATGGCATTGGTTCGAACTGTTTTGTTAATATTCTCGGACTTGATCTTTCACTTCAACCTCTCTCTCTTCTTGTTCTTATTTGTTTGCTTGAGGGCAAGCAAAGGAGTAAGTTTGGGGGAGTTGATATTCTCATATTTTGCATCATTTAAGCACTCCCTTAGCTTAGGTTTTGAGTCATTCGCATAGAAGTTTCATATCATTGTCTGGCATTTTAGTCTTTATTAGAGTTAGGGTGTCGCATTAGGTCCCATGGAGTCTTTGCATGTTTTGGGATGTATTCTAGGTACCTTGGAGGCGGTTCGAGACTTGAGACTTAAAGCCATTCTGACTGGGAGCAAGAAAAGGAAGCCAAGGACATGAAGGAACTTGGAGGACGGACACACCGAGTCCACTGCTCGGTGTAACCAATCGGTGTCGAAGCTTCAGGGCATTACACCGAGTCCACTGCTCGGTGTAGACGCTCGGTGTGACAACAGAGACAAATCTCCTTAGCTCCGATCTACAACACCGAGCTGTGACGTCGGTATGCTTCGCACTCCCACACTACAACTTCACCTCAATACCGAGCCCACCGATCGGTATGCTGGATCGGTGCAGAAACCCAGGCCCAATACCGATTGCTCATACCGAGCAATGGCATTGGTGTATGCCACTTCGACCAGTTTTACCCATCTTAACCGGGTCGGTACCCGGTTTGTCCCGGGTTGACCCGGTTCGCCCCTTTTTCTATAAATACTCTTGAAACCTAATTTTCTAGAAAAAGTTTTCTTCTTTCTAGAGTTGGGTTTTATCCCAAACTCTTCTCATGATGATTTTGGAGGGATTTTGATTGCTCTTCATACAAATGCCACTCTAGAGAAGATTTCTTCACCTTTATATTTTATTTATGCAATTTCTTTATCTTTGTGTCTTTTTCTCTTTTGTTCTTTAGATTTTAGGCTTTTTGTTGGATCATGGTTTGCTTAATTTGAATGGTTTGATGATTGATTTATGATGCTTAGGTTCTAAATCCTTGCTTCCCTTTCTTATTTAGTGATTCTAATGCTAGATTAGGCTTGAGAAAGTTAATCTAGACTTTAGAGAGTTTCCCACCCACAAGGTGTTTGATGAAATTCTCCAATGAACTAAATAAGATATTTACATATCTTAGCACATGAGAATGGATGTTTAAGGTGTATTTTGGTTATTAGAACTTGTAATTAATGCTTGTTAGTCATTTAATCACAAATGAGAATTTGATCTTGATTAAGTGATTAACAAAGAGGTTAGTGTCATGAGAGTGAATTAACCTAAATTAAGTGTTCTAGACCTAAGGATTAGCATTAATTGTGTGCATTTGCATCATTAGTTAATTGTTTTGATGGTTAGATGGTGATGATCTAGGTTGATTCTTGTTTGATCCTTCGCATAGGTTAGCTCTTAATGCTAGATTTAGATTGAGAGATCAAATCTAGAGTTAAGGCATTTCACGCCCGAGAGGTGTTCGATAAAATGCTTGAACCGAGCCTTTTGTGAGTTTTTCACATCCTTGCCAATGAGAGTTGGTGTCAAGGGTGATTACTGAACTAATTGGGATTGTTTATTAATGCTCATTGATTATCTAATTGCGAACGAGAGTTTATGTCAATTAGGTGGTTAGTGAAGTGATTAGTGCCATGAGAATGGATTAGTCATAATTGTGAATCCCATGTTCTATGATATTGTTTAATGCAATATTTGTCATCTTCATTTGATTGTTAATCATTCATTTGATTGTTTAATCCATGATCCAACACTTCTATCTTTTGTTTTCTTTCTTGCATTTTACTTTCTTAATCTAAAAACAGAAACCCAAAAACATTTGCTCTAGATTAAGAAGTTTCTTGCATTCCTAGTGCGTTGTTCTTTGTGCCTCCTTGGTTGATCCTCTTGTACTACAATGATATGAGTAGACTTGAGTAATTGAGTAAGATTCCAAAAAGTCTTTCATCAGATGTCCTCATCAATATCTCTTATACAATCGTGTTCATGAACTTTTCCATAATCGATTACGGATTGCTAGATTCCCTACATGAACAGTCTGTGAACCCCTACGAATTCCCTAATACCCAACACTTGTTTTTATTACTTTCTTGCATTCATTTTTACTGCATTTAGCTACTAATTTTTGTCCTCCACTCTCACAAACTCAAAAACCATCGTTTGTCTTATCTTTATTCTCTTATAACGGATTTGTTGTACATGTGTCAGTATCTGTGGATCGACCCCTAAGTACTACATCGTACAATTGTGCACTTGCAGTTTCAAAGAGTTTATAAATTTAAAACCTAAGCACAGCAGTTGTTTGGATCGTGGTATCCCTTGCATGCAAATATCATTTTTCAGTTTTAAAAACATTTTCAAAAGAAAAATATGTTTTTTCCCGTTGGGTGAGATTGTAAGTGGTCCCGTGTTGTATTGTGACTCACGTGTGATCCTACTTCCGGAACAAAGGAGATAGTAGGGTTGCCTTTTTGCAAACCATCACTTCTCATATTTTTCTTAAAATCGTTTTCAAGAGTTTAAATTTGAATTAAAAGTGAAGTAAGTGGAAATTGAGTGGAGGGGCCTATCCGTGAGTGGGTATGGCTGTGTAGTGGAGTGTATGAGTGGTGGGGTCTACTGCGGGTGGAGTAGGACCGTGTGTTGTAGTGGTGGTGTAAGAGAATCAGTGGCATTGGTGGGGAAACTGTGCGCTAATTCTGTACGGTTTAATTTGTGTGTGTTGTGGATGCATATTGTTGCATGTGTGTGTGTGAGAGAGAGCGCGTTTTAGGGAGATGTCAACACTTCTCAGTTGTTTGTCCCGACCCGAGTGGATTTCAGGTAACCCTTGGTTCACGACGGAAGGAAGACTTAGAGGGTTACTTGGGTCGCTTCCATGGCTGAGTACATACGACTGTACGTTTGATGACCTGCGCCATGAAGCGGTGAGCATCGTGATGTTCTGGTCCACATGTAATGTGTGTTATGTGGTCTCGGGTGTTCATTTTGTGTGTGTGAGAAGATAGTGTTGACAGTCTCAAGGCCTTCGCGTTTAAAGTGAGAGAGAGTGTGCATGCATGCATTTAGATATTTGTGTTTAGGCGATTGCATATTTGTTGCATGTGCATGTTTATTTTATCGCTTCTGCATTGTGTACTTTAATGATTATTGTTGTTGTGTGCTTGCGTGTTGTTTGGGGGAATATTGGGGGAGGGGGGACTCACTGAGTAGCATTAGGTTGTTCATGATAATTTGTAAGATTTTCATAAGTATGAGTTAAGATTAACAAACTAATCCTAAAAATGTAAGGTATATGATGTAAAAGTAAGATGATGTTGTAACCAATTCTCAAAAAATGAATTTATCTGATCTAAAAGTAAGATGATGTTGTAACCATATTATACCATTATTGCCTATTTGAATTGAAACTCGTTTTGAACATGTAGTATTTTTTTTTCTAATAATTTGTTTGTATATAGTCTTACTAGTTATACTAGTTGTGCCAAAATAGAAATTAACATATAGTCGTACTAGTTATACTAGTTGTACCCAGATAACAATTAACGGGTTTTCGGATATAATTTTGGGTTTTCGAATATATTTTTGGATTTTTAGGTATATTTTAGACATTTCGGATATATTTTAGGCATTTCGGGTAATAAATACCCAGAACCGAAAAATAACCAAAAAAGTTCGGGTATTTTCCGGTTCTTAAATCTCGGAACCGAACCGACCCGGAACCGACTGGTACCGAACCG
Source organism: Eutrema heterophyllum (assembly GCA_002933915.1). Taxonomy (NCBI): domain Eukaryota; kingdom Viridiplantae; phylum Streptophyta; class Magnoliopsida; order Brassicales; family Brassicaceae; genus Eutrema; species Eutrema heterophyllum. The sequence continues at coordinate 74,261 of PKMM01018561.1, forward strand.
GAACTGAACCGAAATCATTTTGGTACCTATATGGATCATAAACCTCTATACCCGAAATACCCAGAACCGAACCGGAATCGAAAATGCCCAGGCCTACCCTAAACCTTAAATCATAAACTGTAAATCTTTTTAAATTTTAACTAATACATATTAAATTTTTAGATTGATTTTTATTGGTTATAACGGTCACAAAGAAAAAAAATTCAAAATTTTTCAAAAAATCCAACTGTTATGAACAGTATTTGCAATCTATAAATACACTTATTTTTGATTATTCATTCATCTCAAACATTTCATGTTCTCTAAAATATTTCTCAAAGAATATTTTTTCTCCATAATCACGAGGATCACGCTTCAATTTGCGACCGTTTACCAATTTCATTCGATTTTTTTTAATAGTAATCACAAAATAGTCCCAAATTTGCGACTAATTTGCGACAAAATGACAAAAATAATAAAACCTTCTCATTGGCTAATTAATTGTGACAAGGATTAAGATCATCCACCATTGATTGGTTTTAATCCAACGGACAAGATTGCAATTGATTTATTTTATTATATTTGTTTTTTAATTGATTAAATCTTTCTCTCTCCTTCCTACGAATAATTATTTTTCTTCCTTCTCTTTTTCTCTCTCCTTCCTAAACTTCTTCTTCTTCTTCTTCCTTATTCCTTATCTTCCTTTTTTCATTTAGTTTATCTAACTTTTTTTTTTCGAGATCCAGCCAGCGTCAACGGCGGAACCGGTACGGGGACGGAGACCCAGCAAGGACAAGACAAGGGCGTCCTCACCGCTCCGCTCCGATGGGTTCGTGCCTCGCGTCGAGGGTGGTTCGTGGTGGTTGATTCCCGGCGGCCTAAGCAAGACAGAAGAGCTCGCGAGTCAGGCTGAGCTCGGGATGCAGGCGGATGAGTAGATCTTGGCCATGGAGGGTACAGTGATCGCCGCCGGCGAGGGAGAAGAAGATCGAAGATCTTTCTGTTTTTTTTTTCAATTTGTTTTCTCGAGCGCGTGAAATGTTTTTTCTTTTATTTAAATCAGTTTGTTATTATTAATAATTGAAATTATATATTATTTTTGTTAATATTTTTTTTATATATTTTTTTCTAAAAAGCCACGGATTAGTAATGAAAAATGGTTGTGGCGATTCTCGTCAAATTTGCCAGAAATAATGTTGTGATAATTCCTTACAATTTGCCACAATTACTTTGTATCAATTTGTGGCCAATTTGCCAAAATTGGTTTCTGGATAACTCGTGGCTAATTTACCAGAAAATCTCGTCACGGCATTTCGTGGCAAAAATGCCAGAAATTACCACAAATATCTGTTTGTGACGACCCTATAGCCACAAATTATTTTTGTGGCAATTCGTGGCAAATGCCTATATTACCACGGAATTTAGGTGTTTGCCACAAAATTATGTGTGGCAATAGACAATTATTCTTGTAGTGGACGTAGACGGGTGCATCGGATGGCTTGGCGTGTCGGAGTAGATTTCTGAGTGTAATGTAAGATAAATAAATGCTTTGTATTTTTGCATGGGTGTATAATACGGTGCGTTGTCATGTAGTAGCATAAACCAGATTTTGCAAGATGTAAGACTTAAATTTTATCTATGTTATTTTGAGTTTGTTTTCTTGAGTCAAACCCCCTAAATATGGTGATATTGGTTTAGTCTGAATCTCTATACACAAATCTTGATCGCGGTATGGGTTGGCAAGCCTTAGGACGTGGCGCGGGAGGGTCGGCAGGACTGACCGCGGCTGCTGTTGTGTGCTTCGGCTTTGTACGGACTGTCTGCGGGACCCTGATATCGTGACGGCTCCGGGTCGATCCATGTCTAGAACGGTTTGGGGGCGTTACACTTTGGGTCCTATCCGCGAAGAGGTAGCGACAGAGATAGGTGTGCGGGTTCTCAAGTTGGGCGATAATGGACTTGGTGTTGAGGACGTACTCTTAGTCCAAGTTGGCTCTTTCTTCAAGCTTGTCACACTCACGTAAGTCGACACTAATCTCATCGAAAAGCGGCATGAGCATTCCTCCAATGTAGATGGTCGGATTAGCTGGCCTATCCCACTTATGCTTCAACTCCATGAGCTCCGTAAGGAAGTGGGATGCCGGATTCGGAGGCAAGACCATCATTATATCATGTATCGCCGGATGCAACAATATGGGTTATTTCTCCGTGACTATGGTGCATCTCTCCCTTGGGAAAAGGGTGTTTGCTACTAGTTGTAGCTTGTAATGTACGGTTCGATTCCGCACTTTTGAGAAGCGAGCTTCCTCGGACACAAACGGCTCGTACAAGGCGATGTTTAACCATATATTGGAGGCATGGCTCACTACAAGAAAACACAGTTTTTGTGACTTTTTTTTTGTCGCAAAAAACTGGGACGAAAGTGAGACCAATTTGCGACTCTTTTGCGAGTGTTTGTAATGCAGAGGCAAAAGAGTCACAAATTAACGACAAAATTTAGTAGTCAAGGAAGAGTCGCTTATTTGCGACTGTTTAGTAAATGTAGTCTCAAATTTGCGACGGATAAATATAGTCTCAAAAGTAGTCCCAAATTTGCGACGAATTTGCAACGGAATATTGTAGAAAATACTGGTCGGTAAAAGTTGGCAGAAAACGTGGAAAATATGAAATAAGTTGGTATACCAAACTTTTGTGACTGTTTTTTTAGAGTAGCAAAAGAGTCACAAAATTTTGCACTATAAATAACACACTCTCCACATTTGCATTCAACGAAAAAAAAAAAAAAAAAAATCGAGTGAGTAAAAACAAAACAAAAGAATAAAATCGAGTGAGTCAAAAAAAAAAAATCAATGTGGAATTCATCACGAGAGTGGATGTATAATAGAATCGATCCACACACAAATCATATCTCCAGTGAATTCTTGGCGGGGGTGGAGTTCATGAATTTTTCTAATAGCCAGCCACTAGCGCAAAGCAGTGGAGGTAGGTTTCATTGTCCTTGTATTAAATGTCAAAATTCCAAATTTTTGCAAGGAAGTACAATTTCGAAGCATTTGCATAGTAGAGGATTTATGTCAGGATATTATGTATGGTGTGAACATGGTGAAGATTATGATGTGGTTGGGGGAGGAACGAATAATCATTATGCTAATGTAGATTATACTAGTGGTAATCATCAACCAACAACATATGATGGGGGAAATGTATATGCTGGGATGGTGAATGATGCATTTCATGGTGCTACGCCATTTAATCATCATGAACATGATGAAAGTGGATATGATCATGTTCATGAAGAACCTACCCAATAGGCAAAACGGTTTTATGACATGTTAGATGCTGCAAATACTTCACTTTATGATGGTTGTCGTGAAGGTCATTCGAAGTTATCTTTGGCTGCTCGGTTCATGAACATTAAGGCAGACCATAATATCGGTGAAAGCTGCATGGACTCATGGTCTGAATTATTTACGGAGTATTTACCAGAGGGTAATCAAGCACCTAGTTCGTACTACGAGACAGAAACTTTGATGCGAAAGCTAGGATTGCCGTACCATACATTTGATGTATGTATAGATAATTGTATGCTATTCTGGAAAGAAGATGAGAAGTTGGAGCATTGCAAGTTCTGTGCAAAACCAAGATATAAGTCTAGTGAGGGACGAACTAAAATCCCGTTTAGTCGTATGTGGTATTTACCTATCACTGACAGATTGAAGAGAATGTACCAATCAGAGAAGACTGCATCATCGATGAGATGGCATGCTGAGCATGATTCAAAAGACGGAGTAATGTGTCATTCATCTGATGCGGCAGGGTGGAAGAATTTCCAACATTTGCATCCTACGTTCGTAGAAGAAACGTGAAACGTATATCTTGGGTTATGTACGGACGGTTTTAATCCTTTTGGTATGTCAAAAAATCACTCGTTGTGGCCTGTGATCATGACTACATACAACTTACCGCCAGATACGTGCATGAATATTGAGTATTTTTTTCTTACGATATTGAATTCATGACCAAATCACCCACGAGCTAGTCTTGATGTTTTCCTCCAACCACCGATCGACGAGTTAAAGGAGTTATGGTATAACGGAGTTGAGGCATATGATGTGTCATTAGATCAAAATTTCAACCTGAAAGTTGTTCTTTTGTGGACTATAAGCGATTTCCAGCATATGGTATGTTGTCGGGATGGAAGACTATCGTGTCCTATTTGTATGGATGATACAAATGCTTTATATCTTCCGGCTGGTAGGAAGACATGTTGGTTTAACTGTCACATAAGATTTCTTCCTGTAAGTCATTCATTACGGAAGAATAAAATAAACTTTTTGAAGGGAAAGCACGCATTGAACGACTACCCACCACAATCTTTAACTGGCGAACAAGTTTAATTTGAGCGTATAAGGCATGCAGAACCACCCAAAACATCTGAATGCGGTGGAAATGGTCATGAAAATAAAGTGGACGGCTATAGGGAGTGGCATAATTGGCATAAAGAAAGCATATTTTGGGAGCTACCGTACTAGAACGATCTGACGCTACGACACAATCTTGATGTGATGCATATCGAGAAGAATTTTTTTGATAACATCATGTATACTGTTATGAATGTTAAAGACAGATAAAAAGACACAGTAAAGTCAAGATTAGATATTGCAAAATTTTGTTCTCGAAAAGATTTGCAAGTAGATGATCGAGGGAGAGCTCCATTTCCTATTTGGCGATTGACTTCAAAAGCGAAAGAAAGCTTACTACAATGGGTCAAACATGAGGTTAGATTCCCCGATGGCTATGTAGCAGATTTAGCTAGTTGTGCAGACATCAACGGTGGAAAGCTCTCGGGAATGAAAAGTCACAACGACCATGTATTTATGGAACGATTGCTTCCGTTTGTCTTTGCAGAACTTCTATCGCGTAACGTGCACCTTGCATTATCAGATATGTATATATATATATATATATATTATCATATATATTTCACTTATATATATATA
>PKMM01018561.1:80148-381068 GCA_002933915.1 Eutrema heterophyllum
ATACATATATATATATATATATAGGTGAGTACAATGAAAAGTCAATAAAATTTTCCTCATGCGGTTCTTGAAATAGTGGAAGGTCCTGAAAATAAAGTCAAGTCATGGCCCATGAATTTACAAGAGGGTATTTGTTTCACACGCGAGACCACGGACTCACGAAAAAAACAATGAATTATGGGGTATGTGTGCGAGGACATAATTATTCTGAAGCATCTGAAGAGGATGATTTTTATGGGATTGTGGAAAATATCATAGAGCTCGAGTATCCATGATTTCTAAATTTGAAAATCACACTTTTCTACTATGAATGGTTTGACCCTACGATTGGCAAAGGCACCCGAATACGAAAAGGAGGCATTGTTGATGTGCTATCATGGAGGAGATATCAAAATTACGAACCTTTTATTTTAGGTAAGTTTTGTTTTAATTAAGTATGTATATGTGTGTATATATATGTCTACTTCTAATTTTACACCGGCTTAATGTACATGATCTCAAGCTGATCAAGTTTGTTATCTTTCATACCCATACATTAAACGACCTCGGAAGGTGTGGCTCACAGTTCTCAAAGTAAATCCAAAGCAAGGTGTTCAGGGAAAGTTTAACGAAAAAGAGCTGGTTATATTGCAGCAAACAGTTGATGATGACCTCACGGATACGATTGATGAAATCATAATTGATAGTTTAGTAGAGGGAAATCATATTTATGAAGAAATTGATTTTGAGATCGAAGACCAGGAAGCCGAGGACGAATTTCTTTGTAATTTATCATCTTCCGATGATGAAGATGAGGAACTTGAATAATACTTTAATTTATATCTCTGTAATAAATTTTGTAACAAAAAAATATATCAGTTATCATGTATGTTTTGTAATATAATTATCATGTATAATATCTTTGTAATATAATTATCATGTATAATTATCGGGTATGTTCTGTCACAAAAGAGTCTTTATATATTAGTTAATGTAAGAAAATACCGAATGATCCTAATGGCACTTTGGTTACGCACCTAGCATATGATTTTGAGGTCCGTGGTTCGACACTCCGCAAAACATTATTTTCAACAATTTTATTAGTAGTCACAAAAGGGTCTTAAAATATCCACTAATTTGCGACCACTTCCTGACCAACACCTGAAATTGTTCGACACTCCGGAAAACATATTTTCAACAATTTTATTAGTAGTCACAAAAGGGTCTTAAAATACCCACTAATTTGCGACCACTTCCTGACCAACACCTGAAATAGTGACTGATTTGCTACTGTTTAGCAACTCCACTCTAATTTTTTATAAAAATCATCAATATAGAATTGTAAATATGTTAATTTGTACGTTTTTACATAGATTTGAACTACTAAATACACTGAATCATGATAACAGAGAAAAATACTTATAAATTCCAATATTTTAAACTTATGGTTGTATATTATCATAACATGTAGTAAGTACATATGTGTTTTATATGAAATGATTTTGAAATATAGATTTTTTTTCAAAATATACTTAACATATCTTAGTTTACTGTTTAATAGAGAGTTGTAGTGTTAGAGTTAGTTAAATAACTACTGTATAGTCATACTTTTATTAAGAATGATTGAAAGTTTAGGGTTTAGGGTATAGGGTTAAGAATAGTCACAAAACAGTCGCAAATTGTGACTACTTTGAGACGATTTTGCAACCACTCCCAAATTTTTTCATTTTTTTGACACAAGTTTTTAACGATTTTGGTGAAATAACACGCGGCAACTTATCCCTCCTTTATTTTTTTTTTTTGCGACCAATTTTTTGACTCTTTAGGGACTGCTTCGTTAATTACTAAGTGAAACTCTTTCTCATCTTTGTCTCTTCTCTTCTATTGTCGAAAAACTCTCTCTCACTATCTCCTAAACTCTCTCAATCTCCGCAACCCTATCTCTCTCAATCTCCGATCTTCTTTCTCTCTCAATCTCTGATCCTCTTTCTCTCTCAATCTCCTAAACTCTTTCAATCTCCGATTCTCTTTCTCTCTCAATCTCCGAAGATAATGACCGTCAAGGCAAAAACAAGTAGAGGCCAAGGTGGTGGCGTATTATTCGCCGGTGGGAGATCAAACGGAGATGTCGGCTCGTCTTCTTAAGCCTCCAACCGGTCCTCTGATGCGAAAGTATCGGTTTCCCAGACATCTAGACCATCTCTTCCAGCCCAATATCCTCCGACGACACAACCGCAACTTGCTAACCCACGACCGCAAGGAGCTAATCCACAGCCTGAAGTCGCTAATCAACAGCCGCAAGGAGCTAATCCTCCGACGACACAACCGCCTGCTTACCAGATTCCCCAGCCACAAGCTCCTTCTTATCATATTCTCCAGCAACAACCGCCTCCTTATCAGATTCCCCAGCAACAACTGCATCCTTATCTGATTCCCCAACAACAACCGCCGCCAGTTCAGATTCTAGAGCATCAACCTCCTCCTCCTAATGCTCCAGAGCCACAACCGGACTTCCAACAGTTGTTAGATGATTTGTTGGCTCTTCCTGGCCGAGAACATCTAACAATCTTGAGTCCACATCCTCTTCCCCACGTTCAGAACACATGGTAAAGACTTCCTTTGATAAAATTGTGGTTGTTGGTTTGATTTGCTGGTTTGATTTTATTTGCTTTGATTGAAATAGATAGTTGCTGGTTTGATTTTATTTGCTTTGATTGAAAAAGATAGTCTAGTATAGGAGCCTTAGTTTAGTGATTTAATTTAATGTTCTTAAACAATCTGGTTTTGCTCTAGATGAAAGACTTCCTTTGATAATATTGTGAATAAACAATCTGGTACGTGTGAGAAACTATAGCTATGTGTGAATTGTGTATTTGTTTGTGAATAAACAATCTGGTTTTTGTTTGTGGATTTTCATTTCTTAACCTCTTTTGATATCCATGTAACAGGTTCAACCGGGACAAAGGAAAATTGTCTCGAGTCATTGCTGGCATATTTCGGAGGAAGTTTGATGGTCCTTACTATAGCTGGCGCAAAACGCCTATAGATATTCAAGAAAGATATTTCAGAACTTTTGCGGTAATACTTGATATAGTTTTCATTGTATTATAGTGACATAGTAATGAATTAGATACAATGATACTTAACATTATTGTATTGTGTAGCGGAAGTACAATTGGGATAGCGGGATTACCGACCTGGTGAAAGCAGGATTCTTGAAGAGAGCCAAAAAACGGATGAAAGGAATTGTAAGTCAAGCTAAAAACAGTGGTGAGAGACCACCTTGGATTGGCGAAACGCTTTGGGCTGAAATGTGGGTTCATTGGGACAGTCCGGATGCTATTGAGAGGAGTTCTACTGCGACACAGTGCCGTAACTCTGACTGTGGCGGTCTTGGTCCCCACAAACACGTATCCGGGCAGAAATCATACTTGTAAATTAAACAAGAAATGGTAAAACGTTTTTCATTGATTTTATATATTGTATTTCACAAAATTAATATGTTTTTGTATCATTATAGGAAGAAGAATTAGGGTGTCCTGTCTCGCTTGGAGAAGTGTTTATCAAAACACATACAAGGGCAGATGGAACTTTTGTTGATCACAAGGCCAAAAAAGTAGCTGACACTTATGAGAAGAACATAGAAGAGATGGTGTTACAAATGGAGGTTGATGGTTCTGAAACTTCAGAGAATTCTTCTCAACAATCAATTCATCGGACCCTCACCATTGATGAACAGAATGAGATATTTCTTAAGGTAATTTCGTTTTTGTCTTCCTCTTCTTAGCATATTAATATGTCTATATTTTGCTGAGCATGAATACTTGATGTTGATTGCATTGGATCTTTTATTCGAGTCTCTCTGTTTCAGTGTTTCTATGCTCACGATTTTCAGTTTGCATTGGATCTTTTTTTTTTTTAGTTTCCAAGAGGTTTTGAGTTTGCATTGGTTCGTTTGTTGCTGTATTCTGTTCTTTCATGATTCTGGCCAATTCAGTTTTTCAGTTTTATGCACATTTATGGCCAATTCGTTTGTTGATGTTTCCTCAGTTTTATGCATAGTCAGTTTTATGCAGTCATTTTTCAGTTTCTCTTTAGTTCTATATGTTTTTTTTTTTGCTGGTCATATTGCTTTTTTGTTTCTCTTTCAGTTTTCAGTTTCTCTTTTGTCTTTGTTTTGCTGACAACAAATTGTTAGCATAGGTTGGTTGAAATACGGGAAGGGTTGATTGAGTGATTCTTGTGAATTGGTCTTGTGAATCATTTTTTTTTTTTTTGGTTTTAGTCTACTGAAACAGATGACAAGGGAAATGCTTTTGGACTTGGCGAACTTGGAGAGATGTTCAACAACAGGAAAAGCAAAGAAAGTTATGCAAGCTCTTCGTCATCAATTTTAGAGATGCAAGAATAACTTCAAACTGCTCGTCAAAAGATCGTTGAACAAGAAGCGGAAAATGCTCGATGTGATGAGGAGCAACGACTTGCTCAAACTCGGATCTCAAGCTTGGAGGCGTACCTCAAAAATAATGATCCCGCGTTTGCATCGTTTGTGGCTTCTCAAGTAGCCACCCCAGCCACCGCAGCAACCACCACACCAGCCACTGTACCGGCCACATATGATTCATCAATCTCTCCCTCTTAAAAATACTATTAGGTTGTTATATATATGTTTTGGATATTTTGGATATATAAATGTTTTGGATATTTTGTTTTGTTTAGTTTTTTGTTATAAAAACCTGAAGTTCGAATTTTTTTTTTGATTTTAGATTTTTTTAATTTTGAAAATTGAATTTACATATATAATTACTGATTCGCGACCACCAGGACAAGGACAAAATAGTGGCAAATTAGTTGATAATATGTGACGCTTTTGCGACTAATTTGTTAACAAGTAATCTTCAACCAGTCACAAATATTTGCGACCAGTTTGCGACTATTTTAAAAAAGTCGCAAATCTACGACTATAAACTGTCCCAAAGTAGTCTCGATAATACGACTCTTGCGGATGTCTGAAAATAGTCGCAAAAAAACGTAGTCACTATCTAGTCGTTAATAAACGACGACAATATGTCGTCACAAAGTAGTCGCTTAATAACGACGACAATATGTCGTCACAAAGTAGTCGTAAATTTGCGACCATTATGCGACTATTTTATTTTGCGACCAAAAATTTGCGACCACTTACGAGAGTCGTACATTAGTCGCAAATACAGTATTTGCGACCGTTTTGGGACTCTTTTGGAAGTCGCAAAAACTGTGTTTTCTTGTAGTGGCTGAATAGTGGCCTCTCTTCAAAACATGTGACTGGAAAACTGTAGATACGACATAATTTCTTGAATGAGAGTTGGTATCTCGTGTTCCCCGCGATGAAGTAGAACAATTGCCATCCTCTCATATTGTCTACTATAGTCACCATGGAAAGGAACTCTTAGCAAGTTTCTGGGAAAACCAGATAATCCATCATCGCCAACTTCTTGAGCCTCTTTTTGGCGAGGATCTCATCCACATTGTGGAACATTCCGAGTTTGTTCAATGTTTCTCGACATATAAACTTGGTCGGGAGGAAATCCGCGTTACAAAACTTAGTCTCGTAGTAGAGGTCATCCTCGACCCAAATATCTTTCACGGGTCTCGAGGAGGAGGAATCGTTGCCACAGTTGTTGCTTGCTCTCGTTGACACGCTCATGGTTCTTCAGTGAAGAGTACCTTCAAAAACACTTAGGAAAACGTGAGTATAAAGGGAAATGTGCAAGTAATCAAACATGGGATCACACTCAAGAGAGAAATGTGCATCATGTCATAGTTCAAAATAAAGAGTTCTTCCAACGGTTCCTTTACAGTGTTTCACAAGGCATCTCTACACTTTCAAGTCAAAAATTTGGGACTTTTCCACTCATAAATCAACATGAAATCTTTGCAAGGGTCAAATGGAAATCAACAAGCAACTAGCTAGCAATCATATCATTTCAAGAGACCCAACACTTAGCAAATTTTCCAAAATATTTCCCGAATTTTATACTTAGAACCCTAGATTGTGAATTTCTGAAATTTCGAAAGAATTTCAAACAAATGCTCATGGAATTCATCAATCTAGCAATAGGAAAGCAAAAAGGTAGAATTAATCAATCAATATAAACATCCTAACTCACTTCAATCAAGATATTTTTGGATTTAGAGACAAACTGTGAGAAGTGATGAAAGAGAGAGAGATTGAGAGTTACATACCTTGTTGTGAGAGGAGAGAGATGGTCGAAAATGACTAGAGAGCCTAGGCAAATCGATTTCTTTCAAAAAATCGAACAAGAAACTTGAAGATTTTGAAAACTTTGGCCGAAATCGAGAGAGAAGAGAGAAATAGGTTTTTGTCTTTGAAAACTTTATAAAATGAAGAAGAGGGAAGAATTGATCGGTTTTGGAAAAGAAAATCATGAGAAAACCGATTGAAATTTGCGTTTACAATGGAAGTTAACCGTGATAAATTGTTTTAAACTACGAGAAAACTGAAGGAAAATCAGGGTTTCATAGACTTACTTGGCACATCGGTCAATGACATCAGTATTGTGACTGATGCCACAGACCACAGAGTGACCCTTTTTATCTGTTTCGTGCGCTCTGCATTGGTCCCCTCTGTCAGTTGTTGACCCGATGTGTAGTTCCCTTAGGGACTCGTGATTTGGGGTTGCGGATGCGTCCATCTCGGCGGTTGTCCCCATTGATGTTCAGCACGTTGTCCTGTTCACTAGAACATATTGGTTTGGCATTGTAGATGCTTCGCCACATCGGTTTGGTGCATCGGCTTTTAGGCCGATGAGCCTTGCTCCTGAAACTCCCCCAGCAGCCGATGCTGGTGCTCCCAGAAGGCTTCTCCAACTTGCACGAAGAGGAAAGACCGTGGCGCTCTCTCACATCAGTTTGTTGACCGATGACTTGACTCTTCTGCATTTCTTCCTTGAGCTTCTTCTTCTTCTTGGCTCCTTTTTTTCTTTTCTCACCACCTATCTAAAATCAGGCACACTTGCAACAATAAAAATAAGAAATAAAAGAATATGTACAAAGGATACCATGAGATTGCTTCCCAAGTGCGCTTGTTTTAAGTCACTTAACTTGATTTTGCTTTTCTTTTGGGACTAGGTTGAAGAGAGATGAGCTCCATCCTTGAAGAATGTTTCCCATTTGCTCCCTTAAATCTTGAGAGTATCTTTCATATCTTTCTTGAATCTGGGTTGTATGTAGTTATCCTCCCTTGACGGTTTTTTATCCTCCATCCATGGTTCACCAAAGAGAGAACTTGAGTTATCTCAAGGCTGAGGTTCTTCGCCAACTATTGGCGCTTCCTGATACTAAGACTTTTCGGTCTTAAGGAGGTATCAATAACTCCAATACGAGTAGTATAGAAGGTTATCAATCCGTATTGGGATTAATTCTAAGCACGAAGAATACAAGGCACTCAAGTAAGTTAAGCTAGATAAGTGAGTTGTTGATTTTAACTAGTACCCTAACAAGATTTAGCAATAAACAAAACCAAACAAACTAAACGAGATATAAACTCAAATGGTGAAAGCGAATCCAAGGATGGGGTAATTGGATATAGGCTATTCCAAGTCTAATTCATGATGCTCATACACAATCAAGGTTAATTTCCAAGGTTAAGATCCTAATCGCGACTAATCCTCTCTCAAGGCACTAATCACCTATGCTAATTACTAATCCAAGATCAAATTCTCATTTGTGGACTCTTAATTAGCAAGCATTAATTTCATTAATCAAGATCACCTAAATAATCCCTTAGACAACTAATCTCTTAGGCTAAGAAGGGTATTTCTCTTAGAAAGCTCTCTTAGGCATTTCATCGAACACCTTGTGGGTGGGAAATGCCTTGAGATCAAGTTTGTCTTTCTCAAGCACAATCAAGCATTAGACACACTCCCTAAGAGTAGGAAATTGATTATCTATCCCTAAGCATCACAAATCATCCATGGAAGTCACCTAATCCTAACCCATCCCTAGATTCTAGGAAACTACTCACTAATCATGATGGGTCTAATAAATCCTATAAAGAACATGTTAAATCCCATGGTTAGATGATTAAGAAAGGAGATTGAGAATAGAATATATTGATAGATTCAAAAGGAAAATCTCTTACAAAATACTTAGAACATTCAAAAAGAGGTTTTTTAGCATAAAAAAGACATCCCCCTCAAATTAGGTTTTTTTCTGGTATTTATAGTGAATAGTGCAAAACCGGGTCAACCCGGAACAAACCGGGTATTGACCCGGTCGGGTCTGGATCGGTTTGCAGCAAAAAGGTTTGTACCGACCGATCCTGGGTCGGTACAAACCACTCGGTACTAACTCTCTCTGTGCTGGCAGATGGACGCTGGATGAGTTTTCAGCTGGCTAAATTGAAATCTGGTCGATGCCAAACGTGATGGGTCGTGCGTGGGACGAGTTTTAGCCGGCAGAAATCGACATGCGTGAGCGCAGGATTAGTACCGTTTGGTAGTGCCGACCCAGGATCGGTCGGCACTAATCTTCATCGTGTAGGTTGGATGGATGCGCGATGCGGAGTTAGCCGGCTGAAATGACGTCTGGTCGAACGCGGGACGTGCTGGATCCTGCGCGGTATGGTTTTTAGCCGGGAGAGATTAGTGCCGCTTGATTAGTACCGACCCAGGATGGGTCGGTACTAATTTTCCTGTGCTCTGGTGTCGCTTGATTCTGGGTCGGTACGTGAGCGTCCTTTGGATCGGTATCAGCTTCTGTCTCCATACCGATCGGGGAGTGCCGCTTCAAGACCGGTCGGTGTAGTGACAAAGGAAGGGACGTCGAACGAAGGATGTTCGATCCGTGCTTGTGTACCGCTCGGTCCTGGATCGGCATGAATTTTCATCGTGGATCGGCGTAACTTTCTGTCCTCATACCGACCCACCATACCGACCCAGGATGGGTCGGCACAGTCTCCTGGAAACAGCGTTTCTGCCTTAGCCACTTCCTCTTGCTTCAAATCCGATCGGGTCTGGTTCCAAGGTCTCCAATCACCTCCAAGATGTCTCCAAATACCTAAAATAAGACTCCAAGACATGCAAGACTCACTAGGACTTAATGCAACCTAGCTAGACTCTAATTTAGACCAAAACACTAAGGAAAGATATGAAAACACGTGCATGAGACCTAAAATGCTAAGTTAAAAGCATGCTAAAAGAGGTAAAATATGGGAATATCACTTCCTTAAAATTTTCTTTGTGCTTATCCCTCATGAGCTCAGCTCTGCTTCTCTTCCCCCACACACTCTTGACCACAAGTAATTTCTTTGCTCAATATCGCTCTACAAGAGGAATATGTGGGTGGTTGGTTGGGGTAGCTCACATTCGGATCAATGTGTTGGAGGATCACTCTCTTTTTGTTAAAATCCATTACAGCTCATACGGTGTTCAATAATGGAGTACCTAATAGGAGAGGCGACTTCCTTCCATGCACCATATCTACCACCAAAAAATCTGTTAGGACTAGGAAGTCACCAACTTGGAGAGGATAGCTCTCTATTAGTCCTATAAGCTTTTTGGAGGATGCATCAGCAAGCATCATTTGAGGTGGAGTTGGACTTCATTCCCTTGACTCCCAACTGGTGCACAACTTCAAGAGATATCACATTTACGCTTGCTTCGAAGTCACAAAGTGCTTGCTACGGAGTCACAAAATGCTTGCTCCATCTCTAGATCACTGAGCCTACATGGGATGGTGAACCTTCCCGGATTTCCAAGCTTGGTAAGCAGCCTTGGCTTCTCCATAGACTCTTTTAGTGGATCATACATCATCATAACTTTCTTGACCTCATCGTGATTGGTTAAGACTTTTTTGATCAACTTTCTATGGGTAGGGACTAAAGATAGATCCATTGAATATGGAGAACGATCCCTATGTGATCCATATCCTTGTTGAATTTGGAGAGGACCTTCTTATGTGCTTTAGTGTAGCTTGGCCTTGGAAATGGAAACTCGGGCACATACGATTCTTTCTCATCTATTTGGGTCTCCTCCTCTTGCTTAGTTTATGTCCTTTTAGAGCTTACTACTTGTAGTTTCTCAACTTGGATTGCCATCTTTTCAGTTCGTCGTCCTAAGAATATAGCAAGTTCAAGCAAGTCTCTCATTTGCTTCATCTTGCTCTTTATCACTGATCTTCAACTCATTGTAGATCCCATCCATCTTGTTGTGGACTTCCACAAACCTTTTCTCAATATCAGCACTACTCTTGATTTGCCCTTCAAGGACTTTTTTGCACTAGTGTCTTAACATCTCCATCACTTGAAGTGGGCTGATTTGAAGTGCTTGCTTGCTCTTGGTTCTGATTTCCTTGGTTCCATTGGTTAGTGAAGGTGTATTGAAACTTAGGTTGAAATCCCGATGGTGCAAAACCTTGTCTTTGAGGTTTGTTTTTCTGCGGGTAGACTAGGTCTTGAGGGTTCTCCATGTCACTGCTTTGGTAGGAGAGGTTAGGGTGGTTCCTATAGTTCGGGTTGAACTGCCTTTGGACAAAATATCCTCCTTGGCCTTGGACATAGCTGACCTCTTATTGTCCCTCTTGGCTACCATGAAACACTAGCTCTTGTCCTCCCTCGAAGTCTCCCACAAAATACACCGGTTTTTACAATGATATCAACACCTTGTCAAGCTTTTCACTGAGCTCCTTGATCTTTGTGTCATCCACCTTGGGTTCCCTCAAGGTCATATCATAGTCCCTACCTCTAATTTGCTCGCTTTGAGCTAAATTCTCCACAAGGAGTTCTTCTTCGGGCACAGTTAGACTAGCAATGTTCCAATTGCTCGCAATGTTGAGAGCAAGTTGGTAGTCTCGGTGGATACCACAGTGGAAGATGCCTAGTATTGACTCTCTTGGGACTACATGGTGTGGTCATGCTCTAGTGTAATTGTTCAACCGCTCTCATACCTCATATAGGGACTCATTCCCTCCTTGCTTGAAGCTAGTGATATCACTTCTCAGCTTTGTAGTTTTTTTAGTAGAGAAGAACTTGGACAAGAACCGCTTCTTGCACTCATCCCACATCGTTATTGAAGATGTAACGACGTTCTTCTCCCATTGAGCAGCTTTATTTCCTAGTGAGAAAGGAAAGAGTGAGCTTCAACACATCCTCAGGCACACCGCTCATCTTCACACACAGCCTATCAAAGTTTTCTAGGTGCTCGATTGGGGACTCGTTTGGCAAACCGAAAAAACGGTTTTTTTGCACCATGTTGATCAAGCTAGACTTGATTTCCAAACTGTTGATGGCAAATGGAGGTGGACGGATTCCCATTCTCTTCCCATTGGTGATGGGTTCATCAAAATATCCAATATGTTTATCCTCTCTGGCACTCAAGGGGTTGGTGCTCCCATATGAGGTTGTCCCTCATTGTGAGCTGGGTTCGGATTGTCTTGTTGTTGGTTCGGTCAGTTTTCCATACCTAACCTCGCCAAATGCAACTCTATTTCTCTTTCTCGGTGTTCTCTTGCTCGTTCGTCCTTTTCTTTCCTCTTTGATCTCTCTAACCTCCCAAGTTCTTGAACAACTTTAATCAATTCTTTCCTTGAGCTTCTTTGGTTCATGCACCTATAATATTCAAGGAGAAATGAAGTAGAGGGATACTTGTCAAACTTGATACTTGTCAAAATGATAAAAAGATCTACCCTAAGTGCCAAAAAATTGATACTTGTCAAACTTGATACTTGTCAAAATGATATTGGTCAAACTTGATACTTGTCAAATTTGATAAAAATATCCCCGCCAACGACGCCAAAAACTTGATACTTGTCAAATTTTAAATTTTAAATTTGAAACTACCCTAAGTGCAAGGTATATTGTTGAGTAAGCTAAGGGTCGAACCACAAGGAAAGTTATACTTATTAAGAATGCAAGTAACCAACTAGTTTAGATCAAATGGGTAAATGTTGTTTCGATTACTAGATCCTAAACCAAAAAAAATGCAAGCTAAAATTAAGCAAAGAGAAGTAAACAAGCAAATAACTAAGAGAGATGTAAATATATGAACTGAAATATGGACTTTGAGCTAAAGTCAATGACTTCGATGAATATGTGTTGGTTAATGGTGTTAACAAGTTCAATCCAAAGGCATAGGTATCAACTTCCATTGACATAAGAATGATCGGGTTGAGCTAGACATTTCATCAAACTTCTTAAATACATGAAATGTCAACAAACCTAGGTTTAGATTAGCTACTTCAAACCTAGTAGTCAATACTCCCTATAACCATTTGAATATGTAAATATGCAACTTAGCACCATTAACCAAACTTCTAATCACCCTAACCTACCTAGCCCAATGCCCATAATGAAACTACTCACATATACGTAAGCAAACAAAATCAAATGCAAGAAAAGAAGACATAATGAAATAGAGATTAAGAAAAGATTAATATTAAAGAAAGGAAAGTTACTAGATCATGAAAATGATTCAAGATCCAACAAAATCCTAGGGTTAAGTGTTTGAGAGAAAAAAGGCTAAGAATGGAATGCAACCTAGGTTAAAAATGTACTCAAACATATTTATAAAGTGCATAATAGAACCGGGTCGACCTCGAACAAACCGGGTAAGATCCCAAAAATGTAAAGCGATGCAACTCGCATCGGTTGTGCGTGGCGGTCAGGCGACTGCCATGTTGATCTCCAGGAGGTTGGTTTCTTCTCGACTTCTTCTTCATGGGATCGGTTGAGGGCGGCAAGATGTGGACCGGTGTGAGTGTGTGATCTTCGTTGCAGTTCAACTCATCCCATCGGTCGCCTTCATCGCCGTTCGGACCATAGCCATTTGCACCAGGGACTTTGCTCCGTCTTCAGCACTCCACGCTGACACACTGCATCGGTCCAACAACCGATGCAGAGGTCTCCAAGAACTTTGTCTCCTTGGCCCTTCCGCGCTCATCACGTCGCCTTCTTGCATCAGTTCAGCAACCGATGCAGGCCTCTCTTCTCTTGATTTTTCCTTCGCCCTTAGCTTTTCCTCATCTTCACTCCTCCCTCTAGACCTCTTCTCCAATAGCTATAAGAGTAAATAAAAATGACCAAAATGCAAGTGCAAATGCAATATATACATCTTAGGACTCTAATATGCAAGATGAAAGAAATCTAGACTAAAATGCATGAATGATGATGAAAAGAATGCAAAGAAGGATGAAAACAACTAGAAAAACTAAATAGAAATGATGCAAAATCTACACATATCAAACATCAACCTTTCAACGCTATCAAGAGCACAACTGTTGTCTTTATTTCTCCATTGGTGCCATATTGAAGAAGAGCCTATCATATGTTTACACCAAATTCCCAAGTTCACAATCCGTACTCTCCTTGTCTCTTTGCACCTACACATCAAAGTTGATAAGCTCAACTTCTGGCTTTGTTGTACTTGAACTTTGTGATAGATTTTTGTTGATATGAATAAGTAGATTATTCAAATTGTTAAGCAAAAGATGACCCATATATGTTGTAGCTCTATCTAAGAACAATAGCTTTCCCATTTCTTGTTTACTCTGCTGTAACATAACTTGCAAAAACCACTGCTTCAGCTTAGTTATACGGTTGTGATGTATATGACTATCTTGAAAAGCTAATTGTAACTCTTCTATTTGAATTCCTAACTCAACATCAGAGAACTATTGTGCAATTCCCTGAAAACTGATTTTGTGAACCTTTTGTATGAGCTTAGTAGCTCTATCACTAGCTGAAATCTCACCAGGCTCCCACACACGTTTGGCCAGAACAAAATTAGAGAATCCTTCCCTCTCTATCATCCATGAAAACTCTCCAAGCTCTAAACAATGATGTGTCTGTTTTCTTGAACTTTGATGTGCCAACAAACAAATTTGTAACTCTGCCTCCATACGCCTGGTAGACTTCACGTGAGACATTCATGTCAGCAAGAACAAGTTGTCTGAGGCTCCCTTTAATAATCCTTCTCTCCATGAGTGCTTCCTGTAAGACTTCATGTTAGCAAGAACCGTGAGTGTATGTTGTTCAGCCTGCGGCGAAACTCTCAACAGAAACTCTGGTTTGTACTTGAATTTCCAGGTCTTATGGTACTTCCTCTACTTCTTCTTACATGTTGCCCTTAGAGACATTTGATCAAACGACTAGCGTGCAATTTTTTGTCATTAACAGTTGTTGATTGCTAAGACAATACTTCAATTTCTTGACATGTAAATCCACTTTATGAACAAGATACACATCAAAGCTATGACCAGTTCGAGACTCAACCAAGTATATACCCGTATGTGACTGCAACCTATTGTTCTTCACTTGTTCCGAGTTAGAGATTAGTACTTGAGGATATGTTTCGTGAGTAACCTCTCCATTCAGCAACAACGAAGCACTAACAACGAAGCACTAGCTATCTCTATAACTTCATCACAAATCGTGTATGTTGCTATCATCTCCTTTGCACCGCTCGATTCTATCTCCTGAATCGATGAATATGTCTCAACAACATGTTCTACCAATTCATTATCATCACAAATTTGATCATCTCCACATTCTATCATGAAAACCCATAACCTCTTGTGCTTCAACTGATGACAAGGGGTATCTTTCTCTTCACGAAATATGCAAAACCCATTTGTCATCCTCTCATGTATCTCCTCACACTAGTACTCAGAGGCAGATTTACGTTTGGCAACGTCAGAGCTTTAGTTATCGCATGTGCATCCTTAATCACTGAAGTCTGTCTCGATCTGTTGAAATCAGGAGGATCCGGAGGTTTGGTTGA
Source organism: Eutrema heterophyllum (assembly GCA_002933915.1). Taxonomy (NCBI): domain Eukaryota; kingdom Viridiplantae; phylum Streptophyta; class Magnoliopsida; order Brassicales; family Brassicaceae; genus Eutrema; species Eutrema heterophyllum. The sequence goes on from PKMM01018561.1 coordinate 94,905, forward strand.
CAGTGGAGAATTAATCGGAGCAATCGTTCGTAACGGATCTGGATTCACCACAGTTGTGATGAACGGATCTGGACTCCTGATCTTCAAACTCTGCCTCGCTTCTCCACATATTTTTATCATCTCACGGAGAGCTGCATATTGTTCTTCAGTCAAATTTGCCATAGAGTTCGATTTGAATGTTGATTTCCAAAGTCTAGAGGATGTGTGGTCTCTGATACCAATGAAACAGGAAAATTAAGAAAGATAAAAAAAAAAAAAAAAACTCAATCCAAAGGTTCATCGAGAACCCGGAGATTGGAGAATCTAAGCTTAGAAGAAGACCACAGAGGAATAAAGGATCTTCTCGAAGAACAAAGATTCGATGGATTGTGATGATGATGATAATAGAGAGAAAGAGGTTGAAGAAGATAATTGTTGTATATATTTAATTGATTTCCAAAAATGGCATAATGCCTTACATACATATAGAGTCACGATGGTTTTGGCCTAAACAAATGCAAAATAAGATAATTAAACCAAATGACTAAACTGAAATTGACTAAACCAGATGGATAATACAAATTTGCCTTTAACTTTAGAGGATAATACTGTACCCGCAAACATCATGCTAATAGCAGGAGACAGAGATTATGTCGATTATCTTCTCTATGCCCTTGCACACTACATATCGAAGAACAAGAATTAGAAATCTATGTAATTTCAAAACAAAGGGCGTAATAGCCGACCTCGTCCAGCAATATGTTTGCTGTCTTCAGATCCCAATATATGATGGAGCGTTCAGCACCAGGAAGAAATGCGAGACCCTTGGCTGCGTGAAACATGTGCACATCACTTGAAAGAGTCAAAGAAATAGAAAGAGTCACATTTACTTTTTGATAATAGGAAATAATTTGGTTTTTCCTTGTTTAGTTTTAAGGAAATATGTTAAGAATTAAATCTATAAATAATGTAACCCGTAGGGCAAAATAATACACATATCAATATACGAGCTTTCAGAATTCTAAATTGCGAGATTCTTTTCTTTATTATTCTGAGAGCGACTTCATGATTTGTTCTTAAAGTGATACTTTGTTGTGTCCAATGTTAAAATATAGAAAATGTGCTTGGAACCTTTGATTTTATAAATTTTTGGAAGGTCAAATTTTTCTTATAGATTTATTAGTTTAGATAGTTTAGTAAAGTATGACGATTGATCAAAATTTTATATTCATACTTTGTGCACGGACTTCTTTTTTTCTTGCTTCCAACATTTAAAATCTCATGACCGACTCTATGCATGTAGAATCACCATATCTAATACATAAGATATTAGTTATAGTATTAAACCAAAAAAAAAAAAAAAAAAGCTATAGCCATTAAAATGCACATAATAAAATCGGGAAAATCGCATACAAAACTTTCTAAGTGGCAGCTACTAACACTTTAAACTTTCAACGTTTTATAGTAACATTATAAACCCTCAATCCATAACTTTTAACATAAAAAACCTTCAACGTGGCAACTTTGTTCGCGCCGCAAAAAATGTGACTGGAACTGTTCACTTTTCGGTAAAAAGATGCTGATGTGTCAAATTTTTTTTTTTTTTTTTTTTTTTTTTGTCAACAGCCAAATACCTAGAACGGTTCAGAAATCCAAACCGGAGGTACCGAGTTTACAAAAGTAATATCCACTAGGTCGACATGAGCACTATTTTTATCTCTTTTTTCTTTTTTCATGGGTAGATCACGGAGGTTGAAGGCGAGTGAGAGAACCCGAAGAATCGGTACCGAATCGAAAATACCCGAACCGAACCCAATCCAAATTTTTAAAATACCTGATCGGTTCCTTAATTTTTATACCCAAAGAAACGAACCCGAACCGGTACCGAACCGAGAACCGAATGGATACCCGAATAACTATTCATACTGGGACATTATTCATCCCGAGACTACTATTCATTCCGAGTCTTCTCCTTTCTCTTAGACGAGGTTGGTTCTTCTTCGTGGTTACTATTCATAGTAATTCTGGGATGAATAGTAGTCTCGAGATGAATATTAGTGGTGATTGTGTCGAGAAAGGAACAAAGATAAAATGGAAAAAGATAAAAGAAATGAAAAATGAATAGTAATCCCGGGATTACGGAGCCCGAGACACGAGCACTATTCATCCACGGAATCCGTAATCCCGAGATTACTATTCATCTTTCATTTCTTTTATCTTTTTCCATTTTTTCTTTTTTCCTTTCTCGACCCAATCACCATTACTATTCATCCCGAGACTACTATTCATCCCGGGATTACTATGAATAGTAACCACGAAGAAGAACCAACCTCATCTAAGAGAAAGGAGAAGACTCTTAGTGAATAGTAGTCTCGGGATGAATAGTGTCCCAATATGAATAGTTATTTTGGTATCCATTCGGTTCTCGGTTCGGTACCGGTTCGGGTTCGGTTCTTTGGGTATAGAAATTAAGGATCCGATCGGGTATTTTAAAAATTTGAATCGGGTTCGGTTTGGGTATTTTCGATTCGGTACCGATTCTTTGGGTTCTCTCACTCGCCTTCAACCTCCGTGATCGACCCATGAAAAAAGAAAAAAGAGATAAAAATAGTGCTCGTGTCTACCTAGTGGATATTACTTTTGTAAACTCGGTACCTCCGGTTTGGATTTCTGAACCGNAAAAAAAAAAAAAAAAAAAAAAAAAAAATTGACACATCAGCATCTTTTTACCGGAAAGTGAATAGTTCCAGTCACATTTTTTGCGGCGCGAACGAAGTTGTCACGTCGAGGGTTTTTTATGTTAAAAGTTATGGGTTGAAGGTTTATAGTGTTACTATAAAACGTTGAAGGTTTAAAGTGTTAGTAGCTGCCACTTAGAAGGTTTTCTACGCGGTTTTTCCTAATAAAATCTAATAGTAATGACCTTTCTAAAATTCCAACACTCTCCTTGTCAGATTTTAGAAAGGCCCATTCAACTTTGTATAGAGCTTTTTCTTTTGTTTTCTATCGTCATGGGCTGAAAAGAAACAAAAGCAGGCCAATATATATATATGGGTTTTCCCTCTCTTAAAACAAACTGGCGCCAAACAGTAAAAAATTGCATCTGTGTCAATTGGAGGCAAATCCACACGTCAAATCCTTGGCGGGAAAATCAATCACCATTCGGTGAAACCTCCATTTTTTTTTTTCCCATTTTTCTTTCAAAACCATTTTCCCCTCCATTAATCATATCCTTCGTTCTCTCATACCTCACTCAGAGAAAAAAAAAATCGACAATCGAAGAGGAAAATTGAAAATCAAATCACAAAGGAACCCTAATTTCCACACTCGATTTGTGTTTCTCGCTGTCGATTTCTCGCTGGGTATTTTCCAGATCTTGTTCATTTTTCTGGATTTCTAGGGTTTCGCGATGGAAAAGGAATCGACGGTAATGGAAGTCGAAAAAGGGAAGACGATCGGTCAGGAGCAACTGAAGAAGCCGAATAAGCGGAAGAGAGAACCGGCCGCGATTGAGAACCTAAGCTCTGAGGAGAAAGAAGCTCAGATCTCATCGTTGAAGCAGGAGATGGAAGGGCTTTTCGAATATTTCAGAGAAATGATGGGTCAGAATGAGACAACAGATCTGTTTTTAGGTTTGAGCGATTTCTCCTCCGTGAACTCAATCGTGGCTTTGTTAATGGAGGAGATGAGCTTGCCGTTGTCGAAGCTTGTGGATGAGATTTTCTCGAGATTGAAGGAGAAGATGGAAAGTGTAACGATGGCTTCCGTGAAGAGCGCCGTTGTTTCTGTGGGACAGAGAATGAGTTACGGTGTGCCTAACGCAGACGCTGATGTTTTGGAAGATGAAACGGAATCTTGTCTCTGGTGCTGGGAGGTAATTGAATGGTTTCTTCTTCAATTGGTAGTTTTAGGGTTTTCGTATGTGATGCTTTTGTTATATTTCTGCTAATATTAGTTGATATTCATTGTAATTAGTGTCAATGTTCTATCTTGAATCTTGATAGAATAACATTTAATGTGTGATTTGGTGTGATTTATACAATTAATGCTTGAGATGTAATGTTTTCTTTGATGTAATAGACGAGAGACCTGAAAATGATGCCCAAATCTGTTCGTGGATTGCTAAAAGTACGACGGACTTGTAGGAAGAAGATTCATGAAAGGATTACAGCAGTTTCTGGTAAATGTTTTTCTATCCATGATTAGAGCCATTGATTGTTTATATGATGTGGAGGCTTATATTATTGTGTTGTATTTTCAGCAATGTTAGCTGCAGTACAAAGAGTGGAGACTGAAAAGTCGTGCAGATCTGATCTGAGCAAAGCTGCTGAAAAGCTTGGTAAAATACTGAGTGATGTGGATATTCGATCTTTCATGGATTACATGTTGAAAAAGAATAGTACAGAGATGTAAGCATCTTTAGTTAGAACTTGGTTTATATTTTTTTCTCTTGTTTTTTTCTTATTTAGTTATTGTATTGATCGTTAAGGGCTGAGAAAGATGCGAAGCGAGAAGAGAAACTGCTTCTTAAACAATTGGAGAAAACTAGATGTGAAGCTGAGAAGGAAAAGAAGAGAGTGGACCGTCAAATTTTGAAAGACAAACTGCAACATGTAAGCTGATATTCTTCTTCATCGTCTTCTGGAATTCTTTTCTGGTGTTGTATATTCTCTTTTGGTCATCTGGATGTGCTATTTGATTTTGAATTACGACTTCTGACTGAGCATTTTCTGTTGTTGTCAGGAAAAAGAGCAGAAGCTGCTGCAGAAGGCACTTAATGATGATAAAGAAAAGGAAGAGTCTGAGTCGAGAAAACGGATAAAGAAACAACAAGATGAGTCAGAGAGGGAGCAGAGGCGTAGAGATAAGGAACAAGCTGAGCTAAAGAAGCAACTTGAAGTACAGAAACAGGCTTCAATCATGGAGCGTTTTCTTAAAAGAAGCAAAGACAGTTCATTGACCCAACCCAAACTTCCTTCGGGTGAAGTAACTGCTCCGATTGCGTCATGTACAAAACCTGAGAATGAAAGTAGAACAGTTGTTCAGGCCATCGACAATGCCTTTGCAACAACTTGTGAAGCTTCAGTTGATGATATTCGCAGGTATGACAGTGGTTTTCTTTGGTGATTGATCTGTAAGGTGTCACTTTGGGTATTCTGATCTGAGTTGTATTTCTTTACAGGGCACACTTTGCTTCCTGGCGTCAGTTGGGTCATTCGCTCTCGAGTTTGAAAAAACATTGGGGGATGCGTAGGATGCCAAAGAGTGAACTGTTTCCAAAACTAAAACTATCTACAAATAGGGGAGCAACAACATCTGACGGTGAACCTAACCTGGAGAAGCAAGGGGATGAATATGAAGATAAAAACTTGGGTGGTGTATCTTGCATTAGACAGTGCGAGTCTTCATCATCTGATCGTAAAAAGTCTAGAAGAGCCAAGCAGTTGTTACAATTTGATAAAAGCTGCAGACCAGGCTTTTATGGTATCTGGCCAAGCCAAAGGTTAGTACTTATTTTGAAAAACGTTTATTATAGGCAGTAAGCTAAGAACATAGATCATTCATTAATTTTGGTCAGCTAAAAGTATTTGTGAAACCTTGATTATCTCCAAGCTTGTAGCGTCTCCATAAGTTTGTTTGTTACTGCTTTTGTATATTAGCTTTGTTGCTCACAACATATCTAATAAATAAAATGTCTGAAGAAAACATAACTCTGTGGTGCTTTGCCCTTTTATGCTCCTTTGTAGAGGCTTATCCTTAAATCAACTAACCATCGTGTATGTTGGATATGTGGTTCTTATCGTCTTATGCATTAATTTGGATTAAACAATCATCTTTAGCTAATTTATAATGTAGTGATTGTATTCATGATTCTGCTAGAGTTGTAACAATACCATTTCATATTCTGATAGACATCTGGCCATCCAATTTAAAAGAGAAAATAACCTCTGTGCACACTCTAAGTTTGCTTACAATGGCACTGAGGGTTCTTCTGTTTAACATATGCAGTCAAGTTGTAGGTCCACGTCGTCCTCTGAAAAAGGATCCGGAATTGGATTATGATGTTGATAGTGACGAAGAATGGGAAGAGGTAATTTTACTGATTTCAAAACTGTATTATGTTGTTACAACCCAAAAACTCGATAAGAGATCACTGGGTAATAAGGTGCTTTTTTTTTGTTTACAGGAACAAGCTGGTGAAAGCCTTTCAGATTGTGAGAACGACGAAGAGGAATGTTTGGAAGAAGGATGTTCAAAGGCTGATGATGAAGATGATAGTGAAGATGGCTTTATGGTACCTGATGGGTATCTCTCAGAAGATGAGGTAGCAAAAGCAATTTTTAACTAACTCGTCATAGATTCTTCTAAATCTAGGAATCTAAGACAGCTAGTTTTGCATTTCTTCCAAATTATTACTCCTATTCCTCATTCATTGTCATAGTTGGTACCTAGTTTTCTTTATACGCTTTCTATAAAGAATGGTTTTGCTTAGGTTAAAGTGTCTTAATGGAAACTGTGGTTGCTTCTTTCAGGGAGTCCAAGTGGACAGAATGGACATTGACCAGTCTGAACAGGATGCAAGTTCGCCTCCATCTAAGCAAGATCAAGAGAGTCAAGAGTTTCGCGCACTACTCCATCAACAAAAGCATCTGCAAAGTTTGACTGATCACGCTCTGGCGAAAACACAGCCACTGATTATATGTAACCTAACGCATGAGAAAGTCTCTCTCTTAGCTGCTAAAGATCTAGAGGGTACACAGAAAATGGAACAGATATGTCTACGAGCTCTCGTGGTGCGAGCATTCCCTTGGTCTTCTTCTCTCATTGAGATATCGATCAATGATACGCAAGATGAGGATCAAGATCCAGGCAAGTCATCTTGTAGTCAGAGCACTCCTCCATCTGCTTCAAGAGCAAGATCCATACCAGACTCAGATTTGCTTACAGTTGTGAGTAGATTTCTCTACGCTTTCTCCAAACAAATAACATTTTCTTACCTATTGCTACTTAGCTCTAACAAGAATTTTGCGTCACAGGTATCAACTATTCAATCATGCTCTCAAGGTCTCAATAGAGTGGTTGAAACATTGCAACAGAAGTTCCCTGATGTTCCAAAGACCAAGCTGAGACAAAAAGTTCGCGAGATATCAGACTTCGAGGATAGCCGTTGGCAGGTTAGTTCTTACATTAAATTTTTTTTTTTTTTTTTTTTTTTTTGAATTGAGTTCTTACATTATATTTTGATCTTCTCTTGTTGAATTTTTTTACTTATCCTTTATTCTAATGAAACAGGTAAAGAAAGAAATATTGACAAAGCTTGGATTATCGCCATCACCGGATAAAGGCGGGAAGAGACCAAAGACGATATCGACATTCTTCTCAAAACGATGTTTGCCTCCATCTACAAAACCACCACCCGCAGTTGAAGAAACAGAGAGATTGGAAAATGAGAATGATGCTTAAATCTCTTTCACAGTTTCCATCTTTTTCAGTTACATCCCTCAAATTTTTTTTTCTTGTGGGTACAAAATGTATGATGCATAATATCGGAAAAGTGTTTTTAGATGAGGGAATGGCAAATCGGTTAAGAAGAAGTAACCTGAAATGTTATGTTCAGTTTAAAAGTCTATGCACAGCCTTAAAAACTTTACAATATCTTTTGTGCTTTGGTTTTTTTTTTTCTTTTATGCCAAAAATCTTATGTGCTTTCATTACAACGTTTAAATACTTTATCATAAAATAACACAAATTACATAGGTCTTTTATTACTAATCAACCGTATTACTAAATACAATACCTAGGAGCGTTTTATAACAAAGTTGGCTTGAGAAGATTTGCTTGGCATCGGTATGGGCTACGACGAAGTTACGAGCTTCTTAGAGGTGGGCTTGACTCTGAAATGAAATTATCGAAAGTGTTTATAAGAAGGGGATTTGGTTGAATGACTTTAGTTATAGCTTTAATTATTAGAATAACCTTGGAAAGATATGTCATTTTAGTAAACTTATTACCCAAACTGCCCGATCATGTTGTACCAAAAAAAATTATTACAGAAATGTCATTACTAATTAATTTCTCTCAGCAAAAAAGTCCATTTAATTACGATAATGTCACCGCAGCAGTCGGTTATGATTAAGTATGTCATAACAAATCTATCGGAGTAATGGTGGTATAGTTATGATAATTTTGCAGATTTTATTTCGAGTGTTAGATTTAAAACGAAACGGCAGACTTAAACATATAAGTTTATCTTATGACATACCAAAATTATTTCAGAATGTTAGACTTAATGACAATTGACAAACTTAGATACAAAAATCTGGCTTATGGCGTAACAAATATATTTTGTTTGATAGACTTAATTTCAATTGGCAAACTTAATGTTGTTCGATAGATTTATTTAATAAATTTACCAATCAACACCACAAATTTATTAAAAATTTGGTAGATTTTAAATGTATTGATATAAATATCTCAAAGATTTATGTTTTTTCCACAGGGAGTTATTTATCCACGTGGTGGTAGATTTTTGTTAATGGTAGCAGAGTTTTAATGAAAACTATAATTTTGTAAACATAATTTGTTTATCAAATTTTGCGCCCACACGGGAATTTCTTTTTTTTGTTTATCAAATTTTGTAACATAATTTGTTTGTATATTTTTTTCTAATAAGTGAAAGATTTATTTTTGTGTTTAGATATAGTTTGTTTTTGTATATTTAATTTTTTCTAGTATTAAATATGACTGTGATTATAAAAACATAATTCTAACCCGTCCGTTCATATTAATCCGAAAAGGACTGCGATTATAAAAACATAATTCTAACCCGCTCGTTCATATTACCTAGTGGTGGGAGAGATCGGATATCCGGGAAATTTTGGGATATCCGGATCCGCCGAATCCGAGTTTTAATTATCCAGATCCGGATCTGGGGCTTCCGGATATCCGGACTTCGGATATCTACCTAGATATTAAGATATCAGCAAATATCCGGATCCGGATCCGTAAAAAAGTAAATATATATTAAAATATTAAAAATAATGATAAAATTAAAATTTTATATAATCTTTTGTACAAAAAAATCTGTTATTATAAAAAAATATTTTAGTTTAATTTAATTTATTTATAAATATATATATATCTCAATATACTAAAAAAATATTGATAAAATATAAATCTTAATATATTTAAAGGATCCGGATACGGATATCCGGACCTTATAATTTAACTATCCGGATCCGGTTTTGACGGAAATGAGATTTTACTATCCGGATCCGACCCTCTCGGATATCTGGATTTTCGGAGCGGATCAGAGCGGATCTCAGATCTCGGATAATAGTTCCACGCATAATATTACCGAATAATATAAATATTTACTAATTTCAAATATTTAAAATTTTAGGCTGATTGATTATGATAAAAATATATAATAACATATCGTTTATCATCTCCGTCATTATGTGAATATTATTTAAATTAAATCTAATATAATACCAACTGGTTTTTGTGATATTTGATAATTAATCTAACCTATATTTAAGGAAATCCAAACTAATCTAAATTAAAATTTGAATTTCCGGAATTATTGTTAAATATAAATTAAAATATAATTTTTATTAATATTGTACTAAATTGACTTGTTTGGCAACTTGAATAGTAGTTATCCAAGTAAAGAATAGCCTAATTGTGGATTTTTGGAATTCCCATGCTTAGGAAACACCATGTCTTGGAGAGGAAAACGAAACTCGAAGACCGTTCGTTATCGGTTAGATCGGGCTTTAGCTAATGGAAATTGGCATGAAATTTTCTCACATTCATATGTTGAATATTTGGCAATGATAGGGTCGGATCATAGGCCAATTGTTGCCACAATCGAGGATAAAATCCCCCGGAAACGAGCACAATTTCAGTTTGATAAACGTTGGATTGGTCAAGACGGTTTAATGGACTCGATTTCCAAGGGTTGGGAGATTAATCCAGGGGGAAACGGTTTACTTTTTGTCCAAAAAATCAGGAATTGTCGGCGGGAGATATCAAAATGGCGGAAAAATAACTTACCATACAGTAAAGAGAAAATCAATGAGTTACAACAGGCACTGGAAGAGATCCAAAATGATGATATTAGGACTCAAGAGGAATTGATAAATATTACAAGAAATTTAAAAGAAGCATATCGGGATGAGGAGCTTTTCTGGCAACATAAAAGTCGCACTTTATGGCTAACGGTGGGGGATAAGAAATCAAAATTTTACCATGCGCAAGTAATGCAAAGGAGGGCAAGGAACCAGATGGTTGGGTTACATAATACATCAGGAGTGTGTGTCTCATCAGAAAAAGAGGTGGAACAAGTGGCGGTAAATTGTTTTGATGAATTATTTACCTCTACCTCTCCGACGGAATTTGAGGATGCTTTGAGCGAAATTCAGTCAATAGTTTCGGAGCAGAACAATGAGGTCCTTACAGAAATGGCTACCGAAGAGGAAGTACGTTCGGCACTTTTTATGATGCACCCAGAAAAAACTCCGGGCCCTGACGGAATGATAGCATTATTTTTTCAACGATCTTGGCAAATAGTAAAGGCAGATTTAGTAGGACTAGTAAACGGTTTGCTCGAGACCGGTGTTTTTAATCAACGGCTGAATATGACAAATATTTGTCTAATCCCGAAGACCGAGAGACCAATCCGGATGACGGAATTAAGGCCCATAAGCATATGTAATTATGTGGGATATAAAATCATTTCAAAGGTTTTATGTCAAAGGTTAAAGCGACTGCTACCGAACCTTATCTCGTAGACTCAATCAGCCTTTGTGTCAGGTAGATTAATTTCGGACAATATTTTGATTGGTCAGTAGATGTTTCATGGACTACGAACTAATAAGTCAAGTAAAGGTAAATTTATGGCGATAAAAACGGATATGAGCAAAGCGTATGATCGGGTGGAATGGTCTTTTATTCAACATCTTTTGAGAAAGTTCGGATTTGCGGAAAAATGGATTACATGGATGATGTGGTGTATTACATCAGTACAATACAAAGTTCCTATCAACGGTCAACCCAAAAGACAAATAATTCCAAAGAGAGGGCTTCGTCAAGGGGACCCTTTATCACATTATCTATTCATACTTTGTACGGAGGTATTAATAGCAAACATACGGAAGGCAGACCGAGAGAAATCACTTACGAGGTTAAAGGTTGCGAGAGCAAGCCCATCAGTCTCACATCTACTCTTCGATGATGACAGTCTATTTTTCTGCAAGCCTACCAAACATGAATGCCAAACTATTTTACACATACTTCATCAGTATGGGTCAGTGTCTGGGCAGCAAATCAATTTTGGTAAATCTTCTTTACAGTTCGGTCACACGGTAGATGATACGGTCCAAAATGAGGTTAAGAAAATTCTAGGAATTTCTAGCACCGGATGCATGGGATCATATCTAGGCCTCCCGAAAAGTCTCGGAGGTGCCAAAAGTAAGATCTTTAATTTTGTCGCAGAAAGACAACATGATCGAATTAATGGATGGACATCAAGGTTTTTATCCAAAGGGGGTAAAGAGGTTTTAATTAAATCAGTGGTATCAGCAATGCCAACATTTGTTATGTCGTGTTTTCGCTTACCTAAATCCATAACCGCAAAACTAACTAGTGTGGCGGCACGGTTCAAGTGGAGTTCAAATGGAGAACAAAAATGAATGCATTGGATAGCGTGGAAGAAATTGTGTCGAAGTAAATCAGAGGGGAGGGGGGATTGGTTTTTGGGCAATATAGGATTTTAACACATCGTTATTGGCCAAACAATTATGGAGATTAAAGGACAAACCGGATTCTTTGTTTGCGCGGGTTTTTAAGGGTCGATATTTTTGAAACACATACCCTTTAGGCCCAATACGATCGTACTCCCCGTCGTACAAATAGAGGAGCATTATATCAGCTAAACATCTGGTTAAAAAAAGGCTAATTAAAATAGTTGGATCAGGTTGCTCTATCTCAGTATGGAACGATCATTGGATACCATCTTCTTAGCCGAGGCCAGCAACATGTAAAGGGTATAAGTACTATTACCCGAATCTCATGGTTAATCATATGATTGACCCAGTGACACGTACATAAATGGAATATGGGGTTGATGAACGCAATTATCGATCTGGCTGATGTGACAATTATTCGGAGTCTGCCTTTAAGTAGTACCTACAAACCATATACTCTTGGATGGTACAAAACACAATCGGGAAGATATACGGTTAAGTCGGGATACTGTTGGGCTTTTCAAGCCCATGTCCAACATCCCATTAGTATGATATTGTCCGCTTTGGGCTCAAGTGGCAAAACCCGCACGGATTTGTTTTTGGGCTCCTTCCCAAAATGTCTCATACTAATCAGAGTTGGACATTGCTTATATACTAGCCAATATTTGTCTAAACTTCCGATGTGGGACCTTGGATTGATTCCCAACAATTCTCCCCTCAAATCAAGGATCACACATACCCTTGGCCTCCAACCTCCAGCAAAACCTGGCACCCATCTTGTACTGCCGTACGCACCAACGGAACTCTTCACCTAACCCTTTGCGCACTGTTAGGAAGACTTTCGACACAAGGCACCAGCACCCCTAATAATGAGGTCACCTTAAGGGCTCTCCCTCCCACAAAGTACATGCAGCCCACACCCACTCTCCGGGTCCACCTTTTCAGAACCCGGGCTCCGATACCACTGTTGGGGCTTTTAAACCCACTTCTCTTTGTCCACCTTTTCTGAACCCCGAGCTCTGATACCAATTGTTGGGCTTTGCCACTTAGGCCCAAAGCGGACAATATCATACTAATGGGAAGTTGGACATGGGCTTGAAAAGCCCAACAAATACCAAATTGAACAAGCAGCCTTAAATAGCGGTTCCAGTATCTCAAATTGAACAAACATACCTGGAAGCTGCAGTGTTCTCCAAAATTACGACATTTTATTTGGCAAGCCATATCGGAATGTCTTGCGGTCTCAGCAAATTTGTGAGGTATAGGGATTGACTGTGATACACAATGTGCACGGTGTGGATCAGAAGAGGAAACTATCAATCACGCTCTTTTTGAATGTCCTCCGGCGTTATAAACATGGTGTTTTTCCAATGTCATCGGTTTTTTCTAATTTTGATCATCTATTTTGGAGACTTCCTCCAGATAATCAGGATACTAGTTTCCCTTGGATTGTGTGGTATATTTGGAAAGCGAGAAATGATAAGGTTTTCTCAAATGTAGATAGAGATCCACAAGAAATACTGAAGCTAGCGGAAACAAAGGCAATAACCTAGGACTCGGCACAGAGGAGTGATCCAAGCGTGATATTCCAAAACAATATCCCTACTCTGGTGACTTTGCATTACGAAGGTTGGCGGTGTTATATTGATGGATCTTGGAAGGAGACCGATAATTTCTCCGGACTAGGATGGCACTGCTTTCAGGAAAGCGTCCAAGGAACTATAATGGGAGCAAGAAACCTACTAAGAAGTCTCTCCCCCTACATGCAGAACTGGAAGTACTCATATGGGCCATGCATTGTTTGATTGCAAACCAGAAGACGGCAATAGCTTTTATAACATACTGCTCCGAGTTGGTGAAGATGGTGTCTACACTCGAGGATTGGCCGGCTTTTGCATTACACTTTGAGGAATTCGTGAAGAGTAAGAAGGTGTTTTATTTTTTCTCTATCTTACTCATTCCACGCGCAAACAACACAAGGGAAGACAAGTTAGCAAGAAGTGCTCGTGTCTACCTAGTGGATATTACTTTTGTAAACTTGGTACCCCCGGTTTGGATCACCGAACCGTTCTAGGTATTTAGGCTGTTGACAAAAAAAAAAAAAAAATGAATCACTGTTTGGTCACAAAGTGTATACCCCTTTTAATAGTATAGATAAATAAGTCTATGCTAAGCATATTTATTTTGTCGTCAAATTTAATTACTATAATGACTCTTACGTTATGGCATGGTTTTTATACGTTATAGTAGACTTAAAAAAGTAAGTTGTTTGGTAGCAGACTTTCTAATTTCTAATGGTAGCATACTTGTTCTCTTACTTGAATAACCTTTTTTTGGTAGTAGACTTATCGATGGTAGACTTATATCTTCCAATGGTGGTAGACATTTAACAACAGACTTATTGATTAGTGATGGTAGTTTTACGTTGCCTATGTGGCGGTAAACTTTTAATGGCATATTTAATTGTCTTGTATGACAGTTTTTTTTACGTTGTGGATATCCCGATTTTATCCTTACAAATATGAGAAATTACAGTAGAACCTGCGATATTGGTTGCGCTAGGGTTGCCTCTGTTATTATCCAACATGTTCAGATATCGCCGTTAAACCTCTTAAAATAATAACGATTTCACGTCCTTTCTTCCCTTTGACGACTCATAACAGATCTTCTTATGACATGGAGCAAGTGATTCTTGTATGTGGTTGCTTGTAGTTTGAGAATTGCAGATGGCTATTTGTTGTCGACAACTCGAGAGGCTGCAAGAGAGGCCGAGAAACAAAAATTACTTATATTGCATTTCGCATATTGGTGACAAAATTAATACTACGCTTTTAAGAATTTTCTTTCAAGACTAAATTCAAGTAATTTGAGGTTTGCCTTTTAGATATTGTGCTCTTGTTTGACGTAATTCGTATTTGTTTTTCAATACATGTTTTTTTTTTAAAGTGTAAAGGCCCAAACAAAATCAGCAATTAATGATGGCCCAAAGGCCCACAACATCTCTTCTCTGCGACAAAAGAAGAAAACAAAAGAGAGTTTATAGAGGATGAAGACTGAGATTATGATACTCGGATACAGTCCTATGAAGCCACTCCCGATGTTACCCCGCATCTTGCTTTTCAAACATAGAGGAATGGCTCTTCAATCACAAGACAGAGAGGTCGTGCTGGATCTTATTTTTGATCTGGCAATAATCGAGGCAGAAGAGGTTTTTCAACTCGTGGAAGGGGGTTCTCTAGACAAGTAAACTCTTCTGGATGGAATCAGTCTCAGTCCTCTCATTCTGGTGGTTCAAACAATGCTCGGCCATTTTGTCAAATATGTGGTCGAACGGGTCATGTTGCTCTCAAGTGCTGGAACAGATTTGATACAGCATATCAAAGCGATGATACACAACAAGCTCTTGCTGCTCTTCATGTATCTAATAATAGTGGTACATAATGGTTTCTTGATTTTGGAGCTTCTGCTTATATGACTCCTACAACTGCTCCACTTCAAACCGCGACACCATACAATGGTCCTGAAACTGTCATGGTAGTTAATGGTGCTTATGTCCCTATCACTCATGTTGGGTCTACTACTCTTCCCACCATGGCATGTAGTCTTCCTCTCTGTGATATTCTAGTTTGCCCATCAATGCAGAAGTCTTTGTTGTCAGTCTTCAAATAAAGATACGACAGAGTTACGTTACACCACTTGACAAAATATAACAAAACACACAAACCATTTTAAAGAACCATGTTGTAGGTTTTAAAATACAGACATGACATGAAAAAAAAAATACAACGCATGAGGACTTCTAACGTACCAGAGCTTTGCTTGTGGCATCATCATCTACGTTGACATTTGAAACGGCAACGTCTCTCAATGGGTAGAAGTCGTTGTTTAAGCTCCGTCATATCAACCTCCAGCGAGCTGATCTTCATATTGAGTTTAGTCTCAACACTTGTGCACCGTGCAGCAATTTTAGCATCGATTGCAGCATCTTTCTCGTCAATTTTTGAAGCAACTTTCTCCATCATTTTCATAAGTCCACCTAGTGTAATATCATCTTCCGTCTGCTTTTCTACAGTGGCCTTCATGTCGTCTATCTTTGAAGAAAGGGTCTCTACCATTTTCACAAGTCTAGCAAGTGTGATATCGCTTACACTCTGATGTTCCGAAGCCTCCTTCACATACCAAAAATAAAAAATGTTATCAACCATAATTTCATAATAATTGTGCTTCAATTGTTTATTAAATCTGCCATCTAATCTCAAAATATGTCTGCTATAATATAAATTTATATCTGACGTAATATACTAACAAATATGATGTCTCGAAAAGAGTGAAGTTCGTATTACCTTTGAAGTTTCCTTCTCCACGATTGGTTGTTTCTCTTTTCTTTTCTTCTTTATGACCTCTTTATCTTTATCATCCTCATCAACGTTTGCTTTGCGTTTTTTAACGGAAATCAAATCCCAACCTTTTTTGTCCAACTCATCATTAAGAATGTCCTTGATCATGTTGTCTAAGTCTGCATCCGCTTCACCAACTTCCCAAGGAGGATACATATCCTCATATGGTTTAACGATCATATGGCGAACACGTACCTATAAAAGCAAATAATCATTAATAAATAAACCAACCAAAACAATAATCTGATAATTTCAAGTACAAGTCATACCTCGCCATGCTTTTTTATCTCCTCCGAAATGAAATCATTGAATTTCATTCTCATTCGAAATCTGCCCCATGAGAGTAGAGGAACATGTTCACTCCCTTGTTTTTTTTTTACCAGCAATCTCTCCTACACCAGTAACTGCCTCGCGCTCCCAGATTTGCAAGACATGAACACACCCTCGAATGATGTAAGTCAGATTTCCATCATAAGTAACACATTTAATGGAATCTATCAATTTTTTAAATCCAACCCGACCCCAAGGATATCTATCAAACATATCTCGATCCATAACCCTTTTTGCAGCTTCCGAAGGGATTCTACTACTAGGAGATATACTATAGATTCCAATAGACATAAGACAGAGCAATCGAACCATTCTCCTCTTATCAAAGCTCCAAGACCGACATTTGCCCAAAATCAGCAACAATTCTTTAAACAAGGTCCTTACAGGGAAGTAGAGACTCATATTTCTTCCCAAAACTCATTATGGTCAACGTCCCATGTGTCTTAAACATCAAATGAATCAATCTTTAAGCATGTAATATCTCCATATTCATACAAATGAGAACCTTATTGGTTTATTCCCAACCAAAGACCACATCTCATAATTTTTCGTTGTTGCCAACTGATTAGTTAAAAAGTAGTGGACTTGCTTGGCATACCACATGTACTCAGCTTCGTAAAACTTAATGAGCACCCCAATTGATGATTCCTTCATGTCATTCCATACATCATCACCAACAGATTCTTTGATGTGACTGAAATTGGCCAAGTGACAATTGTGGTTCATGCTCTTCGCTGAATTGGAGCTTTTCCTTCTTCGTATTGTCGTTGAGGATACATCTTTGTTACAGTTGCAGAAGCCATATCTGGAAAGAAAAAAAAAATAGTTAACACAAATCCATTTCTAAAACAAATCTGTCACCAACATAATCCAAATCTGTCATCAATACTACGACAATTTTATCACCGTTACAGACAAGTTTGTCAAACATTAGAAACAACTCTATCATCATTACAGAGACAAGTCTGTCATCGTTATAGACAAGTCTATCAGACATTAGAAATAACTATGGCATTACTACATATACAAGTCTATCACCGTTATAGACCATATATCCCAATCAGAGACAAGTCTATCAGTGATTAGAAACACCTCTGTCATCGCTACAGAGACAAGTCTATCACCGTTAGAGACAACTTTGTCGTCACTAGTACGATAGATCTAAGAAATATGCCGCTAATAAACTCGAAAGTCCCAAAAATCTGCCATCAATAACACAAAAATCAACCGTATATGAAAAAACAATGACGATGTAAAACGTATATGGCGCCAAAATGGAAAACATAATAATTCCATTGCAATGGGAAATAAGTTACCGGAAAGAGAAAACATTGAGAAAATGAAACGACGCCGGTGTCAACTAAGAAGAAATAGGACGGTGGTTGTGGTGAATAAAGGAGACCGGCAAAGGTTAATAAACCGGACGCCGGTAGTGGAGGAGAAAGACGACGGCGAAAGTGGAGACGACAGCGGGAGTGGAGATAAATGGATTGGGCGTCACCGGAGAACACAACACCAGAATAGCAAAGACTCTTCGCCTTCTTCTCTGGAAATCTAAGTGGGCGATTGTCCGATGGCGATGGAACGGCGGTGAACGGAGGCGAGGAAGTGAGGTTTTCCGTAGACAAAAATCGCTTCGTAGAGGGAGGATGGAACGGCGGCTAGGTTCAGATTTTCGCTTCGTGGAGAGGTTTTTAGAAGATCAAAATCGTGAGAGAGAAAATTTATGGAAAAATGTTGTGTGAGAGAGAGATTTTAGGGAACGATTCAGTTTCCTAATGATATTAGGGAACTGATTCAATTTCCATCAATTATGTTCAATTTTTTTTGAATAAATATATTTTAATGATGCTTGTGTAAACATTTGATGATTGTGTAAATCAGTGATTTGTTCTTGTAAAATTAAATCAAAATGGCAAATATGTGATTATGAAGGATAATTTTGGGTTAGTGGTCTTTTTAATTAAAATTAGAGTCATTTTTGTAAAACTTTCAATAGGGAGGGAGTCATTCTAGTAATATTTGTTAAAATTAGAGTCATTCTAGGTAATTTCTCTTATAAGAAACAATTACACTCATGGACACTTTTTGAAACTCTAATTACATGTATAGACACATTTGAGTTAATGCACACTTTCTACCTACTTTATAGATATGTTTTGACTATTATACCCTTATACCAATAAATAATTACATTTTACATTTTTCTCTCTCTTCTTCTCCACTTTATCTTCAAACTCTCTTTTCTTCTCCACTTTCTTCTTCATCTCATCAATTTTTCTCATAGAATTAAAAATAGAAAAAATTTCAGATTTGTTAATCATCGAATTGTGGGTTGTCAAAGTGTTCGATGAAATTTGCAAGAGAGACATACATATCCATGTAGTTACGTACGACCATATGCGCATGGATACGCATGCATATCCATTAAAATGTGTACATGTGTACCATATGTGCGTGGATACGCATGCATATCCATTAAAATGCGTACACATGTACCATATGCTCATGGATACGTATGTGTTCTATCCATGCGCATGTGGTACACGTGTACGCAGCTATATGGATACACATGCGTTCTATCTATGTGTTCGAACCACATGTAAGTAAAATATTGTGAAATGGATATCAAAGTATACAGAAAAAAGAAATATAGTTTATAGTGCAAAAAAATTGTGAAATTTTTTTTGTATGAGAAGAAAATAAGCAAAACAAAATATGTGGGGGTGTGGAAAAGAATAATAATAAAAAATTGTTATAAGGGTATCTAGGTCATTTCATGTGTCATAAAATAACAAAAGTGTGTGATAAGTGAGAAAGTGTCATTTATGAAAACAGAAAGTGAAAAAGTGTCTTAGAATGTAAATCACTAATGTTTATAATCGTATTAGATTTATTGTTTCAAAAAAAAAAAATGGAACCAAAAGCGGCCGATTTGTGTAACAAAAAAAAGATTCACTAAAAACGGCCGATTTGTGGAACTCATCTAACACAAGAAATCAGCATGGCCAATTTTCTTGACTCTCTAACATTTTCAATAGTTCTAAACAGTACGATTCAAATACCACCGAGTGACATCCTTTTTCAATGACACATTTCATAGCCCACATCGACGCCTCTATTTAAGAATGTAAGGGAGAAGACATCTATGAGCATTTTTCAGTCTTAGGATTCGAGTACCATTATTATCATAAATGACCCATCCAAAACTACTTATAGTTCATTCGTCGTGCCATGATCCATCAAACTGATAAAAAACTCTATCATGGAGTTCCGTAAAATCATCCTCAGTGCCGGTCGGATATTCAATCTCACCCATGGTTTCTATCGCTTGTTCTAGGCACCATTCTTCAGCTTCTCGGATAGCTACTTCCAAAATGTCTTGAGACGATCTATTTATACCATTGAAAACCACATCATTTCTCGCCTTCCATGTATACCACAAAATCCATGGAAATGCAGCAATATGTATATCTTCTATTCCTAGCTCTTTTACCCGCCAAAACAAATAGTCAAGACTTCTGTAAATCGAGGCACTAAGAAATACACCTGGACTGGAAGGGAATAACTAGATAACCCAAACTTGCAATGCTGGAAGACATTCAAATAAAAGATGATTTATAGTTTCCGCCTCAGCACCACACCTAGGGCATCTTCTATCTATTCCAAGGTGTTGGTCTGTGAGTCTTTGACAAGGTGTCACAAAATCAGAGAGAGCTTGCCACATAAAATGTTTTTATCTTTCGCGACGTTTTAACCTTCCAAGCTTGATTCTGCAAAAGAGTAATACTTGGCTCCAATACCTCATGTTCCCCTTCCTTTAACATGGTGGACGCAATCACATAACCCGATTTTGTAAAAGACCACGCATAACCATCAACCCGATAAACGCAGCTTGGTTTCATGCCCAAAATAAGGGGAACATCTGTGATATAACCAGGGACTGAATCATATATGTCTTCCATACTCAAAAATCAATCAAATGATTCACATAAAGTGTATCATCGAGTATTCTTGTTATAATCTGAGTCGGTCTAGGTGGAATTACGGGTATCCAAGGGCATTCCAAAGTTTTTGTATTAAAACTTGACCATATTGTCCTTCTAAGACCCATCATTAGCAATGGATGAGCAGCCATGATGCTACGCCATCCATACGAGGGAGAATAATCAAGCGGATTTGAATACCGAAAATACATGCCCTTTAAAACCCTAGCTAGAAGGGAGTCTGGATATCGAAGTATTCTCCATAGTTGCTTGGCCAGCAAATCCATATTGAAGTTTTTGAAATCCCTAAAACCAATACCTCCCATACTCTGAGGAATGCATATTTTATCCCAAGCAATCTAGTGTAAGCCCCTGCCATTTGCTTTTAAGCTCAACCAAAAATTGGATATCGCACTACGAAGTTTATCACATAGCCCTTTTGGTAAGAGGAAACATGACATTACATATGCAGGTAGTGCTTGTGCCTCCTTTCCTACTTTTGACCGAAATTTTGTTGACCAGGAATTGACACGATTACGACGCCGATCTTGCACAAAGGCAAAGACTTGTTTTCTTGAAGCGCATTTCTGGCAGGCCCAAATAAGTTCCCATGCCACCTTTGAAAATACCAAGAGTGCATTTTATGTCCTTTTTTAGAGAAAATTCCACATTCTTACCAAAAATAATGGAAGATTTTGCCGGATTTAATTGTTGACCAGAAGGCTCACCATAATCTCTGAGAATCCGTAAAATTTCTGCACAATGGATGAGGTATGTTTTAAGGAAAAACATACTATCATCCGCAAAAAGGAGGCGAGATACGGCCGGACTACCTTGCGTTATTTTCAAATCTGATATCCTTTACTCATGTTACGTCCCTCGAAGTAAAGAACGTAAAGCTTCAGTAAAAATAATGAAAAGGAACGGGGATAGAGAGTCTCCTTGGTGAATCCCTCTTGTGGCTATTATAGATCCTTTTGGTTCTCCATTTATGAGCATTTGGTACGAGACCGATGATACACAAAACATGATCTATTTGATCCACTTTTGGTGAAAACCAAGTTTTAGCATTTGAGCTTCTAGAAACCTCCACTCAACTCTGTCATAAGCTTTGCTCATTTCCATTTTTATAGTCATAAATTCTGATTAACAGCTAGAATTGGTACGTAGCGCATGAAAGTTTTCCTGAGCGATCAAGATATTGTATGTTATCAATCTCATAGCCACAAAGACCGATTGGGTCTCCGAAATAAGATTCGGGAGAATTCTCTTCAGTCTGTTGCACCAAATCTTGGAGATAATTTTATAACTCACATTACACAAGCTGATTGATCGGAATTCAGACATTTCTCTTAGCCTTTCTATCTTCGGGATTAGACAAATATTTGTCTAATTTATGCGTGGATGGAACTACCTTGGTTAAATCCTTACGCAATGTAGACCAAATGTTTTGATAAAATAAGGCAGTCATCCCCTCTAGCCCCAGAGCTTTCCCGGAATTAATATCAAACATAGCTGTCTTTATCTCACTTTCAGTAGGATCTCTCAAAAGAGAATCATTAACATCAACGGGAACTTGCTCGATAACAAACTGGAGGGCATGACTATGGTCACTCGAATTCGAAGAAGTGAACAAATTATGGAAATATTGGACCGCAACTTGTTCAATACATGCTTCATCGTTAATCCAATTACTTGAGTGATCCTTTAATTTAATAATCATGTTCCGGGTTCTCCTTTGTTTCGTGGTAGCATGGAATAACTTTGTATTACGATCTCCTTCTCTCAGCCAAGTGACTCTGCTTTTTTGCTTTCAGAACAACTCTTCTTCTCTCTGAACGCAGACCATAATCTATCTTTTAATAACTTAACCTCCTCCAAACATCGTCATGTGCTTGTTCAAGTTTGTCCTTAAGTTCCTCAATATTTTGTGAGGCATTTAACGAGTGGTCACACTTCCATATCGAGATAGACCTTCAACATTTGAAAATCTTTGCGTGAAGATCACAAGAGTTTTCTCAAGATGGCACTACAAGAAAACACAATTTTTATGATCACTTTTTGTGACTCTTTTTTTTGTCACAAAAATGCGGGACGAAAGTGTGACTAATTTGCGATTACTCGCAATGCAGTGGCACAACAGTCGCAAATTAACGACGAAACAGAGAAGTCACAAAAGAGTCACAAATTTGTGACTGATTTGTAGTCTTACTTTGTAGTCGCAAAAGTAGTCTCAAATTTGTGACTGATTTGCTTCGGTTTTGCCACTCCAATCGATTTTTTTTAAGGAAATTCATCAATATATAATTGTAATAGGTTAATTTAGACGTTTTTATATAGATTTGAACTATTATATAGCCTGAATCATGATATTAGAGGAAAAAACTTGTAATTTTCAATATTCTAAACTTATGTTTGTTTCTACTCATAACATATATAAGTAATCACAAAAGGGTCTCAAATTTGCGACCGTTTAGCAACTTCACTCAATTTTTTTTAATAGTAGTCACAAAAGGGTTCCAAATTTGCGACCGTTTAGCAACTGCACTCGATTTTTTTTGAAATCATCAATATTGAATTGTAAATATGTTAATTTGTACGTTTTTACATAGATTTTAACTACTATATACATTGAATCATGATAACACAGAAAAACACTTTTAAATTCCAATATTTTAAACTTATGTTTGTATATTCTCAAAAATGTAGTAAGTGTATATGTGTTTTATATGAAATGATTTTGAAAGATAGAATTTTTTCAAAATTTACTTACCATATCTTAATTTACTGTTTAAATAGAGAGTTGTAATGTTAGAATAAGAATGATTGTAAAGTCATATTTATAATAAGAATGATTGAAATTTTAGAGTTTAGGTTTGTGATTTATTAAGTATCGTCACAAAACAGTCACAAAAGGGTCTCAAATTTGTGACCATTTAGCAACTCCACTCGATTTTTTTAATAGTAGTCACAAACCGTCCCAAATTTGCGACCGTTTAGCAACTCCACTCGATTTTTTTATAGTAGTCACAAAAGAGTCCCAAATTTGAAACCGTTTAGGAACTCTAATTTTTAAAAAAAAAAAAATCAACAAAATAGAATTGTAAATATGTTAATTCATACGTTTTTACATTGATTTCAACTAATATATACACTTAATCTTCATAAAAGTGAAAAAAACTTTTAAATTCCAATATTTTAAACTTATGTTTGTATATTCTCATAACATGTAGTAATTGTATATGTGTTTTAAATGGAATGATTTTGAAAGATATAAATATTTCAAAATTTACTTAACATATCTTAGTTTACTCTTTAAATAGAGAGTTGTAGTGTTAGAACTATAATAAATATGATTGTAAAGTCATATTTAGAATAAGAATGATTCAAAATTTAGGGTTTAGGGTATAGGTTTAAGAATTGATATACTTGGTTTTTACTGTTTTTTACGTATGTTTTGGTGTTTCTTTTAATCGTTTTATTGAGTCAAAGTCCATTTTTAGAGTCTTTTAGTCATTTATTTAGATATCTCAGGTAAAAAGGCGTTTAATGAAGAAATTGGAGTTACGAAGGCAAAAACGCATGGAACCGTGAAGAAAAGAGCAGAATCGGTCGATGCTAGGAGTGCATCGACCGATGCAACACCATCAGAGATTTCCCAATCGACCGATGCAGAATGAAACCGGTCGATTCAGCCAGTCGATGCAATCCCAACATGAGATCCATCATCGATCGATGCAACATGCCCAGAGAATCGGCAATCGATCGATGCAAGGAGTGCATCGATCGATGCAACGCACCCAGAGAAACGACCATCAACCGATGCAGGCCGACGAGAAGAAAAGGGAAACTTCTGATTTTCCTGTTTTGCCCTGTAAGCTCCCTATTTTGACCTAATTCGACCTAGACCTATATATACTCTATTTTTAGCCACTTTGACGGCACCGCTTGATACCGCTTTTTATTCTATTCAGACTTTTTGCTCTTGATCATTGTAAGCTTTGGAGAAGAATCTTGGCATCTATTGAGAAGAATTCTAAATCCTTTCTCTCTTAATCTATACTATGTCTTCTTCATCTCTTTGCTTGTTCTCTGTTTCCATGTCTGAGTAGTTCATTAGTTAGGTTTAGGGTTTCAAGGGGATCCATGAATCATTGAATTAGACACAAATAGGGATTTATCTTTTGTGGTTTTCGCTTATTGTTGTGTTTATTGCTTAGGCTTAAGTTGACCGCTAGGTCTATGAACTATGGCTTAATCTAAGAGCGCGGAAGTGTATTAGGTTGCTAGGAAGAACATAAGCGAGCGAATTGTCCTTAGCCTGCGGAAGTTGATGTTAAGGTGATGCGTGAACATATTGAACCTGCTCGTTAAGGCTGATATAGAATTCTATGCCAATGGAAGTTAGGATTTTAGGGTGCTAGGTTTAGTAACCATGAGCACGGAAGTGGATTGGTTAATATTTATGTTTGAGTTTGAAACTTGTGTTTAATTATTCCCTGAATAGTTGTCTGATTCGTGATCTCCGGATTCCTGATAATAAACATTTGACCTAACGCTTTTTCCTTATTGAATTTACATCGTTTTAATCGCTTTCGTTACTTTTCCAAAACCAACCATATTCTTGCCTTAGATTAATTTCATCTTGTGATAATCGTAGTGTAACATTGGTCTATGTGGATTCGATCCTAAAGTACTGCATTGACAACCGTTATGATTGCAGTAGTGTAAGCTTTAGTATTAATTGACTGAGTGAAAACACTGAAATCAAGAATCGTCACAAAACAGTCCCAAATTTGCGACGATTTTGCGACGATATCATATTTCATAAAATTTTTGTCAAATGTCTTAAAACGATTTTGGTGAAATGTTACACGGCAACTTATCCCGCGTTAAAAATCGTCATAAAACAATCTCAAATTTGCGACCATTTTGCGACTAATTAGAAACTTTTTCGATTAGTAAGTGAAGTTATTTCCCTTATGTTTCTCTTTCTCTTTTCCCTTCTCTTTCTCTTTCTCTTTCTCTTTCTCTCCCCTCTATTTCTCTTTTCCCATCTTCCCTTCTCTTTCAATTGCCACGCCTCCTCTCTCTTGCCGCCTCACCCAGTCTCGCCGTGACTCTCTCTCTCGACGGTCCCCTCACTCGACTCCCTCTCTCTCGCCGACTCCGTTTCTCTCGTTTCCGCCGGGTAAAATCAAGCGCGACCCAGAGGGTTACGAAACGGAGCTCCAATTGATTTACAAACAGTTCAAAACCTCAGTCGATCTCTTTCAGCAACAGGTGGCTCTTAGTTTCTCTTCCGTCGGAGGCATCGGCTCCGACCCTTCCGTTGCCAAGGACTTCGGCGAAAGCTTGCTTTCTCTCGTGAGCAGATTTCGATTTTATTACCAATCTCCTCCAACTGTCTGACACTCCATTAATGTCGGTTCTCGTTGCGCCACTCACAATGACCCCGAGAAAGTCAAAAGCAAAAGGTAAACAAAAGAACAAGCTCAACAAAATCTCCCTTCTTTCGAGAATCGGAGCACATCAGGTCCAAGGTATAAATTTTCTTAATGTCATCGTTTTGTTCCTCTTTCCTGCGATCTACTGTTTTTGATCTGTGATTCTCTTTGTGGGCTTGCGTGTAATACCATAGATTTTAGAGTGGTTATTTTCTTAAATCATGGGTTGTCTGAAAGGAGCTGATTCATCCTTATTTCTTAAATCATGGGTCATCACAGCCTCAAACGGAAAGACAACTGAGGTGTCAGAGCTTTTTTCTTCTAAAGGTTCGAGCTTTGCTGTTTTTCTTGTGTCATGCTAATTGTTGGCGATGGTATGTGCAGGTCAACAATACAGATGCTGAAGGTCGTCTAACACTTGCTGATGCTTTAGTGTATGCTTGTAACCAGGGCGTCGACAAGGTATCACATTGGGTTTTTCTTTGCTTTATTGATAAGATAAGCTTTAAGGAGATTCTTTTCTGTTTATAATTGTGAGATAACTTGCTGTTGTGAGTAATTTGTTCTCATCTTTAAAGTTCCTTCTATCACCTTACCTTGATTTTCAAAGCTGATGAATTTTGGATGAAAAAAACAGGTTGGAAAAGCTGCCGGAGACAAGTGGAAATCCTTGTCAGACGCTGTACGTTCTCTAAACAGCTTATTTAAATTGTGTTATGATCTCAAAACTCACGGTTCTTTAGTAAGTCTTTTTTTTTTTGTTCAAAGTTATTTAGTAAGTCTAATACTTGGGTTTTACAACATTTCAGGAGAATGCTCCTTATGTTGCGAAGGCTGAGAAGCGTAAGGTTAGACTACGAGAAGAACATGAAAGCATACAACAAGAAACTGGTAAATCAAGTGTCAATCGAATGCCAATTTTAAGATTTGTAGTTATTTGAATCGTCGACCAATCATGGTATGTAACTACAAGAAGATTTACGAGGTTATGTCATTGTAATTTCAATTTCTATTTTATTTTATTGTAATTTCAATTTCTATTATAATTTTGGAATTATGGAATTGGAATTTTCGAATTATGGAATTTTAATATTTTTTTTTTTGTTTATTGGTAGTTCCAAATCAGTCTCTAAATTATGACCGATAGTGAGAGTCACATATCAGTCTTTAAATTATGACTGATAGTGGGTGTCACATATTAGTCGCAAAAGAGCGACTGTTTTTGCGACTACTTTATTTAGCGACCAAATATTTGCGATTATTTTGTTTGGTCCCAAAATGATCGCAAATGAGTTATTTGTGACCATTTTGGGATTTTTTTGGGATTACAAAAACTGTGTTTTTTTGTAACGTGGCGAACCCCAATCCTTGAATCTTTAAAGCCTGCTTTACCCAACCATCGCTTATCAAATCTAAAACTCTTTTTAATCGATAGATTACCAGGCTTAAAGGTGGATAAAACAGGTTTATGATCCGAACCACATAACTTAAGATACTCCACAAAAGTGTGGGGAAAACAGCTCATGCCAATCTTTTTTTATTTATATATATTAAAATAGATATAAGGGATACCAACAAAAACAAATCATATTACGCAAGTCTCGTTTTTAATACCTGTTATTAAATAATTATTTATTAATACTTTTAAGTTTAATATCTTATACCGAGAGAAAAAGGGAGATTTCGTGTCCGGGGCCGGCACCAGGAATCTTTGTCTTGCTGTTGGTTTGCAAATTTATCAAAGGTATATGGATTTCGTCGAGATAAAGCTGTAGCGGAAGTACATCCATTGTGCTGGTTTGTGGTGCTTGTTTTTATGGTTTTCAATTTCTCTGAATCTTTTTGAATCTAGGTCCATCGATTGAGAGTAATCGCTTAGATTTTGAAAATTTGGGTTATTAGTTTGACTTATGAAGAGGCATGCTCCAGATGTACATATCTTCAGATCTGTTGACGGTGTGGCATAGCTACTTTCGCTGTCGTTTTCGTAATTGAGTAGCATCTCCATCCGTGTCGTCGTTTCACCGGATTTTTATACAAAAAAATATTCTTCTAGGGTTTTAATTTTTCGGGTAGTAGTTAGGTGTTGGGCTTTTTTAGTAATCTCTTGTCTTCGATCGTTTTTGGAACTTTGTAATGAGATCTAAAAATGGGTTTCAATCTGACAAATCTTATTTTCGGCAAAGTTCTTTACATTTTCTGTAGCGATTTATCCTTTTCATCGATGGACTTAGTGTCATAGGCTTACTTGGTTGTATGGTTTTGGTTTTTCATATGTCTCCCTTTCATAGGGTTTTTATTTCTAGAGAAATTTTGTTATCTGCCGGCTTTTGTTTCCGGAAAAATTTATGTTCCGCCGGATTTGTATGTTTCAAGATTCTAGTAAAGATCTCGACCTTAAAAAAAAGGTTTAATATCTTATACCAAATTCAATATCAAACCGAACCAAACCATACCATTTTTTTTTTTTGTTAACATGCATTAAGCATTATGCAGATTTTATAAATTATTTTTATTTAATTTTGGGTTCTATAAAACTGAAAAGAAAAAAAACAAATCGTCCACATCTGACTTTAAAGACAAAAGAAAGTACCAAAGTAATGAAGTAAATTTAAGCAATACCAATGCAAAGTGAAGCCAAGAAATCAGCAGATGGTGTCTTCAAACCACTTCTGAAACTTGGTCATCTCCTTAGAAGGCAAAGCAGCCAAAACATTAACACCTTTACTATCTCCATCGATGTCCGGAAACAGCAAAACTATGTCTTTCCGATGATACACAACGGGACAGCTATACTTAGGCTTTCCCCATGGATATTCAACCTCTGAAAATCCGAGTTTCCACCACGAAGAAACCAAAACTTCCCCATGTGGAAACCCTTTGTACATCTCTCCCCAATCTATAGCGGATCTCGCGTACTCATCCGTTATCCTCTTCGACCCTTCTCGTACCATTTCCACAATCCTCCCAAACGGTTCTTCCAGCAATGTCTTACGTTTTGCCTTTGCGTACGCGGTTAAAACCGCGTTTCCGGTGTACGAAGAGGGAAGCTGAGGATTCAACCTCCCTCTGATGTCCACAGCGTAAAGAATCGTTGATTCTGTTTCAAGATCCTTCTCTTCTTCTTCTTTTACTAAAGAGAGTGCCTTGCACCTCCAGACCAAAGCGGTTACAACATTGAAACCCGTCACACGAACACAACCACTACTAATACTCTCCGAGGCCTTCTCTTTGAGTCTCATGATTTGTTGAGAGGATAGCTTGAAGATGTTGAAGTCTACGTGTTCTGAAGTGGCTTCGAAGACTGTTGTCTTCTCGGAGTCTTGGAGCTGGACAAGCTCGTGGTGTGGGAATGTGACATGCGGCGGAGTACGAGCTTTGAGAAGAGTACGGTCGTTGCATGGAGGGGTTGATAAGGGCTTCTCACTTAGTAGAGAGGCTAAGTTTTCGAGAAATGTTTTGAAACTAAGTCCATCGAACGTTGTATGGTTTGTTGAGATTCCCATTGCAAATCCACCGCACTTAAATGATGTCAGCTGCCAAAATTTTAATTTTAAGTACATACAATATTGATCTCCATGGCTCAATTATGATTAAGGACCAAAATTATGAAGTATCCCTTTTGAACGACTTGTAAACAACTTTTTTTTTTTCCTAGTTATTATACGTGTATATTTTGTTTCGTTAATTAAAGATGAAGTTTATGTACTGTTTTTTCTAAAAGAAATAATTAGTTTTGAATTTATTTAAATATTAAAAGATTGAAAAATTGTAAACAACAAAAAAGCCGGTCACGCAAAAAACTTTGGACCTTTTTGTTCTCTTTTTATGATAAATTGATTAAAAAAGCATCCAAAGTTCTTCAAAATACTTTAATTGTGAAAAATGACAACAGGTTTGCTTTAGCCTATATCTATAAAATAGTTAAAAATAGTTAGAAGTTATATTCATACATATGCAAGAATTTACCAGAGTTTTTGCCCTAGCATAAATGCAAAGTTGGCACAAATCATTGGAATATGATCATAGCACACAAGAATAATCCACAGAGTATATATATATATATATATATATATATAAATTATAGTACATAGTATATACTATAAACATACCACAACACATTTAAAAGATGTGGACATTGACTAGTTACTACTGCCTCAAACGTTCATTAACAATCGAGTAAATGTGGTACATTATACTGTTCTTTAGAAAATGATTACATTATTTGGCGGTATATCAAACAGAATAATGTCACATTAATTTAGATTGCTTTAAGTTTGGTAAGATTCAATAAATGAGTACCCAAGAAAACCAGCGTTTTAAAAATTTAATAACTTCACGCGGCACAAGTAGATTTATGTTACAATCATGAATATAGTATAAAGTTTTTATTAATACTAACAACTAAATAAATTGAAATAACATTTTTAATAGATTCTTTAGTTTGATAATTTTATAAATGTTAATTTGTAAAATCACGATTTAATGTATTGGTTGAAAAACATATATCTGTTTTACTATAACTAAGAAACAAAATAACAAATATCTGTCAGTATTGTACATCGGAAGAATTTCAAACTTGTTGGCATATCGTCTTTCTGCAGGCGAAACTGAAACATGTCCGAGTATATATTTATATATATTCATTCACATGTTACTTTTTTTTCTTTCACATGTTACTTTATGTTCACATGTTTCGTTATACGACACTATAAGAAAATAGACGAATTTCTTAATTCATCGGAAATAACCGTAAGAAATTCATCAGAAACAACTATTTTCGATGGGTTTTAGATCGTCGGATTGAAGTCGTCGAGAAATGGAATACGTCAGAAATTTCTCAAAAAATTTCAACAAATTTCTGATGACCTGTTTTCCGATGGCTTTCTTATGATACCCACTGTTAGAAACGCCGTTGGAAAACACCGGTCGGTTCTGCCGGAATTTTTTTCCGAAGGTGATTGGATATATATTTTTTTTTTCAATATCATTGCGTAGCTAGGCTGGTGGGTGATTTACTTAGAGCATATGCATTGGTTAAACACTTATGGGTGTTTCAACAAAACTTTTTTTTAATTTTAATATAATTTAGTTTTATAATTACATTTTAAATTAAAAAATAAAATTGGACCAATAAGAAATTGACACATTGGAGGAGAGTGGTGAGACACTCTCTTCTCTCTCTTCACTTTTTTTTTTTTTAACGACCAATGCAAATGCTTTTAAAGATTTTCTTAAGAGGTTTTTGTTATGTCCGTCTTAGCTATATAACGTATGTCACTAGTCTTTTGAGTTTTGTTTGAATCTATAATCCCAAATTTTTACTTTTCGTTTGCGGTATGATACAAATAATTAGAAAAAAATTTTCATGGTACCGGGTCTTTTACCTTAACTATATATTTCATAAAATATGATAATCAACTACATCGTCTTCAACAATCCGAAACTTTGATATATATTTTTTCAATTATTTTATTTATATATTTTAAGATTTATATATTTGTTTTGTTCTCAATTATTCTATTTATATTTATTCGTACGTAACTAATTTAACATATATGGATATATCATAGACCTACCGCGGATTGAATCCTAGACTATAAGAAAACTTATGTGTTTATGTTATATAATGTACACTCAATTTTTTTTATTTTTGTATGTGATATATATTACTCCACAAAACAAACAAATATTACTCCACAAAATCAAAGTAATTAACCTGGAAAAGTATAGGTTTAGGAATTAATTGAAAAAATATAAAGCTATTGTTGGTTACCTGAAAAGCAAACAATGGTTGATCATCTTTGGGCAAACTTTCAAGCTGACTTGTAACCAGTTGAGAAAAAGCTGGATTTGGATAGACCAAATCTCCAAGATCCTCCAACGTATACTCACTCGCCGCCGTCACAAACCCAGCTCCGGCACCGTTACAGTCAACATCTAACCGTCCAGATCTAGGGTTCAGGCGAAGTCTCCCGGCCAAGAACTCGTAAACATCCATAGCCCTCACCAACGCTTTTCTCAACTTCTCCGACACAATCTCCGGAGGAAAATCCTTGTTTGGTAGGAAGAAATGAACAGTTTGGACATCAAAGTTGAGAACTTGGTCGACGTTGGACAAGAACATAGATTTTCTCTTGTTGGTTAAGGTTTGTTCAGATGGGAAAATGAGTGATGATTCTTTGATAGTCACTTTGAGATTTTGAAGAAGCAATGATGATGATTCTTGGTACGAAGCACCCATTTTCCACAATCTCTCTCTCTCTCTCTCTCTCTCTCTCTCTCTCTCTCTCTCTCTCTCTCTAATTTAATTGTGTTTTGTGTGAAGTTTGTGATTTGGGTTTGAAGCTTAATCTATATTATATAGACTAACACATGGTGAGAGATGGTTATTTCTGTGTAATATATAGTATGAAATTATCCATGGTTAGTAATATGGATCTCACAATTAATGTGATTTGGTAAAGCAAAATATTTGTTACGGAGTTGCAAGAAAAAAACAAACAAGCAGTTTCGTGTTACGTCGACTTCGTTTTGTCCAATCACATGAAAGCGTTTTTATTTAAAGGCGAAAATTGTCACCGTTGTGTTTATAGATTTGGGAATAGTGATGGGCTTGCTTTGGTGGGTGTGAGTAGGGTTGGTGGTTTATTTAAAGATTTGATAGATGAAGTTTGATATGTCGGTTTTAGTTACATATATAATACATGTGATTTGCCTTTATGAGTCGATTGATATGCGCCAAATTTTGACTTCTCCATTTGTGGTTTATATGGAATAATAAGATTTTTTAAACCATTTGAATTTGCGGGATCAAACTACGGTTACAATTTACAATTAGTCTTCCTTTAGTTTATAACTTTATAGTGTCCAAAACTTGATATTTTTTAGTCCGTAGGACCTAATTTTGCCTCTCGATTCTGGTCTCGAGCTTCGTGATGTTGGCTGGCCCCTTGCCGGTCACCATCCTTTCTCTACTGATGATTGGCCATTTGCTGGTCATCGAGAACACCCCCGTGTTCGACCCTATGTTGATTATTTAGAACAGCCTTCAAGTTGCCGATAAATTTTCCTGGTTCGAAAGAATCATCTTCGACTGTTCCAATTTCGACCTCCACTATTTTTAATTCTTTGTTATCGAGCTCTGTAGCGTCCTCACTTCTCTCTTTTGGGCTTTTCTACTCAAGACCTCCCTTTTCAATTTGAAGAAATGTTTAGTTAGAACTAATTTTCTTCAATGATAGCACAGTGGTTAGCCATGTGACTGTCATTACTCAAGACCTCTGAAATCTGAAAAGATGATCTTGTGGCTCACTTCTACAGCACATCTCTACCTTCTGCAATGATTAATATAGAAACTCTTATTATGGAGGATAACAACAACTCATAGATTTCTCATTTCTCCACTCATAAATAGTTCAAACACACATTTAGATCATGGTCTTACTCCATGTGGAAAACATAGAACTTGTATGAGAAGTATCGAGGAAGGAGTATTCCCTCAATAAGAATCAATATTGTAATGTGAACACTTCATCAATCCCACATATTTGGCCATTTGGATAACCGTACACTTGTGTCTAAAAATGGGAAAACTCTAAGCCATTGAGTGCGAAATGATAAAGCCCATAAATATGTAATAAAACGATTTCAGCTTATTATTACTTGTTTTTCCTCATATTCACTAGCCAATACTACTACCATGTCCTCCACGACCTTAGCGTCTTGAGTTTCCGCATCCTCCATATTCCGTAAGATATCATTCATGTAATATGTTTGAACACAAAGTATGGTTTTTTTTGTTTTTTTTTGGTAAAACAAATTATAGTTATGAATAATTATAGGGTTTTCTAGAAAGAAAAAAAAACCGTCACGTGAATCCGATTTGCAAGTTAAGCATTCACTTTGAAAAAGTGCATATCAACCCTTTACCCACTAGTCAAACTGCAATACAACCCTTAGTTATATCGATGACATGGCAAAATGCAGCGTCATTTACAAAACACACGTAAATTAAAACATATTGTTTCAAATGTATAAAACGGCAATGCGTTTCTAACTAAGTGTCGTTTTGCACCTACAAAAAAAAAGATTTGTAGATGTCTAGTTATATTGAGAATTCTGACGAATTACCGAAGGATTTTTATGGCTCTAAGAAAAAAATACACACAATACTACAAATTTTTCTAGGTGTAACGGTTCTAAAAAATTAACGGCCGTCAGAAATCCCTTGAAAATTTTTGAACATCAAATATGAAAATTTTGAAAACATCCAACATTGAGAAAGTTATAAGTTCTATTTTCAAACAGTTACATCTCAAAAATTCAAAAAAATCACTCAATTTCAAGTTTTGCAGAGTCTGCAGAGAATCGGCAGACTTAAATTTAGCATGCAGAGTCTGCACCAAATCCATATGATATACCACTTTCATAGTCTGCAGAGACTGGGCAAACTTAAATTTAGTTAGAGACTCGACAGATTTGCATAAAATTTTGTCATTCAGTCTGCAGAAACTCGGCAGACTTATATAAAGTTTTGCATGTTTTCAGGAGACTTTAAAACTTATCTGGTAGACTTAAATTTAGT
Source organism: Eutrema heterophyllum (assembly GCA_002933915.1). NCBI lineage: Eukaryota > Viridiplantae > Streptophyta > Magnoliopsida > Brassicales > Brassicaceae > Eutrema > Eutrema heterophyllum. The sequence goes on from PKMM01018561.1 coordinate 129,381, forward strand.
TTACAAAGGGTTAACAAATTTTGTCATTCAGTCTGAAGGTGATTCAAATGCTTGCAAAGCGATTTTGCATTTGGTTGTGTAATCTCCGAAGATGTTGTAGCGCCTCATGTTGTAGTCATATAAAGTGTCGTTTACTTCTAGCCAGATTTTGGTTGAACATCCCAAATGGCACATAAGCATATAAATATGTAATTTTATAAGAATCTTATTGCTTTGTTTTGGTGTTTTAGTATACAGTAGTATGTTCCCTCTTCTCTTCAGCAATTTTGACTAAAGAAACACCCAAACCCCCCTGACTTTAAGCATAAGGAAACTGTCTCAGAGTTACCCACCTACTTCCTCAACCTTATATTCCCATGTAGAATTAATTGCTCCCAAGTTTTCGACCTTTTACTTGACCATGCATCAGACTCCAGTCCATGACCCTATGTGAGATGTCTTGATTCTCACATACTTAATCCAACGAGACTTGATGATATGATCATGGATAGCAAGGGAGCTGAGGAGCCAGAAGCTGAGGAGGAACCGGAGATGATTGGGCGGATTACTCGTTCAAGAGCTAAGGAGATGGCGAAGGAGGCGCATTCACTCATAGCATCAGGATCATTCAACCTACCGAGGATTCAAGTCTTCAACATTTCCACTTTGAAGACTACACCCGGTAACGAGGACTAAGTAACTTAAGGTGAGGAGTCTGTACTCTTTTTCCCATGTTGAGTTTTGTCCCAACGGGTTTTCTCAGCATGGTTTTTAATGAGGCAGATGAATCACTACGTTGAGTTATTTAGGAGTCATTATCATTGGGTAATAATGTACAAGTCACAATGACTTTGTACTTAGGATTTTTAGAGGCGCACCACTTAGGTTCCTGCGGGAAGGGACGCCTCGCTGTTTCTGTTTTAAATTAAACGCTTTGTTGTTTTATTTCGAACTACTTGTTGTTTTATCTTTTTAGGTTTCTGCGATTTCTCCTAGGATTATATAAGGAGATGTCGCTGTATTCTTTTTTTTTTTTTAGCGAAGAACATATATGCAAAGGCAATTCGATTTGATTCTTCCTCACTTTGATTCCTTGAATGCGTTCATAGAATTCGAATTTCTTATACACTTTGTGAACTAGAAATTCTTCTACCTGTTACTATCCATCTAATCATCTAAATTTCTACCCATACAATCACCAATCACCCTCATCTTCACGCCATCATCAATTCATCTTCACGCCATCATCGAGCCATCATCACGCCAACATCAATCCATCATCACGCCATCTCTAGTCTTCACCATCGCACCATCATCTCACATTCTTCATCAAACCATCAGCCTATCTTCAGAGTCATCCTAGGGAAATCATATCAGGTGGTATCAGAGCCACTCTGAACCAAAGGCTGAGAAAATCCCTAACCCTAATCTATTTGTTTCTGAAATTTCGATTCCTTTAGCATTAGGTTTTTGTTTCTGCGATTTCTGGTTGAATTAGGAGTCCTTTTCGTTTTAGGAATTTGTTGCTCGCCTTGATTTGGTTTGTTTGCTGCATAATTTTCGTGTTTAGGTTGCTAGGGTTCATTGGTTTTGTTTCTATTGTTTGCATCGTTTTGATTATTTTTTTTTTTTTAATTAGGGTTTCCGATTTCTTTGTTTCGTTGCATATAGACCTAGGTAATTAGGATTTAATCTGCATAGTTTAATTGTTGTGTCGTGGCTGTGTCATTAGTTTTGTTTAGTTTGTTTATCTAGTTTGGTAATTTTGCATAATCTGTTTCGGTAGTTTAATTGTTTAGCTTAGGTCTTTGATCATTGCTGCATAATTCGTGTGATTTGATTTAATTAGTTGCTGTGTTGTTTTAATTTGTTAGTCTAATTATTTGTTGTGTCTTGGTCTTGTGTCGTTAGTGAATAGATCTTTGTGTCCCTTTAAGTAGCTTGCTGTGTCCCGTGCCTTTATAAATTGTTTATTTCTTCAGTTTGTTAATTCGTTTGCTTAAGTCGTTGCTTAATTACTGTATCATCTAATTGCTGTGTCTTTAGTTTATTTGTTCTCAATTCGAATCTGTTTTATTGCTTCTTAATTTCTAATTGTTGCTGCTGGAAATTGGCATTTGTTTGGCTTGGAGAATTTTTTTTAAAAAAAAAATCTGGAACTTTTCATGTCTTGCATCTTGTTTAAATTTCTCTAGAACAAGTTACTGCGAGTTGTTATAAATTGTTTCAGGTACCATGGAGCTCTCGGCTGAGACTATGGCAGCTCTCAACAAAGCCATGGTTGAGCAAATCAAGGCATCCAATGAGGCTATTACAACGCAGCTCACACAGCAGATTGAGCAGCTTAATGAGAAGTTTGAAACCCAGATTAGTGGTCTTTTGAAAGAACGCGGTGCTACAGATGCAGAGTCTTCAGAACCGCCTAGTCCTAATGAAGCTATCCGCATTGCTAAGGGTAAAGCACACGTGAGAACATCATCTAATCAACCACGAAACAGAACAAGTAGATCACCCATTGGAGGTAGAGAAACCGTGCTTGATCAGAGGAAACAAGCTGGTTCTAGAGTTGAGAGACAACCCGTACGCCAACAGCGCAGAGAAGAGAACATTGCTGGGCATCGAGTTTTCATGGGGAACTCAGAGATAGAGTATTCTGAGGAGGAAAGAGCTTCTAGTTACAGTAGAGGAACTGTGAGAAGGGACAGAAACAGGGGTAATGACAGAGATTATGATCCCTTGAGACAGCAGCTGAGTCACATCCGAGTTCAATATCCTCCTTTCCAAGGCACCAATGATCCAGAGGTCTATCTAGATTGGGAAAGGAAGATGGAGTCTAACTTTCTGGTCCAGGGAACTTATGAGGCTAATAAGGTAAAGATTGCAGTTTCAGAATTCAGTGGCTATGCACTATTGTGGTGGGAGCAGCTGGGAATTACTAGGCAGCGCCATAGAGAGCCTCCTGTTACTACTTGGGATCAGCTGGTCACACAGATGAGAAAGAGGTTTGTTCCTGCGCATTATCAGAGAGAGATTCTTAACAAGCTTAGGCGTCTCATTCAAGGCACGAGGTCAGTTAGGGACTACTACCAGGAGCTGGAAACTTTGATGATCAGGGCTGATTTGAGTGAAAGTGAAGACATGGTAATGTCTAGGTTCCTTGGAGGATTAAACAGAGAGATTCAGGATAAAGTGGAGCTGCAGAACTATGAGGATGTGCAGGAAATGGTACACAAGGCAGAGCTGATTGAATCGCAGATCAAGAGGAAGATCGGGAGGTCTAATTTCACGTCCAGCATCCCTAAACCAAGAGAGCTCAGCAAACCTATCTACACTAAGGACACTAAGCCAGCGACCTCTACAGCTAAAGAAGGGGTTAAGACCGAATTTAAACCAAGGAATGGAGCTGCTACTAGTCAGGTTAGGTGTTTTAAGTGTCAAGGAATGGGGCATTACTCCAGGGACTGCCCTAATAAGAAGATGTTTCTGCTTCAAGAAGGAGGAGAGATTGTACCTCAGGATAGTTCAGAGAGTGAAAATGAGACTGAATTGGAGGAAGAAGAGGAGCCAGCAGCAGTTGGAGAGATGTTAGTAGCACGCAGGACTTTGAGTGTTCAGATTCATCCAGATGATAGAGAGCAGCGTGAGAATCTCTTCCACACTAGATGTGTAGTTCAGGATAAGGTATGCACATTGATTGTAGATGGAGGTAGTTGTACCAATGCTGCTAGTGAGGAGATGGTAACGAAGCTCAACCTTAAGACCACTCCACATCCTAGGCCATACCAGCTGCAGTGGTTGAACAACAAGGGAGCTCTAACAGTTTCGCAGCAAGTGCTAGTCAAGTTGGCTATTGGGAAGTATGAAGATGAGCTACTATGTGACGTGATCCCTATGAAGTCTAGTCACGTCCTATTGGGCAGACCATGGCAGTTTGACAGACGGGTTGTCCATGATGGCTACACCAACAAGCAGTCATTTGAGTTCAAGGGACGCAAGGTTACTCTCCTTCCACTCACACCAGCTGAAATCTACAAGGATCAGCTCCATATGAACCGCAAGGAGAAAGAGCAAGTTTCCAACAGCCTATACATCAATCACAGTGAATTCTCTAAACTCTTTGATCCTGAAATGACTACTTTTATGTTTGTATACAAGGAATCCCTTGTTAGTACTAACCCTTCACAGGAGCTCCCTAGTGCTATGATTGAGATTTTGCAGGAATACGAGGATGTTTTTCCAAAAGAGATACCTCCAGGATTACCTCCGATCCGTGGAATAGAGCACCAGATAGATTTAGTGCCAGGATCAGCTCTACCGAACAGACCAGCTTACAGAACCAATCCTGTAGAGACAAAGGAACTTCAGAAACAAGTAGAAGAGTTGATGAGTAAAGGACATATCAGAGAAAGCTTGAGTCCATGCGCAGTACCAGTCTTGTTAGTCCCAAAAAAAGATGGAACATGGAGGATGTGTGTAGACTGCAGAGCGATCAATAACATAACAGTGAAGTACAGACATCCTATTCCAAGGCTTGACGACATGCTAGATGAGTTGTGTGGATCAACAATCTTCTCCAAGATCGATTTGAAGAGTGGATACCACCAGATCAGAATGAAGGAAGGGGATGAGTGGAAGACCGCTTTCAAGACCAAGCAGGGGCTGTATGAATGGTTAGTCATGCCGTTTGGTCTCACCAATGCTCCCAGCACCTTCATGCGCTTAATGAACCATGCCTTAAGACAGTTCATAGGAGTCTTCGTGGTAGTCTACTTCGATGACATACTCATCTATAGCAAAGGTTTGGAGGAGCATTTAGAACACATCCGCAGAGTTCTAGATGTTCTTCGTTCTCAATCCCTTTTTGCTAATCGATCTAAATGTTCCTTCTGCACTAATGAGGTTGTTTTCTTAGGCTTTGTAGTAAGTGCAGATGGTGTGAAGGTAGATGAGGAGAAGATCAAGGCAATCAAGGAATGGCCAGCCCCTAAGAACGTAGGAGAAGTCAGGAGCTTTCATGGTCTAGCAGGCTTTTACAGGCGGTTTGTGAGGGACTTTAGCACCATTGCTGCGCCACTGACTGAGGTCATCAAGAAAGACGTGGGGTTCAAGTGGGGAGACGCCCAAGAGCAGGCTTTTACAGCCCTTAAAGAGAAGCTTATCAATTCTCCTCTTTTAGTACTTCCTGATTTTATGAAAACCTTTGAGATTGAATGTGATGCGTCTGGTGTAGGTATTGGAGCAGTTCTTATGCAGGATAAGAAACCAGTCGCATATTTCAGTGAGAAATTAGGAGGATCAACGCTGAATTATCCCACGTATGACAAGGAGTTATATGCCTTGGTTCGAGCCCTTCAGACGTGGCAACATTACTTATGGCCTAAGGAGTTCGTTATTCACACTGATCACGAGTCATTGAAGCATCTCAAAGGACAGCAGAAGCTCAACAAGAGACACGCCAGGTGGATGGAGTTCATTGAGACGTTTCCATACATTGTTAAGTACAAGAAAGGTAAGGATAATGTAGTCGCAGATGCATTATCCAGAAGGTACACTCTTGTTTCTACTTTAACGTCGAAATTACATGGGTTTGAGCATATCATAGACCTGTATGAGACTGACATCGATTTTGCTGAGAGCTATGGCAAGTGCCATAAGTTTGCTTTTGAAAAATATTTTAGGCAGGCAGGATATTTGTTCTACAACAGTCGATTGTGCATCCCACGCGGATCTATTAGGGAACTGCTCGTCAGAGAAGCTCATGGAGGTGGACTAGCTGGACATTTTGGAGTAGCAAAGACTCTATCTGGACTGCAAGATCACTTCTATTGGCCGAACATGAAGTCAGACGTTGAGAAGGTTTGTTCTAGGTGTGCTGTTTGTAAAATGGCAAAGAGTAAAGTGCAGCCTCACGGTTTGTACACTCCTCTCCCTATCCCTTCTCAACCTTGGACTCATATTTCTATGGATTTTGTGCTTGGCTTACCTCGAACCAGGAATGGTAGAGATTCTATTTTTGTGGTAGTTGACAGGTTTAGCAAGATGGCTCACTTCATTGCTAGTCACAAAACAGATGATGCTGTTAGTGTAGCTAATTTGTTCTTCAGGGAGATAGTACGTCTGCATGGCATACCTCAAGTGATCGTTTCAGACAGAGATACAAAGTTTCTAGGACACTTCTGGAGAACGTTATGGGCTAAACTAGGAACCAAGCTGGCATTCTCAACTACTTGTCATCCCCAAACTGACGGACAAACAGAGGTGGTGAACAGGACATTGTCTACACTTCTCAGGGCGTTGGTGAAGAGTAATATCAAGTCATGGGAAGACTGTCTACCACACGTGGAGTTTGCCTACAATCACGCTAAGCATTCTGCAACTCTCTTTTCGCCTTTTGAAATTGTTTATGGTTTTAAGCCACAATCACCTCTAGACTTGATTCCTTTGCCTTTAAGTGTGGAATGTAGTTTAGATGGCAAAGAGAAAGCTGAACAGGTGAGGAAGATACACGCTAAGGCCAAGGAGAATATAGAGAAGAGGACTAAGCAGTATGAGAAACAAGCAAACAAGGGCAGAAAGGAGCTAATCTTCGAAGAAGGAGACCTGGTGTGGATTCATTTACGCAAGGACAGATTTCCAGAAGAAAGGAAGAGCAAGCTTATGCCACGAGTGGATGGACCATTTGAAGTCGTCAAGAGGATCAACAACAACGCCTACCAGATCGATCTTCAAGGTAAGTATAACATCTCTAATGCTTTCAATGTTTCTGACTTGCTTCCCTATATTGCAGATACAGATTTGAGGACAAATCCTTTTCAAGAGGGAGGGGATGATATGATCATGGATAGCAAGGGAGCTGAGGAGCCAGAAGCTGAGGAGGAACCGGAGATGATTGGGCGGATTACTCGTTCAAGAGCTAAGGAGATGGCGAAGGAGGCGCATTCACTCATAGCATCAGGATCATTCAACCTACCGAGGATTCAAGTCTTCAACATTTCCACTTTGAAGACTACACCCGGTAACGAGGACTAAGTAACTTAAGGTGAGGAGTCTGTACTCTTTTTCCCATGTTGAGTTTTGTCCCAACGGGTTTTCTCAGCATGGTTTTTAATGAGGCAGATGAATCACTACGTTGAGTTATTTAGGAGTCATTATCATTGGGTAATAAAGTACAAGTCACAATGACTTTGTACTTAGGATTTTTAGAGGCGCACCACTTAGGTTCCTGCGGGAAGGGACGCCTCGCTGTTTCTGTTTTAAATTAAACGCTTTGTTGTTTTATTTCGAACTACTTGTTGTTTTATCTTTTTAGGTTTCTGCGATTTCTCCTAGGATTATATAAGGAGATGTCGCTGTATTCTTTTTTTTTTTTTAGCGAAGAACATATATGCAAAGGCAATTCGATTTGATTCTTCCTCACTTTGATTCCTTGAATGCGTTCATAGAATTCGAATTTCTTATACACTTTGTGAACTAGAAATTCTTCTACCTGTTACTATCCATCTAATCATCTAAATTTCTACCCATACAATCACCAATCACCCTCATCATCACGCCATCTCTAGTCTTCACCATCGCACCATCATCTCACATTCTTCATCAAACCATCAGCCTATCTTCAGAGTCATCCTAGGGAAATCATATCACTTGCTAAAACAACTACATAATCCTTAGTGAGATCATATAAAAAGAGCAGCACTTGTGATAATTAAAATAAGATTTGACAATCTATGATGGGGTTCATCTTACTGGAAGAGAATTGCTACAATAACTTCATAATACTGAATGAGATCATAAAAAAGAGCAGCACTTGTGTTTAAGCAAACCAAGTTTTGTGATGAATTACACCAACATACAACAGCTACTTGGGTAAATTGTATTTACCATAAAAGTTAGTAGCCGCAAAAGTTGTTTGATTCCTTGCTGCCATTTCTTCAGAAATTTCTCCCCTGGAACACAAAAAAAATCATTCATCATCACCATCTAAGTAACATATAAATATACAGAACAATATATGGAGAAATCAAACTCTATACAAACTTACTTGAATCGGTCACAAATTAACTTCCTTTGCAGACTACCAAGACGATTTCTTTATGCCCATCAATTCACCTTATTTGCTAATCCACGGAAACAGATTCGAGACATCCGAAACAGCTCAGTCACGGAACGAGACCGACCAGTAAACACACATCGGTTTCTTATTCGCGTAAACGCGCTGTTTCTCGGCAATTTGGACAGCTTATAACGATTCTTTTCTCGCATATCGCTAGGAAGATCCAGATCTTTACAAAAGGCTTTATAGAGCTTTCTTCTCAATTCAAATCTATTCGCGAGCAATCTACGCCTGTGATCCGCACTGTTTCGCTTCACACCTTGCTCAGTACCGCTATGTTTCGATCCCGGTTTCATGAGTGTCGTCGACATGTGTCTAGCTTGAACTCGACCGACATTGTACGGAGCCTTCACCACAGATCGCCACAACATTGTATGGAATCAACAAAAGAACACATCAATATACGATAGAAAACGACTCAAAGTCTTCCCAGACAAAAGAACAGAACGAAAAAAAGAGAAATTAGACAATCAAATTGGGGAAAAAGATAGAAAGTCTTCGGCTTTGTTAGAGACAGAACCATTGTCAATGTGTGAAGTAACAATTAGCTCTAATTTCGAACCAAACAGACTGATATTTAAGGAAATGCGATACCTTTGAAGAAATAGTGATCCCTCGCTCGTTCTCGAGGTTAATGGGATACATGAGGAGATAAGGCTGAAATACTCTGTTGCTCTAAACGATCAATCACTGCGGATGATTTGCAAAACAATGCCAAAATGACTTGTTTTAAAACTGATTTTATTATTCATTTTTTTTTAAAACAAAAAAAAAGTAAATAACAAATCTGTATGAAAGTTTAAAATATTTACGACCCAACCAGTATTATCCACCCAAACTCCCCCAAACCCACCCTATTCGGATTTAAGTCCCACCCGAAAACAATTTTTGAAAAAAAAAAAAAAAAATCATTTTTTTTCCCACAAAAAATCAAACGGAAACAATAACTTTCTTTCATCTTCTTCGTTTCTTTTCATCTTTTTCGCGATTCAGTAACTCCACGACGGTCCACGACTTTAATTTGGGCGATCCAAACTCTTCTTTAATCGAAGCCCATCGCGTTCTTCTTTAATCGAAGCCCGTCGCGCTCTTCTTTAATCGAAACCCGTCGCGATTCCATCGAAAGCCTAGGTAAATATTATCGGGTAAATATCCTATGTTTCCGATGAATTGTTGTCGTTAATTTTTTATCTTTATTCTTCGGATCCTTATTCTTCTTCTTGTTCTCCTTATCAGCAATGACTCGTACGAAAAAAGCAGGAAAGACTCGAAAACCCGTTTCCGGCGGTCCTCCTCCGACATTAGCGCAATTGTGCCAAATAGTGTCGAGTCGTGAAGAGCCAGTGAAAAGTGATGATGAGGCTGAAAGAAGTGTGTCTTTGCATTCACATGATACTGACGAATCCACAGCATCGAAGGGGGAGTCTGATACTCAACCCCAAGTCGATGCAACTAAGCGTCGTTCCCCTAATGTATTGGTATGTCTCGAAACCCTGATATTTTTTGGGTTTAAATATATGTAAAATTGGGAATACATAGTAGAAGTGGAACAACTAAGGAATACTGGGAAATCTAATGCAGGAGAACTCTGATGAGGTGGATGAAAGGGAGGAGGAGACGGAGGATGTGGAAAAGGACTCTGATGAGGAGGCGGAGGATGTGGAAAAGGACTCTGATGAGGAGGCGGATGAGGAGTCTGTAATCCAAGCTATACCACCAGAGAATATGTTCTTTGAACCCTGTGAGTATAACATGGCCATCAAGCTGTCAGGAAGGTGCTATGTTGAGAAGGCAGTGAAAACTTTGAAAGACGTGCTAGATGAAAGTGATTTGAGGTGGTTCAAAACGCACCCTCAGTTCAATCACTTCTTCCACATGTACTTGGAGGAAAACCATAAATCTATGGGTATGTGGATGCTCCTTCTACGCATGGTGTCATCAAGAAAGAAGAAGGAATGATGGTTTGTAGTGAATGGGGTTCCCATACGGTATTCTCTGAGAGAGTTAGGGCTTATTTCTGGTTTGAACTGTCGTAGCTACCCATTAAATTACCAAAGTTTAGGCAGGGATAGTAGTAAGTTTGTTAAGAAGCATTTTGGGAAAGGGAAGAAGAAAGTAACACAGAAGGATGTCGATGAAAAGATGGAGTCAATGAGAGGGAAACCTGGTAAAGGTAGGTTGAATATTGTTATGCTTTACTTCTTAGCCAACGTGATTGTTGGGAAGGCGAAGACAGGAGTTAATGCCCCAGGTGTAGAGACATTCTTTCTCAGAGCGGCGAGTGATCTTGAGTTGTGTAAAACGTTTCCTTGGGGACGATTTGCATTTGATCATAATATGAATGACATCCGTAAGCTAGTGGAAAATTTAGAGGGGGAAGTGCCTGAAGGTGCAAACAAAGTCTTTCCTAGTTTCATTCTTCCTGTGGAGGTAAATATGCACAACTTAGTATTACTGGTATAACTATCTTTTAACATTTGTTTAGTAATACATAATACATGATGTGTCATGTGTAGTTTTTGGCGTTTGAGGCAATTCCAGTTCTTGGAAGCCATTTCAGAGAAGTTGTTGTAGGAGAAAATAGTAGTTGTCCAAGGATGTGCAAGACTAGGTTCAAGAAATGTGATATGAAAGGTTTTGCACTTTCGGAAATTAATATGAAACTTGATGCAATTAAGGTTAGAAACGAAACCTTATGTAAATTAATTATTATATTCATTAATGATCTATCATGGGGTTGTTTATAAATTGTTTTTCTTGGTATTCACAGGAGATTCATAGCGTGTTGGCTCCATCCAAGGATGAGGAGCAATTGTTGGCTGGAATCATGGATGATGAGGATTTAGAGCAAAATGAAGTTGATATAGTTGTTGATGGTTGGAAAACGATTCTGGTGGAAGAAAAGAGAGATATATTCTTCGAAGAGATGTTCAAGCAAGATGTGAATACCCGAAAGAGCGAAAGGAAAAAACCTATTCTCCGAGTAGAAGGTGGAGTTGGTAAAAAGGCATCGGCTTCGGAGAATGAACTGGAAAAATTGATGGCAGGGCTAGATTGTTTGAAGAAAACGGTTGAAGATGGATTCAAGGTAATGAATGAGAAGCTAGATGACCATGACAGAAGAATTAAAAAGGTGGAGTTGTATGTGAACGAGGCAAACGGAGGAGGCGGTTTGGTCACGGCTAGAGAGGGGGAGGAGAATAGGAGAGAAGATGAGGAGAAGAAGAAGAAAGAAGAAGTTGAGAGTAAACAGAGAGAAGAAGCTGAGAAGAAGAAGGCATATGAGGAAATGAGGGGGAAAAAAAGCTCAAGAAGAGGCGACGAAGAGGAAAGAAGACTATCGAGGTGAGGAGGCGACTGGTGGTGATATCGGGAATGAGAAAGGAGCTGATGTGGTCATGGAGACTAGTGATGTTGTTGCTGGTGAGAAGGAGAAGGGGGAGGAGAATAGGAAAGAAGAAGAGGAGAAGAAGAGGAGAGAAGAGGAGGAGAAGAGGAGGAAAGAAGAAGTTGAGAATAAACAGAGAGAAGAAGCTGAGAAGAAGAAGGCAGATGCCGAATGGCGGCAGGGACCCTACAAGAGGACCAAGGGTCTTTGTATCAAGAATGCAACTCCATCTTCGAGTGTCCAGGACCGTTGTTTGGGTAAGCGAACAAGAGCACAATCACGTTTCCAAATCTCTCCTTTTACCGAAGAGAAAAAAGAAAAAAAACAAGAGAATGAGAAAAAGAAGAAGCAGAAGAAAGAGAAGAAACAAAAGAATTAGAATGGTTTTTGGATCTTGGGAAGTACTTGTTGTTTATGTTGCATAAATGGTTTTTGGACTTGTTTGAACTTGGAGTCAATTTATGGGTTTTGGAAGTACTTTGATGAACTTGGAGTCAGTTTTTGGTTTTTGTTGCATTAATGGTTTTGTGACTTTGTGAAATTTCTAGTATTTCAACTTATATACTTTCACAATTTAGTAATAATGTTGGTACAACTGGATTCATTAGGTAATACTGATATGAAAATTAAACCATAGAACTGGGTTTTTCGGTACAACTGAGAATTCTGGGAAAACTAAACGAACACCATAAGAACACCATCTACTTGAATAAGGAAACATGGGACGCAATCATAGCCACAACAACAGCAAGGAAGGTAACCATCTTCATATGCTTCACAACAGCGACATCTCTAACCAGATCACGGCTCTGAAGGGCTTCAACCTTCGACTCCAACTGGTTGGAATTCGCCAGAGCGACGTCAGCTAAAAACTTGAGGTCTTCGTTCCATTCCTTGAGCATCTCAATCTCCTCAACTATGGCGTCATCCCACCACTTGATGAAGCCACAACTTTCAACCTGAAAACACAAAGTCAGACCTCACTCAATTTAATGAAAACACAAACACAAAATGAGACCACAACTTACATCTGGATATGTCCCACCAGCGCCATAAAAACAACCGTAGTACCGCCTCCATTTGTAATCTTCCGAGCAAGAGGGTAGAATTAGTGGAGCAATACCACAGTGACACCGAATTGGAATTCCCTTTTGCGTGGGGGTTTCCACAACGGTCCTCACTCCGTTCACTGTGGGGCCCCATTTGTAGCATTTGCCAACCCCCTGCTCAACATAAACAAATCACTGGAATCAATCCAAAGTAGAATTGAAACCATAAAACCTAAGACCCATAACTCTAAACCCAGAAACTTGTACCTTCTTCCTTAGTAACTCAGACATTTGTGATTCGAGCTTGATTTGGGGTCGCTTGATTTTTGGCTGAGGATGGTAGAAATCGATTTTGAGTCAAGTTTTTTGCTTGTGTCGATGAGAGGGATAGGGACGATGAGAGGGATGAATAAACCCTATTCTAAACCAAATTTTGTAAATTTTGAACCGAAGGGAAATTTTTTTTAAAAAAAATTTCGGCCTGGAGGGAAAAACAATTTTTAAAAATTCGGAATTGAGGGAAATACAAAGCATAGTTATACATCCAGTTGTACAGTTGTTCTCATTTCCAAACAGTTGTACTTTTGGGATATTTCACTTATATTAGTATTACCGTGCATTAAACTTAAATTTGTTGGTTGTACCAATAACATTTGGTACTTTAAGTACATTTTCAAAGTTTTTATGGAATAAAATTTGTTATATCACAATCATTCACGATATCGCCTCAAAACATGGTTCTTTGTCTCAAAGTCTTCTTTAAAGTATAAGGTATTGTATGCGAAAAGTATATATATGGTCAACATAGTTTTGAAATTTTCTAAATTAATACTTTTATATATGTAAACACAAAGACTTGTTTAGTACTTTTCAGAATTTATAATTTTGAAAACTCCAACAAAAATACGGTTTAGATCCAGAATTTGAAAATTTTCTAAATTAGTACTTTTTCTAAATTAATCAAAAGAAAGATTTGTTTAATCGCTAATAGACGTCATAAATTCTAACTCCTTTATTCAAAAAAAATTTAGGAGTAAAATTAAACCAATTCCTCTCAAAGTTCTGGCCTGGCACCCGCTTATTTCCGCGGCAATGTTCTCCTAATACACATTTTTTTACATTTAATAGTTACTTCTCTAACGTAAATATTACTATTTCGTATTTGTTGTTCTTTTTTTTGTGAATTTTTCAATTCAAATTAAAATTCCAAAATAACACTAAACCAGAAATAGCAGTGTTACCCAGTATTTTCAAAGGTACTAGTATAACATATATAAAATCAGTTTTACGTAGTTGTCCAGAGACAGAAATTAACATCCAACAACACAAACGAGTTACACAAAGGAATTACACAAACGAGTTAGGTACTGGTTCCAGGATTATCACCAAATAAGCCATGAAGTACCCCACCACGCTTTCTTCTTCTTCGAGGTTCTCCAACTGATGGGTACCGATTTACTCTATTTCTTCCTTTTGTTTTGGTATAATGAGGAGGTATGACGCAAGATGCTTTAACTTCCTCGGGAACATTCCATTCAGACATATGAGGCACTGGATAAATTGTCCTATGATATGCCAATGACCACTGCTCCATCAAATAATAGACGTAGCATAACTCATGCAACTCGAGTTGCTTCCCTGACTTCGCGTACGTGGTGGCAGCCGCTATAGTATGTACACACGGGTACCTGTCAATATCAAAATGCTTGCAGCTGCATGTTTTATTTGTCAAATCCACCAAATAATTTATGCCATCACGTCCAAGCACAGTGTAAACAAGAGTAAACGAGTTCAGCTCGGTCACCGGTAACAACTTTGCATCCTGACATCTCTGGTGCAGTTCCTTGGCAACACGAGGCACCATCATCTCTGTCACCGAAACTTCAGCCGAAAGTTTTCTATATTTGTTAAACCATTCCTCAATTTTCCCAACAATAGCATCAAGCATCGGTAATAACGCGTATTGCCTTGCTTCTCTTAAAACATTATTCATAGATTCAACACAATTCGTGGAATCTATGTTGTACCTTCCTCCTGGGAAATAACACCTTACCCATTTGTTCTCAGTTGTACTTTCCTCTAGATACTCGACTGCTTTAGGGTACCTCTTCCTAAAAGAATCATAGAGCGGTGTGAACTCACCAACTGTATAAACATGAGCCATCTCTCTGAACTTCGCTGTAACTTCTTCTTTGTTAACACCGTAAACGTGTGATTGAACATTCTGGGACAAATGTTGTATGCAATACCCGTGCTTACACTGCGGGTAAACTTCGCCTATCATCCTGATAGTGCTCTGATTTCTATCAGAAACAAACACAATTTCAGGATCCCCCGACACCATTGTTTTCAACTTATTCAGAAACCAACTCCAACTTGCATTATTCTCACTATCAACTACCCCAAAAGCAAGGGGATAATGATGATGGTCTGGATCCTGAGCCATTACAACAATAAGCACTCCACGATGCTTTGAACTAAGATGCGTTCCATCCAGAATGATAACTTTCCTCATAGCTCTAAACCCTTCTATGCACGCCCCCAACGCGATAAATAGGTACTTAAACCTTTGTTCTTCATCACATTCCACATATGTTACAGTACCATGATTTTTCTCCTTCAACATGTGTAAATAAGATGGCAGCCTCGTAAAACTTTCATCCGGACTTTTGTGCAAATCATTAATAGCTTTGTGTCTCCCTCTCCAAGCAGTAGTTACAGAAACATTAACACCAAGTTCTCTTTGAACCAAACCTACAAGATTTTTAGGTTTCAGAGTGTTGAATTGGCCTGGATAGAACTGATGCACAACAGATACAACCAACCCCGGTGTGCCTTTTCTTGAAAACTGGGTGCTTGTACTTGTAGTTATCCGAGAACATGTATACTTCTTCTTGTAAGTTCTAACCGACCATCGATCTGAATTCTTATTCTTAGCAACTCGTAGAGACCATTTACAAGCACCATCACGATATTTTAACACGTATAATATGGTTGTCGACTTCACTGTAGCAACCTCAAAACAATTCAGATGTACAGCTCTCTCAACTAAATCTTGCACTGCTCGTTTACTCTCAAACTCCTGACCTAAAGTCATGTCAATACCATCATCCCATTCATGATGGACAACCTCATTTGCTTGTGCATTAGGTGTAACTTTAACATCATCACACCTATCATAGCTATCCACGTAAGCAACTTCTTCATGTTGATCATTTTCACAATCTGCATCATGAGGAGCATTGTCCAATAGCAACTGTTCCGTTGGTTCAGATTCTGTGTTATGAGAAATCATCATACAATCATTAGCTCTAGCATCACTCACAATCTCCTCATTCCATACATCAACTCCACTTCCTCGATCCTCTCTTGAACGTTTCTCAAAATTCTGGTTGTGCGAGACTCCTTCCAAGAGTTCCACATGCAAAACACTAGCACAATCATCTTTGTATCTCATTACATATGCTATAACATCTTCGTCATCCAATATTATACTAGCCTTATTCTGATCCGCTCTAAATGGAATGTAAGTTAGCTTCAACTTCGTCGTATCTTCATCAACATTAATCTTCCTGCATATTCTACTAACCAACCCACAAAAAGTTAACTCCTCCAATGATTCTTTCATCAATAAAGTATAGTTGGGATCTTCTCCTGGAATCCATTGTCCGCCGCCTGAATAATATCCCTCATAATCAAAATCTATGACTGTGAACTTACTCCTTCATTATGCCCTGAAAAAAGAAAATTTTAACAACATTAGTATATATTACAACTCAGTTGTCCCATGTATACCAGTTGTACCAAATTAAATAGTCATACCAGTGACTAGTCATACCAGTTGTACCAAATTAACTAGGCATACCAGTGACTAGTCATACCAGTTCTACCAAATTAAAAACATTAGCTAGTAATACCAGTAAACTAGTCATACCAGTTGTACCAGTTAACTAGTCATACCAGTTGTACCAGTATACTAGTCATACCAGACACATTACCAGCTCCGATTCAGATTCAGAGCTTCTAAATCTCTACAAATTCATACATTATCAACATAAGCTTCTCTTAGACTACGAAAACAAGTTTACTTGTATGTATACTCTTGGGTTATTCAGTATTACTTGGAAATTCCCTAATTGAATACCCAATTCGATTGAATACCCAATTCGATTGAATATCCAATTTCAATTTCAATCCCTAAATTGATTATCAATGTTTCAGATCAATGCAGCATTGAAGAAGACACAAAAAAAGAGAGAAATAAAATAGGCAAAATTAAACTCACATGAACAGCAAGTCGGAGCAGGTCTGCAGAGGAAGACGACGGAGCAGGACGTCGGCCAACAAAACACGAAGAAAGAAGAAGCTTTCTTCTCATTGGTTGATTTTGTTTTTTTATTTTTCTGAATTTCTTTTTATTTTTCGTTTTAATTAATTTGTTAAATATTTTATTGCAAAGACAAAATGGGAATAACACATGTTAGTAAGGTTATAAGGTTATGGGAAAAAAAGGGTTAGAAGGGAATTTGGTTTAGACCATTAAGATCATTCTAGCTGTTTGTCCGCTCTAAACCTATTACTCCTTCTCTTATAATCAATTTTTGTTATTTTTTTTTAAGTCAAAAAGTGGTCAAAAACCCAAAAAACCAATCAAAGTCTCCATAATTACAGACTCAACCACGATTTATATCGGTATTCGGTGGAATCGGG
This sequence comes from Eutrema heterophyllum, assembly GCA_002933915.1. Classification (NCBI taxonomy): domain Eukaryota; kingdom Viridiplantae; phylum Streptophyta; class Magnoliopsida; order Brassicales; family Brassicaceae; genus Eutrema; species Eutrema heterophyllum. The sequence continues at coordinate 146,620 of PKMM01018561.1, forward strand.
TCGGATCTAGCTATTATTTTATTTTTGGAATTTATTTTTGTCATTTGCTTACAAATTCGAAAACTGGAGCGATGACTTTCAATCTCGTCTTCCTCAACGGCTTTTCTCCGTGAAATGCTAGGACAACTAAAGCGGGCGAAGTCATCTTTGTGATAGTCGAAAGATCATGCCGAAGTCGTGATCCGTCGAAAGTAGCAGTAGCAGTGGAATCGAAGTCGGTTCGCGATTCCGTCGAAACCCTAGGTAAATATGCCTCGGGTGAATTGCTGAAATTAAACCCAGAATTGAAACGGAAATTGAAACCGTTTGTTGGATTGATTGATTGTTGTTGAATTTTCATCTTTATTCTTCTTCTTCTTCTCCTCATCAGCAATGCCGCCCCGTACGAAGATAACGAAAAAAGCAGGAATCACTGGAAAAGGCGGTTCTCCTTTGCCTTTAGCGAAACTGCGTGAAGTAGTGTCGAGTCGCGAAGAGCCAATGAAAAAAGGGAAAGGAGTAGAAACAGAAGAGGAGTCTGAAAAGGTCCCTGAAAGAAGTGTGTCTTTGTATTCACGTTACAGAGGATACGGAGTCTGATACGAAGTCTGATACGGAGACTCATGAAACTCAACACCGCCCCCAACACGAAGCCGATTCCCAAATGAAGCGTCGTTTCCCTAATGTATCAGTATGTCTCTCGAAACCCTAATGTTGTTTTGGTTTTAAATATATGTAATATTGGGACAACTGAGTAATATTGGGACAACTGAGTAATATTGGGACGACTGAGTAAAATTGGGACAATTGAGTAAAATTGGGACAATTGAGTAAAATTGGGACAATTGAGTAAAATTGGGACAATTGAGTAAAATTGGGACAATTGAGTAAAATTGGGACAATTGAGTAAAATTGGGACAATTGAGTATTGGAACTTCTAATGCAGTCGAGCTCTAATGAGGATGAGGAGAACATTGAGGAAGATTATAAAATCCAAGCTATACCACCAGAGAAGATGTTCTTTCCCCCATCTGAGTATAACATCTCCATCAAGCTGTCTGGAAGGTGCTATGTTGAGAAGGCAATGAATACTTTAAAAGAACTGCTAAATGAAAGCGAGTTGAGGTGGTTCAAAACGCACCCTCGGTTCAATAACTTCTTCCACATGTACTTGGAGGATTGCCATAAATCTATGGGTATGTGGATGCTCCTTCTACGCATGGTGTCATCAAGCAAGAAGAAGGAATTCTGGTTTGTAGTGAATGGTGTTCCCATCCGGTATTCTCTGAGAGAGTTAGGGCTTATTTCTGGTTTGAACTGCCGTAGCTACCCAGATGATTACAAAAGTTTAGGCGGGGATAGTGTTAAGTTTGTTGAAAAGCATTTTGGGGAAGGGAAGAAGAAAGTAACACTGAAGGATGTTGATGAAAAGCTGGAGTCAATGAGAGGGAAACCTAGTAAAGGTAGGTTGAATATTGTTGTGCTTTACTTCTTAGCCAACGTGATTGTTGGGAAGGTGAAGACAGGAGATGGAGCCCCAGGTGTAGAGCCATTCTTTCTCAGAGCGGCGAGTGATCTTCATTTGTGTAAAATGTTTCCTTGGGGACGATTTGCATATAATCAGAATATGAAAAACATCCTTAAGTTAGTGGAAAGATTTGATGGGAAAATGTCTGAATGTGCAAACAAAGTCATTCATAGTTTCATTCTTCCTATGGAGGTAAATATACACAACTGAGTATTACTAGTATAACTATTCTTTAGCATTTGTTTAGTAATATTTGATGTGTCATGTGTAGTTTCGGGCGTTTGAGGCAATTCCAGTTCTTGGAAGCCAGTTCAGAGAAGCTATTGTTGGAGCAAATAGTAGCTGTCCAAGGATGTGCAAGAGCAAGTTCAAGAAAGGTGATTTGAAAGGTTTTGCACTTTCGAAAATAATTATGAAACTTGATGCAACTAAGGTTAGAAATCAAACCTTATGTAATTACTAACTATATTCATTAATGATCTATCATGGGGTTGTTTATAAATTGTTTTTCTTGGTATTCACATGAGATTCATAGTGTGTTGGCTCCATCCAAGGATTAGGAGCAACTGTTGGCTGGAATCATGGATGATGAGGATTGGGAGCAAGATGAAGTTGGTACAGTTGTTGATGGTTGGAAAACGATTCTGGTGGAAGAAAAGAGAGATATATTCTTCGAGGAGATGTACAAGCAAGATGTGAATAGCCGAAAGAGCGAAGGGAAAAAATCTGTTCTCCGAATAGAAGGTCGAGTTGGTAAAAAGGCATCTGCTTCGATGCCTGCTTTGGAGAATGAAGTGGAAAAATGATCGCATGGCTAGAGTGTTTGAACAAAACAGTGATATATGGGTTTAAGGAAATGAAGGAGAAGCTAGATGACCATGACAAAAGAATTAAAAACGTGGAGTTGTCTGTGAACGAGGGAAATGGATGAGGCAGTTTGGTGTTGTATGATGAAAAGAGGAAAGAAGAAGAGTTGAAGAGGAAAGAAGAAGAAGAAGAGAAGAAAAAACAGAGAGAAGATGAGAAGAGGAAAGAAGAAGAAGAAGAAGAAGAGAAGAGGAAAGAATAAGAAGAAGAAGAAACAGAGAGAATAGGAGAAAAAGAAGAAGAGGAAAGAAGAATAGGTGAAGAAGAAGAAGAGGAAAGAAGAAGAGGAGAAGAAGAAGAAGAGGAAAGAAGAAAAATAGGAAAGAAGAAGAGGAGAAAAAGAAGAAGAAGAGGAAAGAAGAAGAGGAGGAGAAGAAGAAGAAGAAGAGGTGAATTTGAAACAGAGAGAAGAGGAGAAGAAGAAGAAGAAGAGGTGAATTTGAAACAGAGAAAAGAGGAGAAGAGGACAGAAGAGGACAGAGAAGAAGAAGAAGAGGAGAAGAGGACAGTCTCAGAAGAAGAAGAAGAGGAGAAGAGGAAAGAAGAAGAAGAGGAGAAGAAGAAGAGGAGGAGAAGACGAAAGAAGAAGAAGAAGAGGAAAGAAGAAGAAGAGGAGGAGAAGAGGAAAGAAGAAGAAGAGGAGAAGAAGAGGAAAGAAGAAGAGGAGGAGAAGAAGAGGAAAGAAGCATCGGATGAGGAATGGAGGACTGCGATAGTGGAAGACGCGGATAAGAAGTTGGATGAGGGAAAGAAGGACTGTGAGGAAGAGGTAGATGAGGAGATGAATGATGAGGAAGATACAGAGGAAGAGACGAATCTCAAGGGAAAAAGGGGAATTAGAAGCCCTTATGAGTTCAAGGAGCGGAAGAAGAAGAAGAATTAAGTTCTCATCTTGAAATATGTTTTTTTTTTTGGACAAAAAAAACTTGAGCTATCTATTTTCTGTATTTTGAACTATGCTATGTTATTGTGAATCTGGGCTATATTAGGGACAACTATGCAATTTTGGAATGACTGAAAATTATTAGGGACAACTAGGTTATATTAGGGGCAACGAAGTCTATTACAATACGAAGACCTTTTGGAAAGACTAACGAAGTCTATTACAATACGAAGACCTTTTGGAAAGACTGAAAATTAAAGGATCTTCATCCGCATTAAGACAGAACAACGAACACAGATAACATGGTTCTCTTCTACTTAAACAAGTAGAAACCTGCAGCAACAAACATAATTAGACCCGCAAGACACTACAGTAACTCCTTCAGCTTTGCAATCTCATAAACATTGTTCTGCATATGCACACACATTGTCTCCGCATATGCACACACATTGTCTCCATTGTCTCCAAATTTGTATCATCACCACATGTCAAGACACGGGCCGAAGTCGCGATTCTGCCAACGCTTTGAACCTTCTCTGCCTGCTCTTCAATCCGTAGCCGTAGAAGGGTTAGTTCCTCCTCAACAGCGTGATCCCACCATTTCCGAATGTGATAGCCACCATCCTACACATAAAGCCCACGATATCGCATCACAAAATCCAGAAATTAAAAGGGGGAGCAGTCAAAATCACAAATGTGAAGATTCTCACATCACGATCCCGGCAGGTAAAGAATCTCCTCCCTGAGTCGGTTTCTGTGTCAGATGTCTGCACAATCACTTGTCCACCACATGAACAAGTAATCGAGCCAACGAGACAGCCTATAACAAGTGTGAAATTAAAAAGGCACAGTAGAACTAGAAGACCCTTATCAAATCACTTAACACGCTCAATTTTACAAGCTGCCTCGTTGGCTCAATTAAATATTCCTCGAGCTTTAGTTCCAAGTTCTAAAAATCCCCGCCTAGCTCCGATTACTTCCCGATTAGTCGCTAGACCCACCCCATCCGCCAAGCTAGCCTAGACGGCCGCCTAGTTTTTTTTTGTTTTTTTTTTAAATTTATTGTTTAACAAAAATCTTGAAAAATTCTAATTTGGTTTTACTATGTTGTTAGAAAGTCATTAAAAATCCAAAAAAATCCAAAAAAGTCATTAAAAATCATTAAAAATCATAAATTTATAAATTTATGAATTAATATGTTAAAAAGTCAATAAAAGTCCAAAAACTAGTCTCCGATTAATCCCAGATTAATCTCCGATTTTCGGGTTAGGCGCTAGACCCAACCCGACCGCCCGACTAGCGCCTAGCGCAATTTAGAACATTGGTTCCAACATTAAATGATGAATATAAAGATGCCCCTAAACGAGGATGCCTCTTGCTCCTCATTGGATGTGCCAAAGTGCCATCTGTTTCTATGAGTATGGTGACACGTTGGTGTATATCAATCTATCAGATGGATTTGATAACACCATCTCTTCTATAAATGTCAATTTTCTATCTTTCACTTGGGGCACAACATCAACTTCTTCACTATATGATGGGCATTTTACTTTTTCTTGATATACTACATATCCTTGTTTCTCATTCTCATTCTTTGTTACACCTTCATCATCAGAGCAATTGAAGCCATCTCCATCTTCTACTTTTTCTTCTTGCACCTCCTTATCTTCCTTAACATTTTTTTCCATCTTTCTTCTAATGATGGCACTTCTCTCTCATTTGCTTGTGCCACCTTAACAACTCCGTCGTTATATGATGGGCCTTTCCTTTATTTTGTTCTACTACATATTCATCTTCCGTAGATGAAGATTCCTCATTTTGAATGCATTGAGGTCTCCTTCTCTGATAAAACTTTATCTTTTCTGGATATTTGTCATATCTTTTCTGTTTTGAAACATCAACGTTATCTCATCCCTCTTCATCTATTGCATTCTCTGTTGGAACTTATTTTTCTCTCTATTTCTTAGAATGCCCAGTTGAAAGGAAAGTTATACGTCTAATATAGTTTTATTGACATGCGAGGAACTTTTCCAGTTTCTAATATCGTTTTACAGGCATCATCAACATGCAGAGAAACTTTACATGGAACTGTGATTGGATGTAGCAAAAAAAAAAAGAATGTAATTTACCTTGAAATTTGAACATTCATCCGTCTGTCGATGATGGGGATAGAACAATATTAAAAGTAATAAATTTCCTTTGAGCTAGGAATTTTGAGAAACATAGAGAAAAGGATGCTCGAACCGAGAAATCAGTAGATGAAGATGGACGAAATAACGACAAAGCTTCAAAACATGAAAATATTACAAACAACCATAGAAAGAAGAAGTTTTATCAGAGAAGGAGACATCAACGCATTCAGAAGAAAATGTAGAAGACAAGAAAGAGAATGAATTTTTTTTTTTCATCTGTGAAAGATGGATATGTAGCAGAACCGGATAATGGAAAAGTCCCATCATATAAAAGAGTTGTTGAGGTGGAACAAGCAAATAAGAGAGAAATGCCATCATCAAAAGAAGATAGGATTTTTTTTCAAGGAAGATAAAGATGTGCTAGAAGAAAAAGTAGAAGAGAAGAATGACTTTAATGGCTATGATGATGAGGGAGAAACAGAGAATGAGAAAGACAAATATGTAGCATATTCTGAGAAAGTAAAAGGGCACATCACATAATAAAAAAAATTGATGAAGTGCCCCAAGTGAAGGATACAAAAATGGCATTAGAATAAGAGGAGTTATCAGTGCCATCATATCGATTGATATACACAACCACATCACTGCTACTCATAGAAACATATGACACCTTGGCACACCCACAGAAGAGCGAGAGGCCTCCTCGTTTAGGCGCATCTATTTTCACCATTGAATGTGGCACTAAAGCTTGAAGGATACTTAATCGAACCAACATGTCATCCCATTACAAGCGCAAAATTAAGAATGCATAGTAAGAAGTGGAAGACCCTTTTCAAATCACTGAACACGTTTGATTTCTCGAGCTGCCTCGTTGGCTCGATTAAATATTACTCGAGCTTTAGTGAATCAAGAATGAGCAAATTTTTTATTGTTAGAGGTTAGGCATTCCATTATCTTTGTATCAGACTACATTTGAAGGTTTTGGCCATGCGCTGAGATTTAGATATACCGTTTTTGTTAGTAAAAACATATTTACTTCCCCGAATACATTTGCAAATCAAAAATATGCAGAGCAAGATAATGCTAAGCTTGTATTAGAACATCTACTAAATGAGGATGAAGGTAATGTTACAAATCCATGCAGATAATTCACAAGGTTTGTTATCTTACCCAGATCATTCGAGTAAAATAAGCCGAACACATCTCGTACATTCTGATTTGATCTGGGAAAACCCAGAGTAAAATAAGCGAAGCTCACATAGTTCATAAATTATTAAGCCGAACTCACATAGTTCACACTAAATTTCCAGATTATCTGAGTAAAATAAGCTGAGCACATCTCGCACACTCTGATTCGATATGGGAAAACCCAGACTAAAATAAGCTGAGCTCACATAGTTCGCAAACTCTTAAAAGCCGAGCTCACATAGTTCGCAAATTTTTAACCCGAACTATCATAGTTCGCAAACTCTTAAGCCGAGCTCTCATAGTTCGCAAAACTTGTAAGCCGAGCTCACATAGTTCGCAAACTCTTAAGCTGTGCTCTCATAGTTCGCATAACTCTTAAACCGAGCTCACATAGTTCACAAATTCTTAAACCGAACTCACACCTAAGCTTGCGAACTTCGAGCTCTCACTTAAGCTCACGTTTCAGCTCGCCAAACCACATACAAGCTCGTATGCTCCATTTCAGCCTAGAAGTGATCTCCCAACTCGCTCGAGGATGAACTCAAACTATTTTGACTCAAGAATGAATTCTTATGCGCTAACTCAGCCAATCTTCAAACACAAGTTTCCAAACTCCGTTCAGCCCAAGTTTGATCCACGCCAAGTCTGCGACGAGCACTATGACTCCATCTCAACTGACACGAACAAATCCTTATGCCTCGATTCGATTCAAAGGACTACTAAACTCATCACCGAAGAGCTCGAAAAAGCGTTACATTGGAAAAAGAAAAACTTCCGGTCAAAAACAACCAGCCTCGCAACGGAAGACGAGCTTAGCCTTGCAGCAGAGCATACCTAAAAGTCAAGCATCGTATCGCGATAAAGTATTATAGAGAGCCGAGCTAATGACCTCGCAAGGATTCGCCAAACTTTACTTTGCTGAGTCAACGTTTCTCGCATGATTCACTGATCTCATTTCAAAGGAAATATCCGACCGACTTCAGCATCTCTAAATAGAAGGGCTTCTCCACCAAGAAAACGATCCACATCTTTCACAGAAGACCTAGATCACATCTTCTTATTCTTTTCCGGTTAGCTCGTCTTTCCGACGACCTAATTCTCTATGTAACATGAAATACGAACGGCTTGATCCCTGTTCTTAGGGTACGTAAGCAGTCTTCACAAAGCACATCTATAAAATCAATAAGAAATTTTTCTAAACCCAAACTGATTTCGTTTGTCTATGAGATGGGTGAAATCCGTATCTTACAATAGACAAACGATTCAAAAATCGCCCGATTAATCGCCCTCATCGCAATGTACTAATTTTGAATCTTACCAAAAATCAACGTATTTCTCTAGTTTCTTCTTTTGAGGAAATTGGTTATCAACCTAACTAACCCTAATTTCAATTTAAATTTTCTCTACCATTTTTTGTCTTCTTTTGACGTTGATTTCTCTACCATTTCTATGTTACTTATTTTAATAATCAATGTTTTTTTTTTTTTTTTTTTTTGTAAATTGGAAACGGGGGAAAAAATGTGAGCGTTTTGCTTTTGCTCTAACAATTTTGTAAAAACTATTTTAGGAAAATAAATATCTTGTTTTCAGAAAAAATATAAACAAAAATTATTGAAAACAATTCATTTCTAAATGCAGGAAAAAAAAAAAAACTCCGCATAAACTTGAAATTTCATCGCCCTTTCCTTCGTCTTATTCGTTTCAGGTTTCCTCTCCTTGGCTTCAGAGAAAAATCACACTGGTAAGCCTCTGCCTCACCAAACCCTTTTTACTCCCTAGCTCCTTCGCGTCGCTTTTTGAGAAACCCTAGAATCGCGAGAACACTAGACTCGCGAGAACCCTAGAATCGCGAGAACACTAGACTCGCGAGAACCCTAGAATCGCGAGAACACTAGACTCGCGAGGAACCTTCTTCTTCCCCTTCTCTTCGCAAAATCAGAATCATATTTACAAGCTGCGTTTTTCAGTTTTCAGGGCTTGTTTCTGCGTCATCGTACATCTAATTTGTTGAAAGAATCATGGCAAGGAACGCTATTTCTGACGAAGAAGGTACCCAAATCTCCGTAATTTCGCTAGGGTTTTTTTTTTTTTTTTTTTCTGGTTTGTCTAACGAGTTGAGTTTTTCTTCTCCGCGCAGATGATCATGAGCTCGAAGACGAGGAGGGAGAACCGGTTCATGGAGATCCAAACGTTGACAACGATGATGAAGATGAAGAGGAGGATGGTAAGCGCTTTGTGCTTGATTTTTGGCTTCTCTGGTGGAAAATGAGTGTTCTTTTTTTTTTCTGTTGTATTGAATACTTCCTCAGTTTCTTCTCTCTTTTGTTTCTATCGGTTTTGCCTACCATTCTTTATCTGAAAAGCCATATAGTCTAATTGCATTGAAGGAAACTAGTGGTACGGCTTGGTTAAATACAGAAGTGCATGCAGTTCATTGTCTTAAGGTCGATTAATTTGCTCCATTAGGGGATGCAGTGTCTGCATTTGGCAACAGGAAAAAAAAGACAGGAAATTATTGTTGGATGAGACGAAGGAAACAAAGTGAATGAGCGAATGTGTTTGTTCTTAGATGTTTATATGCTGGAAATTTTTCTCCTTCAGCCACTTCTTGTTTATATGGTCTTTGTCTCATGTGGATACTTGATTTATAATGTGGCAGTATTTCCTTGTCAGGTTCCTTTTTAGTCTTCTTGGTTTCTGTATAATAATGAGTTTCACAATTTTCGCAGTTTGGGTTTGAGTCAGTTGTTTTTTTTCTAGTCTTTTGCAATTAGATTCAAGCTAGTTTTGTTCCATGATGTGAGAACCGTATATCTGTTTTGTAGGTGAGAATGAGTATGAGAATGATGGGTTCATAGTGGGTGATGAAGAAGAAGAAGAGGAGGAGGAAGAAGAGGAAAAACAAGATAGTGATGAGGAGAGGCAGAAAAAGAAAAAGAAACGAAGGAAAAAGTAAATATTCTTTCCCTACTGGCTCTTGTAAATTTCATCTTTCGTAACTTACAAAAAACATAATGTTAGTGTGGACATGCAGGATACATTTAATAAAATGTTCCCTTAATTTGCAGTAGTGCTTATTTGTGGTTTTCATTTGCCTTGTCTGTGATTAGTATATAGCAGGTTTGTTATCTTTTTGATTAACCTTCCACGATGATGATTTTAATAGGGACGAAGATCTTGATGAAGATGATTATCTGCTTCTCCAAGATAACAATGTCAAATTCCAAAAGGTTAGTCATATTTGTGCATAACTATTCCAGATTATGTACATACACTAAAATATATATGCAGTTCTAATACATATTGATTTTTCTTCTTGTATCATGACAGAGGAAGTACAAGAGGTTGAAGAAAGCTCAAAGGGAAAGGGAAAATGGTCAGGGGGGATCATCTGATGATGAGCTTGATGGGAGAGGTGGAGCTGGAAGAAGTGCAGAGGACAAGATCAAAGACAATCTGTTTGATGATGTTGATGGTATATTCTCTTTAGCTTTATAATACTCTTATTTGGATTCTTGGCACATAGTTGATTTTGTACTCTTTGTGTCTAGTAGATTTGCCTGATGATGTAGGCGATGAGGAAGATTTAGCTGTGGAAGAAGATGTAGTTGGGAGCGAGGATGAAATGGCAGATTTCATCGTAGATGAAGATGGGAATGGTCATCCTAGGAGGTGCAGATTTTTCTGTTCTTTAATCTCTTTTGTGATCTTATTGGTATCTTATGTCACGTATAGTTTTTTCTGATTCTAATCAACTTATTTTCAGGGGAGACGCAAAGAAAAAGAAATATAGGCAGGGATCAGATATTAGTGCTATGCGAGACGCTAACGAAATATTTGGTGATGTTGATGAGTTATTGTTAATTCGCAAAAAGGGTATGGCATCTAGTGAAAGGATGGAAAGAAGGCTCGAAGATGAGTTTGAACCAACTGTTCTTTCTGAGAAGTACATGACAGGGAAAGATGATGAAATCCGCCAACTTGATATTCCTGAGAGAATGCAGGTGCGTTCTCTGCTATAGTTTTCTCTATGCGTCTTTATGGTCTTAAGTTTTATTTGGTGTTCATGGATTGATGTAAAGATATCTTGTCAACTTTGACAGATATCTGAAGAAAGCACTGGAAGCCCTCCTGTAGATGAAATTAGCATTGAGGAAGAGAGCAATTGGATATATGCTCAACTTACTTCTCTAATAAAAGATTCTGACGGACAAGGACTTCACACTTTTGAAGGACAAGGTTTCTCGGTTCACAAGGATGACATTGCAAAATTTTTGGAGCTACATCATGTGCAGAAATTAGAGGTTTTTGGATTCACTCTAGTTGGATTTTTCCTTGAATAGCTCGTTCATTATTATGCTAATTTTTTTCCCTCTATCCTCTAGATACCATTTATAGCTATGTATCGAAAGGAGCAATGCCGTAGCTTGTTGGACTCTGCTGATGTTGATGACCTTAATATAGAGAAGAAACCTGAGACCAAGTGGCATAAGGTAAGCAGTTTTCTTGGAGAAACAATAAGTACACGGGTTAATTTTTTTGTCTGGAAATTTGTGGATTAATGTTAATTATTTGCCAATGTAGGTCTTCTGGATGATTCAGGACTTGGATAGGAAGTGGCTCCTTCTTCGAAAAAGGAAAATGGCATTGCATGGTTACTATACAAAACGTTTCGAAGAAGAGTCTAGGAGGGTTTATGATGAAACTAGGCTTAACTTAAATCAGTATCTTTTTGAATCAATCATTAAGTCTCTTAAAGTGGCAGAAACAGAAAGAGAAGTTGATGATGTAGACTCCAAGTTCAACTTGCATTTTCCTGCCGGTGAAATTGGCATTGATGAAGGACAGTTCAAGAGGCCGAAGCGGAAATCACAATATAGCATCTGCAGCAAAGCGGGGCTCTGGGAGGTTGCAAACAAATTTGGGTATAGTGCTGAGCAATTGGGACTTGCATTGTCCCTAGAAAAGCTGGTCAGTGTGCTTTTATATTGTTTTGGTCCGCATGTTGTTCTGATATGACAATTCTGATCCTAATTGAGTTGCAGGTTGATGAGCTGGAGGATGCAAAGGAAACACCAGAGGAGATGGCATTGAACTTTGTGTGCGCAATGTTTGAAAATCCTCAAGCTGTTCTTAAGGGTGCCCGGCATATGGTACATTCTGCAGCAAAATTTATGAACTCTTTAGCTGGATTTAATACCACAAGAACTTACTCTTATCATCAAGGCTGAGATACTTCTTATTTTTCTCTGTCAGGCTGCAGTTGAGATAAGTTGTGAGCCATCAGTCAAAAAGTATGTCCGTGGCATTTATATGGAGAATGCAGTAGTCTCAACAAGTCCAACAGCAGATGGGAATGGAGTAATAGATTCTTTCCATGAGTATTCTGGGGTTAAGTGGTTACGTGAAAAGCCATTGAGCAAGTTTGAGGGTGCGCAGTGGCTTCTCATTCAGAAGGCAGAAGAGGAGAAACTTCTTCAAGTAACCTTCAAGCTGCCTGAGAATTACATGAATAGGCTAATTAGTGACTGCAATGAACACTATCTAAGTGTTGGTGTTAGTAAGTATGCTCAACTCTGGAATGAGCAAAGAAAATTGATACTGGAAGATGCACTTCATGCTTTTATTTTGCCATCAATGGAGAAAGAAGCAAGATCCTTGCTAACTAGCAGAGCGAAGAGTCGATTGCTTTCAGAGTATGGACAAGCTTTGTGGAACAAGGTGTCTGCAGGGCCATATCAAAAGAAAGAAATGGACATTAACTCAGATGAGGAGGCTGCACCGAGGGTCATGGCATGTTGTTGGGGACCTGGAAAGCCACCAAATACGTTTGTGATGCTGGATTCATCGGGAGAGGTGCTTGATGTGCTTTTTGCTGGATCCCTCACACTGCGATCTCAAAATGTCAACGACCAGCAACGTAAAAAGAGTGACCAAGATCGTGTTTTAAAGTTTATGATGGACCACCAACCGCATGTTGTGGCTTTAGGAGCTGTCAATTTGTCTTGTACTCGGCTGAAGGATGATATTTATGAGGTAAGGATTCATGTACCATAAACTTTGTTCGTTAGCTCATGCTTATGCAACATACAAGTTCTGAGTTTGATCTTAAAATGTAGGATTTATGGTGATACGGTTCTGGAAAACCGTGCTCATTGATTTACCTAATTAGTTCCTCAGTATCCACTCTGTAGTGTCCTGGATTTTGTGTTTTATCATCAGTACTGTCAAACTCGCTATACCTTTTTCAAGTTTGACTGCCTTCCAGAAAATGATGATGTTCTGATCGAATAAGCTTGAATTTCTGCTTATGTAGCTCACTTCGTGCAAGTTTTCTGGTGGTGCTTCATTTTCCATTGCTGATTCTTTTGCATAGTAAATTTTGGTCATGTTTTTCTTTATCTTTTTATATCAGGTCATATTCCAGATGGTGGAGGAAAAGCCTAGAGATGTTGGACATGGGATGGATGATTTAAGCATTGTTTATGTAGACGAATCGCTTCCTAGGCTATATGAAAATTCTCGAATCTCGGGTGAACAGCTTCCTCAACAGTCAGGGATCGTGAAACGTGCAGTTGCTCTTGGACGCTATCTCCAGAATCCACTGGCAATGGTCGCGACTTTATGCGGTCCAGGCAGGGAAATTTTGTCTTGGAAGCTTCATCCTTTGGAGAATTTTCTTCAGGTTGACGAAAAGTATGGGATGGTTGAACAGGTTATGGTTGACATAACAAACCAGGTTGGAATTGACATTAATTTGGCAGCTAGCCATGAGTGGTTTTTCTCTCCTTTACAGTTCATTTCTGGACTTGGGCCTAGGAAAGCTGCATCCTTGCAGAGGTCGCTTGTAAGAGCTGGTTCAATATTTGTCCGCAAGGACCTGATAATACATGGGCTTGGTAAAAAAGTTTTTGTAAATGCAGCTGGTTTCTTGCGCATCCGGAGGAGTGGGCTGGCTGCTAGTAGTAGTCAATTTATCGACTTATTGGATGACACCAGAATACATCCCGAATCATATGGTCTTGCACAAGAATTGGCGAAAGATATTTATGATCAGGATGTTAGAGGTGATTCCAATGATGATGAAGATGCGATAGAGATGGCAATAGAGCATGTGAGAGATCGGCCAGCCTCTTTGAGAAAAGTTGTCCTTGATGAGTATCTTGCAAGCAAGAAACGGGAGAATAAAAAGGAAACTTACAGTAATATCATGAGAGAATTAAGCTGTGGTTTCCAGGATTGGCGGATACCATTTAAAGATCCAAGTCCGGAGGAAGAATTTTTTATGATCTCAGGTGAAACTGAAGACACCATAACTGAGGGCAGAATTGTCCAGGCCACGGTTCGGAGATTGCAGGGTGGAAGAGCCATATGTGTATTAGATTCTGGGTTAACTGGGATGCTTATGAAGGAAGATTTCGCAGATGATGGGAGAGATATTGTTGAGTTGTCGGACCGACTGAAAGAAGGCGAAATCCTAACTTGCAAGATCAAATCGATCAAAAAGGAGAGGTATCAAGTGTTCCTTATTTGCAAAGAAAGTGAAATGAGAAACAACAGGCACCAGCAGAACCAGAATCTGGATCCTTATTACCATGAGGATAGAAACAGCCTCCAGATTGAAAAAGAGAAAGCTCGAAAAGAAAAGGAGCTGGTGAGGAAGCATTTTAAGTCTCGGATGATTGTCCATCCTCGTTTCCAGAACATCACTGCTGACCAAGCAACAGAGGTAGACTTTTACTCTCTGTTTGTACTTGTTTTCTGCTGTCATTTTCTTTTTTAAAGAAATCTGAGCTTACTTGTTGTTGCTATGATCTTTCAGTATTTGTCTGACAAAGATTTTGGAGAAAGCATTGTTCGTCCAAGTTCTCGAGGACTCAATTATTTGACACTGACGCTCAAGATTTACGATGGAGTTTATGCTCACAAGGAGATAATTGAAGGTGGGAAAGAAAACAAGGATATCACAAGCCTACAGTGTATTGGGAAGACCCTGAAAATTGGAGAAGACACCTTCGAGGATCTAGATGAGGTATGTCTTTTTATTTACTTTGATTCTTTAACATCCTTAAGCTTCTTAAAACTCCTCTTACTTTTGCAAGCTTCTTTGGAACTAATTGGGTGCCTCTATAAATAGTGTTAACCACATTATCTCATAACTGCAGGTCATGGATCGGTATGTTGATCCTCTGGTCTCTCATCTGAAGACCATGCTTAAGTATCGGAAGTTCCGAAAAGGGACAAAATCAGAAGTTGATGAGCTTCTCAGGATCGAGAAGGGTGAAAATCCTGCAAGGATAGTTTACTGTTTTGGGATTTCACACGAACATCCAGGCACCTTTATACTGTCTTACATAAGGAGCACAAATCCTCATCATGAGTATATTGGTCTATATCCCAAGGGATTCAAGTTCAGGAAAAGGATGTTTGAAGACATTGACAGGCTTGTGTCATACTTCCAGAGGCATATTGATGACCCATTGCAGGAAACAGTTCCATCGATCAGGTCTGTTGCTGCCATGGTACCCATGAGAAGCCCAGCAGACCGTGGCTCTTCTGGAGGAGGTGGCTGGGGTGGTTCTCAGAGTGAAGGAGGCTGGAAAGGAAACTCAGATCGCTCATCTGGACCAAGACCAGGTAACACTTTTCAAAGTTGGTTTCAGGTTTTTGTTTTAACTTAAATTCTGGTAATCTGGATTTTGGATGCAGAGAAGCATTTATATATATATTAATATTGTTTCTGTTTTCTCAGACTATGATTCTGCATGTTCACTCTTACGAAATTGTGCAAATGTGCTGCAGGGAGAGGCGGCGAGTACAGAAATGGTGGGGGACGTGGTGATGGGCATCCAAGTGGAGCGCCAAGGCCGTTTGGTGGTGGTCGTGGTCGAGGAAGAGGACGGAGGGATAATAACAGTGAGAGACAAGATGGAAATGGAGATTGGGGTAATAACAATACCGGAACTGGGGATGGAGGTTGGGGAAGTAGTGGTGGCGGTGCAGGCGGTTGGGATAGTGAGTCTGGCGCTGGTGGCGGTGGTAGTAGTGGCGGTTGGGGAAGTGAGTCTGGTGGTAAAAAGAGTGGCGGTGCAGGCGGCTGGGGTAGCGAGTCTGGTGGTGGTGGTGGTGGTGGTTGGGGAAACGATTCTGGCGGTAAAAAGAGCAGCGAGGATGGTGGTTGGGGAGGTGGTTCTGGCGGGGGCAGTGGTGGTTGGGGAAACGAGTCTAGTGGTAAAAAGAGCGATGGAGGTGGCGGTTGGGGAGGTGTTTCCAGCGGTCAAAAGAGCGGTGGTGGATGGTGATAACACCGTTACCGCGGCTACAATGTTAGTTGGGTAATTGCAAATGCTAAGACAATGACATATATGCATTAGTAGTAATTAGCTTCTCCCTAAATGTCTTCTTTTTGTTGGTGCTCTCCTTTTGTCTTGACCTGACGGTTACTAGTATCTCGGTTATGTAATGACTTTTAACTTTCCAGGAATATCTTTCAAGTGATGAATTACATAATATTAATCTCATATTAAAATCTCGATATCTTTCTAATTAACTGTAATTAGAAACTAGTATTGAATATTTTTCTTTCAAATCTCAATTTCTTCTTTTTATTTTGCTTACAAATGCCTTTATCTTTCCAAGTTTGATAAACTTATATGGACAAATTGTTTCATTTGCTTTTTACCTTATTGTAGTTTTTATCTTGTGACTGTCTAGCGCGCTTACACCGAGTCACCGACTAATGAGGGGGGAAATGGGAGCTCTTGGTAGTAAGCAATAACATTTTACGTAGAAGTGTATAAGATTTAATAAGAGTCATAAAACCCCAACTAAATTACGTTAAGTTTTTTAATACCTCAACTATTTTTATGTTTTGAAAAATACTCAAACTAATATATTTTTCCATTATAATACCTCAACTTTTAAGATTTTACCCATTTAACAACTTTGATTTAACGGAGACATAAAGTCCGTTATCTTTTTATTTTTTAATAATAAAATATTAATATTTAAATAAAAAATTACACTAAATTTCAAAAAATCTTAAAAAATCCAAAAAGTCGGAAAAAAATTCCGAATAAATCTCAAGTTAAAATTTTTTTTTTTTTAATTTTAGATAAATATATTATGTTTTAATTTTTTGAATCTTTGAAGCAAAAATTCCCAAAAACTCAAAAATACTCTCAAACGTATAAGATTCAATTTTGTAACTAAAATAATGTATTTTCCAAAATTTCTTTTTTACAATAAATACTCAAATACAATATCTTATTCTAGAATTTATCACATGAAGGGAAAAAAAATGTTAGAAGACATTTAACGAGTTGGATATTGCTTCAGCACATGATTTGCCTCATTGACAAGGCTATTCGTAAC
This sequence comes from Eutrema heterophyllum, assembly GCA_002933915.1. Taxonomy (NCBI): domain Eukaryota; kingdom Viridiplantae; phylum Streptophyta; class Magnoliopsida; order Brassicales; family Brassicaceae; genus Eutrema; species Eutrema heterophyllum. Next base: position 163,571 of record PKMM01018561.1, read on the forward strand.
AAGATCGTATCGCTTGGCTACCATGCACAACACATGTATGAAGGACTCCTCCGGTGATGGTTTGAAGTTCGCATAGCATACACGATCTGATTCTATTCAAATAGCAGTGTACTTCATTCTTTATTTTTTTGCTTTTAGGAGCACTATTCTTTTGTAAATATCCACTCTCATATGTTGATCAATAAATTTTAAATCTCAACCAAAAAAAAAAAAATTCTTATTCTAGAATATTTTCTGTTTTAAATATTTTCTAACAAAACCAATTTGTTTCAACTTATAAAGTTAATGTATATCATTCATACCATAAGTTCCTCAATTTGATAAAAAAAAATTAAACTAATATAATTTACTAATCTTAAATTGCAATTTACTTTTTGTGTTTTAGAGTATTTTTGGATTTCTGTATTATTGAGTTTTTGGGAATTTTTGGTTCAAAGATTCAAAAAAATATATAATATATTTTATCTAAAATTTAAAATTATTTTTACTTAACTTAAGATTTTTTCGGAATTTTTTGGGGATTTTTATTTTTTTATTTTTTAAAATTAATGTATTTTTATTTAAATATTAATATTTTGTTATTAAAAAAAAGAAAAGATAACGGAGGTTATGTCTCCGTTTAATCGGAGTTGTTAAATGGGTAGAATCGTAAAAGTTGAGGTATTATAATGGAAAAGTATATTAATTGGAGTATTTTTCTGTATACAAAATAGTTGGGGTATTAAAAAGTTTATCGTAATTTAGTTGAGGTATTTTTATAGAATATTCTCTAAAAAAAAACATAGATATTAAATCAAGTTCTTCGTCTAATCTTTATGAATTCAAATGTCTTACTCTTATCTAATGGTGATTTTGAGAATCTAAAAGACAATATGTTGGGTTTCAAGTTTGTAAACATCGCAAAGTATCCATTTTTAGCAGGAATGGAAAATATGTTTTTGGTGACTTTCGTCTTCACTCTCTCATCCGAGTATGCATTTAGTATTGGAAATCGTATCTTGAACAAAGATGGAGTTATGTAACTAATATAGTAACAATGTTGATTCCATAATTGATTATGATATTCACCTCATATGATGCAAGAGTAAGCTTTAAATGATTTATGGAGAAAAAAACTCTGTGTTTTTGCTTTGTGATGAATGAGTTGTTAAAGACTGTGTTTTAAGGTCGTTTCGTCTTAAATAGGCTAGGATTAATTATGACTTGTGTTCTATTTTTTGTAAGGCAATATAGTTGGGATTCTAGACTAGATGAATCCAATAATTAAATGTTTTTGACTAAAATATATATGTTGAAAGTTCTATTTTAGGGTATACAATTTATTAGTGTCACTTTTTAGAATTAACGAACTTTACATATGATATTTTAGTAAAATAGATTACGTTGAATTTTCTATTTATTGTTTAAAGATAATGTTGACGCGTGTCTAGTAAAACCACTCTAGATGTAAAATAGTTTGGCACACTGATTTAGCTTCTTACAAAAACGAGTCGAAAAAAAAATCTCCTATATAAGAATGTTTGGAGATCGACCAAAACCAAATCTCGTTCAAAGATTACTCTTTTTCTTCAAGGTTCTATCAATTTCTCTCTTGCTGGATCAAAATTTTATTTTCTAATTTCGTATGCGTAAAGTGAAATCTAGCTAGATACCATCATCCACATTGTGATTCGCGTCTATTTCTTATAATAATTATATTTAAAATCATTAAAGCTTAACGTTTTTGTGTTTTCGAGTATTAATCAGTTTCTAAAAAACTTCGATTCAAGTCACAATTCCTTTTTATCTTTTTTTGTTTGTTTGTTTCTCGAATTTATGTCTCTAAGTTTTCTTAACCTCCGTAGCGAAAATTTAAAATATATACTGATCATAACCGTTTGAATTTTCTCGACTATTTTTTTTTCTTGATTTTGAAATTTGTTTCATCTCATTTTGGATTCCTTCCTCCATATTCTTTTTTTGGTAAGCAAATATTTGTTTGACTTCTCTGAGATTTTTGCAGTTTCGAGAAATTTTTTCTCTCTTTAAGATTTCGTTTGAGAGAAATTTGAAAAATGCATTTCCGTACCAAAATCCAACCAATCGTCGGTGATGGTGTAGCAAAGGAGCCAGCTGAAGAAGATTGTGGTTATTGTGTCTAAAGCTGCAAAGAAAAGCATGAAGAAGAAAGGGCTTGAGGTGCCGCCATGGAGGAAAGCAGAGTATGTGTTAACCAAATGGTTGGCTCCTTATCTTCGTGCTAAACAAACCGAAGGACAAACCAGTAAAGATTAGAATGTTAAAACTTTAATAGTAGGTTAGGAATAAGATATGGATTTTGAATCTCTTTTATTATTTTGTTTTGTAAGGGTATGGGTTTAAGGAATATGCCCCCTTAGTTTTTGATGACTTTTTCAGTAAATGTATGATTTTTTTTCCAACTTCAATTCAATAAACGAAAGAAGCAGAGTATAGATGACAAAAGGTACGACCATAAATTACCAAAAATAAAAAAACAAAGCCACCTTATCAAGGAGGGACCCAAGAATCCAGAAAAGGAGAAGAGATGAAATCAACATTCAAACTCACCATCGAGCTTCATCCAACACCTGATTATGGAACTGCGTTGGCCCTCCATGTTGGAACAAATTTTATAAGGCTCGAAGGCTTTATAAAAATGTGTAAGTGTGAATTGAAATGAGGCTATTTGGACTAAGTGTAAAAGCCTTGTGAATGACTAACTTATGGGAGTGTAAAAAGTCTCGCATTGGAAGTTGAAAAACATTTCTCTTGTATATATAAGACCACCTCTTATTTGTGTTTCAAAGGAGTTGGAGAGAGAGAAGAAACGACCACACGTGCGCCACCGTCGCGGCCTGGCCTGACCGTGGCTCGTTGCATTTTTTAATGGCTCTTAGGGCTCTTAGGCTCTTGTAAGTTGATGGTCGCTGGCCCTTCGAGCAATTATTTTTTGGGCCGATTTTGGATCGCCGCCCTTCTAGAATATTCTGTGCGTGTCTATCAAGTCGGCGAAACTTGATCAGCAAGGCCGAACCCTAGCCCTCTCTTCTCCTATATATACGATCGTCTCTCTTGAGAGAAAGATATCCGATTACACACAGAAAACACACCCTAAATTTCTAAGCAAAAGTTCATTCAATTCCCTACTGCTAAGAGTAAGTCGTTTATTCGAGAGTATCGTAGTATTATGTTCGACATATCCGTTATCGAGTGCTTGCAATAACGGATTCAATGGTTGTATCATGGGACTCATGAATCTTCTTTATATCGTCGCACTACGGGCGATTCTTTGAGTTAAGGAAAGAGAGTTATCTCGCCTCCATTGTTTTTCGTCTCTGTTACATCGTTTTATGTCTTCTATTATTCCTTAACGTTTATTTATTACTTTTGTGATTAAATCGTTTTATCTTTTATGTGCAAATATTTTGGTCCTACAATCTTAACTCAAAGAAATCTGTTTCTGTTTTATAAACATCAAATGAATTTTAATCACGAGTAAATAAACGTTTTCAAAACAAAGTTCTACCGCTTGTGATACTCAAACGTTATCAAACGCTAATATAGCGACTCTAAAACATGTAGTAGAAGCGGTTTTATTTAACGCTTTTTCAAAGCAATTTTACAACCGTTATTAATTGCGATTAATAAACGGTGTTGAGGTTTGCGAACGTTCTATAAACGTTTCGGGAATCGGCAATTAACAAATCATGTTTCTTAAAACGATTATCAAACGCGTTTACTTAAACGCTTTGACGAACGCTCTCTTAGTGGTTCTAATTGGTTCGATAGCGGTTCTAAATTGCGATTTAATTCCGTATCGAAATTAAGAGTTTATTTTAGATATTTTGATATAAATCGAAACTCTTATTAATTAGAGGTTGTGTTTGGTTTGTCTTCGTAGAATGACAATCGACGTCGATAACAACTCTGAGAAGGTGGAGAACACCAATGACAAAGTCGAAGAAACACAAAGGCGGAAAAGCTGGCACGGAGTGCTCGAATCTATCCGCATGATATTGTTTATGTAAACTCGATAACCCCGGTTTAGATTTATGAACCGTTCTAGATATTATGTTGTCGATAAAAAAAAATTATATAATCCAAATTGATGAATTTATGTTAATGAATTTATTAAAAATATCTTACAATTACACCTAGTTTTTTTGTTTATTACCGATAGGATCACGCATTAAATACTACATGGTTTTTTTTAGTCAACAAATACTACATAATATTTTTTCCATTTTTTATCTTTAAAGCTTCTAGATTTAGAAGACCAATCTTTTATACTCTATAACATATAATCCAAATTGGGAACCTTACTAAAATGTGATTGAATTTCTTAAAGAGAAATACGGGAAATACCACACTTTTAAGATATCATCACTAGTTTATTTTTCTAATAATAACACAAATTATTGTGTGCAAATATTTGTTTACCCCAAATAAATTACAAACAAAATTAAAACTTTATGTTTGAGTTCCTCTTTTCCAATTTGGGACTTCACTCATCAACCTCTGTTCTGATTTCTTTTTGGAGATCTTCTTTGTACTCTTCAAATGTGCCTTCGAAGAAAAACATTATTCCGTCTAGTCAGAGCCGTGCCTGGGTCAATAGCAGTTGGAGGCGATACAAAACAAATCTCCCAATTCATGAAAAATAAAGTGTCTATAAACTATAATAATGGACATTAACAAACAAAAAAATGTTTATACAAGAATAAATATTGTCATATAACAAAAGCAAATAAAGAAGTGAACAAAAAATTAGTTCCAAAACATAATCTTCCCACCAAAACGGTTGCCTTCTTGTGTTGTTCGGTGACATCTATAAATCCAGAACATAAAATGTGATAAGATTATGTTGTGGTTTCGGATAAAAAAGTAATATAGTTGAGTAATAACGAAATAAAAGCAGAGTTTTTTTTTCTTTTAATTTTTTACTATTTTAATTTCTAAGTTTTATTTCAAAAATTTGAGGACGTATAGGCCAGTGCTTTGTGTTTTTTTTTAATTTTAAATAATAACATGAGGCACGGCCCAGTCCGTCTTCTACAAGCCAAAAACTATGGTCACGCACATGATTATTAAGCTTCTGGTTCTACTCAATTATTTACTTTATTTATTATTATTATTATTATTTACTTTTATCGAATAGTTCTAGTCATTTTGTAAGATTATCAATACAAATTACTAAAATCTAAATAATTGAATATTTTTTACGAGTTTGATTAACTTATAGTAACAAATTAGTAATTTCTTCTGTATCTGTTTTATCAGGTTTGTACCTTATGCTTTCTAGTCCTAGTTAATTATTTGAGTCAAGTGATGCCAAAAATAAAATCACAAAAATATGAATCCTACATATATAAATTGAGAAGACACATGGCACAAAGGAGTATGGTTCACTCATGCGACACCAAAATACTTTTTGTGTATTTGGTTGGCGGTACAAAATATTTTTTGTGTGTTTGGTTGGCGGTACAAAATAGACTTTCAACTAGAAATCGTATGAGTTGTTGGGGCACCGGTTTTAACACAGGTTGTACATTATGCTCTGCACCCGCAGAGACGAAAAACCTTCTTTTCTTCTCGTGCAGCTACTCGGCAGAAATCTGGTCATCTCTTGCAAAAGGACTGCTCAAATCTCAATACACAACTGATTGGGAAGCGATAGTCCATTTCATCTCATACACCAGCCTTGATCGCATTCAGAGTTTCCTCGCCAGGTACGTCTTCCAAACGGCAATCCATAGCATTTGGAAGGAACATAACTCTCGAAGACATGGCGGAGATCCGACTCCAACCCATCGGCTTGTACGATTCAAGGACAAACAAGTACGCAATCGGCTACTTTCCATTCGAGGATTGGGAGATCGAAGATATGAAGAGGAACTTCAAGCTTGGTTTGCCACCGCGATGTAACTTTTATTTAGTTTCGTGGAAAAAAAATTTCAACAAAATGATGTAAAAAATGTGGTTTTTTTTCTTGAATTAAATTTAACATATAATTCAAAAAAAAAAAATTTGAGAAGACAAAAAAAGATCAATGAAAAATAAAGCTAAGCTCTCGCACAGTTTATTAAAACTGATTTAAAATTAGAATGACACTAATTGTTCTAATTCTATTTAAAAATTTCTGATTTAAGAGAATTAATTTTGTTGGCTAAAGCTTAATTTACCCTTTTGCCATTCTTCCATTTCTATTTGGTTTTTGCCTTTGAAATGTCTTTATGAGCCTTTCTTTTTTTCAGCTTTAAAATTGAAGGAAGTGTTGGAAAATATCGAATCGCATTTCAATGGATGCTGATGACGATTTCTACAGCGGCACCGAATACGCCGACAACGATTCCGATTACGCCGACTACGAGTTCGTCGAAGACGACGTCGATGATTCCGATGATCTCGTCTTCCGCCGCCGCCAGGTTTTTTTCTTTGTTTCTCATCTTCTGGATCTGCATTCTCGTTGAAAGATAAAACAAAATTGAATTTTATCTCGTTTTTGGATGATCAATCACCTCTTACAGAGATGCATTTTTTTGTATTCAAATTTTTGGTTTCTCAAAAAAATAGCAATTTTATAGATTTTAGCTGATTATTAGCACAATCGTTCGTGGATAAATTGTTCTTTTGGGTTTTCTATTCTACTAATAGTTTCTTTGTTTTTTTTTTTTTTTTTTTTTGGTGGTTTGTAGCAAAATTATAGTGTTCTAAGCGAGGCAGATATTTGTCAGCTTCAAGAAGATGACATTTCCAGGATTTCTTCTGTATTGTCGATTTCAAGAATTTCTTCTGCTATCCTGCTTCGTCACTACAATTGGTGAATTCCAAATTCTGTTTTTTTTCTTAAAACTCACTACTTTTTTGAGGTTTTTTAATTGTCCATAGCATAATATAGTCTTTGTCATTTTGTATAACAATCCTTTACGCGGACTTTTAGGTGTGTTAGCAGAGTTCATGATGAATGGTTTGCCAATGAGGAAAAGGTCCGAGATGCGGTTGGCTTGTTGGTGAAACCTGTTGTTGATTTTCCAACTGATGGAGAAGTATGCCTCCCATAGTTTCTTTCTAACGTTGTAAATTTATCTGAAAGAAATAAAGTTGGGTGCTTTTTTGCTTTTGTTTATACTTGGTTTCTTTCTCGTTTTGGCAGCTTACATGTGGAATTTGTTTCGAGGATTTACTTTCTGACAAATTACATGCTGCTGCTTGTGGTCACCCGTTTTGCGATTCATGCTGGGAAGGTTTGGTTTACTGCTATCGTGATAATATTGAGACCCATTTCAAAGCTTGATGTTTAGATGCCTTTTTAAGAATATAAGCAATACAACTAACGATGGTTCATTGTTGATCTTTCTGACCCTTTCCCCCATCTTTAGGTTATATCACCACCGCGATTAATGATGGTCCAGGGTGTCTTATGTTACGATGTCCAGATCCTTCTTGCAATGCTGCTATCGGTCAGGATATGATCAATTTGTTAGCTCCTGATAAAGATAGGCAGAAGTACACAAGTTATTTTGTCAGATCATATATTGAAGACAATAGAAAGGTAAGCTATCAATTTCAGTTTGATCATACTTAAGACATGTCCATGATTTTTATTTGTCTTCTATTAACCTTCAAATGAAAAACAGTGCATAGTTTTAGGGTTCTTTATCCTTCCATATTATGTGCTCACCGAGATAGTAATGCATCTTTTTTTCTGTAGACCAAGTGGTGCCCTGCTCCAGGCTGTGACTACGCTGTAAACTTTGTTGTTGGGAGTGGTAATTATGATGTGAATTGTCGCTGTTGTTACAGTTTCTGCTGGAATGTAAGTCGCTCTTTCAGTTAGAATTAGAATAGTTCATCGTTCCATTTCGTAGAAACTAATTGACACAACCAAACTGTATGACTCGATCGTCATGGTACTGCAGTGTGCTGAAGAAGCTCACCGTCCTGTAGATTGTGACACTGTTTCTAAGTGGGTGTTGAAGAATAGTGCTGAGTCTGAGAATATGAACTGGTACGGTGATCTATCAGATGTAGTTGAGATATGTAGATGCTTAAGATGTTTGGGTTGTTGTGCTCGACCATAAAATGGGTGCTTAGAGCTCCTAAAAATAGTGATGGCTACCATTTTGTATAGCCAGAGGGAGCCAAAACAGTGGTTATGTTGTCATTTTTAACTGCTAGAAGAAAGTCTATTCAGTTTCTTCTCATCCATCTCCTTAGCATTAGGGTGCATCATGCTTCACATTATTTATTGTTGCTGCTAAATTCCATGTTGATTGACTTTCAGGATTTTGGCAAATTCCAAGCCCTGTCCAAAATGTAAACGGCCAATAGAGAAAAACCAGGGTTGTATGCATATTACATGCACCCCGCCTTGTAAATTTGAGTTCTGCTGGTAAGTTGATAAAGAGGTTGATTGTACAGAATGCCATCATGTCATAAATTCGCTTTTATTCTCTCTATACTTCCTGGAATCTCAACTCTGAATTGAATTTTAATGTTTTATACTCTGAAGCAAGATAAAAAATAAGTGGATTATTTATTTTAGGTTTTTTCAGTATAAATAAATCTACTGTGTTAATCATCTTTCTGCATGTTTCTGTATCTTTTTATCTGATCCTCATATGAATCTCGTTGTGTAAGACTCTTTGTTGCTCCCAATCAATTTTCATTATAAGTATTTGTATTATATAAATGTAGGCTCTGTCTTGGAGCATGGTCAGAGCATGGTGAGAAGACAGGTGGCTTTTATGCTTGTAATCGTTATGAAGCTGCGAAGCAAGATGGCATTGTATGAGTGCTGTACATTGATTCTGCTCCTGATTGGCAAATTATGTCTATTTTATCTTTGACGCATTTTATTTCTTTTGTAATCTTTCTGTGCAGTATGATGAGACTGAAAAACGCCGAGAGATGGCAAAGAACTCTCTTGAGAGATATACTCACTACTATGAAAGATGGGCAACCAATCAATCGGTATGTAAATTCTTGCTTATTTAATTTTCAGATAATTTAGCTTCCTCTAGAATGGGGAATTTAAGAAAGAGAATTTCAGCAGTCAAATTCAAATCTGTTGCTATATGGTTATAATTGTTTGAGTTAGAGTACCATAAGATATGATAATCTATATTTTGGTTGAGAACTTTGAAAAATTTAGTGAAGCTGACTGATTTGGAATGCATATTCTCTATTAAAGAGGCTATGAAACTTAGCGGTACATGTAATGCCTGTGATGTATTTGTCGGAGAAGGAACCGTTGTTCCTCCAGTTAGGAGATTTCTACCAGTTAGTTTATTTATTCGTTGGCTTAATATGACAAATCTTATACTGGAGTGACAGATAGTTAACAAGTCGTGTAACTGCTGAGCAAAGTACTGTTCTAAAATTCTATGTCATATTAAGCATAGCAATGAAATTAGACTTAGTGCGGTTTCATGTTTCCTTTTTGGTAATATGTATTCTTTATTGAATAATGACCCTGGAGCAAAGTACTGTTCTAAAATTCTATGTCATATTAAGCATAGAAATGAAATTAGACTTAGTGAGGTTTCATATTTCCTTTTTGGTAATATGTATTCTTTATTGAATAATGACCCTAAAGAAGAATAATTTATGTACATAATGCGCATTGATATTTATTCTAAATCGAGTTACAAATGTTTTCACTTCTTGCTGCAGTCTAGGCAAAAGGCGCTGGCGGATCTTAAGAAGATGCAAACAGATGATGTGAGCTTACAGTGCAACACTTGCTGATGTAAATAAGAATCATCAAGGAAGTACTGCTTGATGACAAAAAAAACTGAAATTTATAGAATTATCATTGGTCTTGCCTCCTCTTTCACTGTCTCGCCGGTTCTTTTACCGAATCGGTTATTTCCGATTTTATACCCAATGAAGTTTAGAAAGTTTGCTTAAAAACATGATGATGACCTTTTACAAGAGATAGCATATATGCCCTTATTTGATTGTTATATTTTTGGCATGCATGACACTTCTAACTTTCAATGAATGTTCTTGCTTTTTATATATGTTGAGTTTCGCTTAAGTTTTTTTTATTGGCTTGACAGATTGAGAAGCTCAGTGACATACAGTTTCAGCCTGAATCACAACTGAAGTTCATTATAGAAGCGTGGTTACAGGTAAATTCTGTTCCTCCTGTGGCGTGTCTAAGACTTTTGGATTTCGCTTGCTAATTTTCTCTACAATCATAGATAGTTGAATGCAGACGAGTTCTAAAATGGACATATGCGTATGGTTTTTACATACCTGACCATGAGCATGGCAAGAGACAGTTTTTTGAGTACTTACAAGGTAACTTAATTTAACTCTCACATTTAACATTAATTTTGCTTTCAAAAATTTTGGCTTTGATTCCTTGAGTGAATTACTTTGTGCGTGTTTTGCTCTGTATTGGTCTTTCCAAGGACAAACAGTTAAAACATAAGTTGACAAAAAATATGAATGTTCTTTCCGCAAACATGATCTTTGAACTGGAAAAATTGTAACAAAGAGCGACCACACCAATACACGAAATAAGTATAAAAGATTAAACAACCATCATTAATCTTTTTTCTTTACCAGTTGTTGGATATTTAGTGATGGTTAGATCCATCAGTGTTTCATAAATGCATTGATGGATCTAGTGTTGATTTTATAGAACATCATGTAGACTAAGATGGCGAATGGTTTAGGATATGCCCTATGTGAGATAATGTGGACTCTATGGTCAAGCGTCATTCATAACAAATTGGTCCAGCTTAATCCGAATCTTAACCACTTTGGTCAGGGTTCAGTTTCATCTTTGACCCGCTAATTTTAATTTGTTAATTGGTATGGGTACTTTTGTATGTAACAGGCTTTTATTGTGCTTATCATTTGCTTCCTTTTCTTCTGTTATCATGCATATAGGCGAAGCTGAGTCGGGCCTTGAACGACTTCACCAATGTGCTGAAAAAGAACTGAAATTGTACTTTGAGGCCAAAGGTCCATCGGAAGATTTTAATGAGTTCCGCACAAAACTCGCAGGTTTAACAAGGTAATTTCCAAACCTACAGAACAAAACTGATAAGCTAAATAAATGGCATGTCATGTTTATGCTCGTGACAAGTCTAAATATTTGTAGCTGTTTTGAAAAAAGTTTCAAGGAAATTTAGTTATGACTGACTCGGAAGCCCGAAACATAGTGCTTAGTCCATATTAGCCTTATTAGATATGGCCTACTATTTAAAGAGTCCCGTAAAAGAATTTGGTGTAAACTTTTAGTTGGCTTTGTGTGATGAAAGAAGCTAATAACACTTTTTATTATTGGGAATGAAACAGTGTCACCAAAAACTATTTCGAGAACTTAGTTCGAGCGCTGGAGAATGGGCTACCAGATGTGAGCTCGCATGGCGCATATGATCAAACCTCAAGCTCAAAGAGCTTAGGTGGGAAAAACAAGGGATCAACTTCTCGAGCAAGCAGTCAATGGTCTTGCGAACGTTGCACTTATGTAAACACAAAGTCGGTCACCATTTGCCAAATATGTGAAACTGGCCGGTGAAAAATGCCAGCAAGAAATCTAACTTACTGGTGTTAAAGACTGTAACAATAACATTTGGTAAAGTAAAAGTGTCTTTGTAACTTTGTATGTTTTTCGGATTGAAATAAACGGATCCAATAAATCGGAGTGGAAATATGAGAGCTGAATAAGTTTTTATAAGATTTTTTTTACCACGTTGAATCAAATTCTTGCATTCTTCAATCTTCATATGCATTCACATACAACTTCAAGAACCATATGGATTAATTAAAAAGAAGTATTAACCTATTGTAGCACTGACTCTTGTCACCAAATTCACCAAATAAATTAGTCGAAAATGCCTTGAGAAAAATGGGAGAGACGAATTGTGTGAGGAGTACGGCCTCCTTCTTTAAAACCGTCTCACAAAGACCATAGCCCGAAACAAGAGACCATAGTTCCTTTGAATTACCAAGTTCCTGTGAATAGCAGCCTCTGGTGGTAAGTCAAGTTTGTAGGCTACCATTCCAACATGATCAACAACGTGGAAATGTCCATGAAAGAGAGGAGAGAGCTTGTTTGGTACCATCCTGTTCTTGAGGGAGTGCAGAGTGCTGCATGTATGGTTGAGGTTTCAAATATACAGTCTCCAATCTTGAACTCTCTGGTGCATATTATTTCATCTTGTTCTGTGCTCGGAGGAGGTGTGATGAGCACTTCTCTTTTCTGCAAGCTTTTGTCAACCACTGAAGAAGAGTTTCCACTGATGTGAAATTTCAACATTGGTTTATATTTTGGTTTCGCTAAGAGACTTACCACAGAAGTAGTCAGCACTGGCCCTTAACTTCGATTTTGAGAAAGTCGACAATCAGATACCAAGAAAAAAAAAGTTAACAAGTTTGAATTTTGTGATGTATTAAAAGAAATTAAACTCATATTCTTCGAATACAAGTATATATTCTATCATATCATTTTCACAACTGTTTTGTCTTGGTAATAAACTTTTGGGTAAACAATCTATTTCCCCACGAAAACTATCACATAGCACCAGATGTCTCCCAAACTATGACCCCATTCCAGATCCCCACGAAAACAAAGTTAAAGACATATTTCCCCCGAAAAAAAAGTTTGAAACATATTTCCCCACGAAAAACAGTTCAAAACCTATATCCCCATAGAGATTGGTTTTAGATGGTTTACTATTTTCTTATCAATCGTTAACCATGTAAACCACATATTTTTGACCCTACACCGTAGTAAGACCCGATTAGAGGTAATAAACCACTAATTTTTGATCCAAACCAAAGAAAACCCCAAAAAACAAAATCTCCGAAATCGTGAACCCTAATAAAAAACCTCCAAATTAGAAAAATTCCCAATTCTTAGAACCCTAGAAATGGAAACACAAAATCAACGTCGAGGGAGAAGATTGAAGTCGTGGTCGAGTTGAATGGCTTTGGTCGTCGTGATTTTGGCGAAGAAGACTTCGATGAAGAAGCAGTCGACAGAGATGCATGTGAAATCGAGAAGATAGTTGAAGGCTTTGCCGATGAGCCTTCGATTCACCACAACGTCTACCCAGATAGCGATGACGAGAGTGAAAAAGCTCTGACCACGCCGAGAGAGCAGACCCATATCAGACGTGGTGATGGAAGATTGTACAAGCATTAGATGTTCTTCAATGGTGTGGCTTTCAAGGAGTGTGTTCTCGACTATGCATTGAGAACATGCCAAAATCTGAAGCAATACATGTATGATAAGTATAAGATAGGCTTTGAATGTGTTGGTGGTGATAGTGAAGGTGAAGGATGTTCTTGGAAAATCTATGCTTCAACTCCTCCGAATGATCCTATCTGGAAAGTTAGGGTCTTTGTAGATAACCATTGTTGTGCGCCTAATGGAGATTGTGAGATGCTAAAGGTGCCACATATAGCTAGGTTGTTTCTTGATAAAATCCGAGAGGAACCATAATACTTCATGCCCATGAAGATTGAAGAAACAGTTATGGAGAAATGGGGAATAATTGTGTCTAGGCCTCAATGTCAAGCTGCTAGGAACAAGGCATTGAGATGGATTGATTGTGAATATGATCTTCAGTTTGCTCGTCTAAGAGATTATGCGACTGAGTTAGTTCACTCAAATAAGGAGTCCACGGTGGTGATTGATACTTTGACAAATGAAGAAGGTAAAGAGGAGTTTAACATGTTCTATGTGTGCTTTGATGCTCTTAGAAGAACTTGGAAAGAGACATGTAGGCCATTGATAGGACTTGATGGCACCTTCCTCAAACACAAGATCAAGGGACAGCTATTGGTTGCATTAGGAAAATATGCAAATAATCGTATATATCCAATAGCATGGGGTGTTGTTCAAGTGGAAAATACGGATAACTGGTTATGGTTTGTGAGGAAGTTAAAGGATGACTTGGGTTTTTTTCATGAGGAAATAGGTTTCAAACTTTTTTCGGGGGAAAAATAGGTCTTTAATTTTGCTTTCGTGGAGATCTGGAATGGGGTCATAGTTTGAAAGACATCTGGTGCTATGTGATAGTTCTCTTGGAGAAATAGCTAGATCATCTACCCTAACCCTAAACTTTTACAATATTATTTTTTTTAAAAAGGATAACAGTCTGGTTTATTATAATGGGCGACACGGAATATTAGTCAATACTCATATTAGCCTATTTCATGATGTTAATATGCATCAGTAGCTTGTCACAAAACTTGTTTGAGTTTTAAAAATATTAATTTATGAAATTTAAGAGACATGGTAAGAAAATTTGTTATGTTACTAGAAACAAATTTCTATTATCAGAAATATTTCTCATTATGCTTGAAAATATGACTGACACTACAAGAATAATTGTCCATTCCGACGGCCATTATTATCGGAGAGTCGTCAGAACCGAGATACTCCGGCAACTTTCCGACGACTCCACATCCCTCGGAATTAGAGTCTCGGAAAACAGGTTTTGTCCGAAAATTATCGAAAACAGAGTTGAGGAAAAATCTTCTCGGAAACTCGTCGGAGCGAGTTCTCGGAAACTCCTCGTAATTTGGCTACAAATTCCGATGGACCAACATCGGCGACCATCGGGTTTGTCGGGAATGGATCGGAATTGTTCCGAGAACTTTCCGAGAAATTTTCTTAATTTAATTTTTTTTTTTATTAGATTGCATCGAATCTCAAAATCTGGGTTGCATCAAATTTGGGTTTGGGTGTCATTAAAATCTCAACAAAATTAATCAATGAATTTTTGGGTGTGTGGGTGTCATCGAATTTGGGTTGCATCGAATCTCAAATATATATACACACATGTATGTATCTTCTTTCTCACCTCGAGTTGTCGTCGGCGTCATTAACGAATTCCAAACCGTCATCATCATCCATCATTTGTTGTTGCTTGGTTGTGTATTCTCGTGAGGAATTATTGTTGCTTAGTGGTGTGTTATCGTGAGGAAGAGAAAAAACGTGGAGAGAGAAAGCTTATCCACCGACACATAACCGCCGATCACCACCACCATCGCTTGAGCTGCACACCGTGAGCCTCTATATATAAAAACATTTCCGATGGCGGCACCGGCCTCATCGGGAATGTCTCGGAAACCAATTGAACCTCCAGATTCAATTAATTTGGCTGTCAACGGCGGTTAATGTTAGAAAGTGAAGTCTAAATTTCCGAGAATCGTAGCCCACAACTGTCGGAATGTCCTTGGAAATGGATTTTGAGGTGATACGTGCACCGACATGTTTTTTTTTCCGACGATTTCACGGGGACATTACCGACAAAATCCCTAGAACCTCTATCCCTCGGTAATTTCCAACAATAATCCGACGAGAGTTCCAACTTTTTACCGAGAAGGTACTGTTGTCGAAAGTTACAGAGAATTTTCCGACGAATTGTCGTCTCATCGGAAATATGTCGGTGTATAGTCGGGAATTTGTCGGAAGTTTCCGACAACAAATTTTCTCGGAAACTCTTATCGGAAACATAGCGTTCTTCTTGTAGTGTGAAAACAATATATATTATAAACCATATACTCTAAACAACCGTTTCAAACCTCGTTGATGCTCATAAACTCTTAATAAAAAATCTTAAGTCTAAATCCTAAACCCTAAGCCATAAACCCTAAACACTAAATCTTAATCCTCTAATCTCTAAACCATGTCTCAACCCTCGTTGATACTCATAACAAAATTCTATAAAAATCTAAACACAATGGCCTATGAATGTAAACACTAAATTCTAAACTCCATAACCAACGGACCAAAACAGTAATTACACATATAAACATATTCAAGTTTATGGAAATTGCTAAAAACATTTCGAGAAACTTTAACAAACTCAATAAATATTTACATTAAACTCTAGTTAATAATGTACGGTAAATGAGAGAACGTTAAATCCTAATCACATATCGGTGAACCCAAACCGATTAATCCCAATATACTAAACCCAAACCTGTGTTTTAATCTTTTTCGAAGTTCATAAATTTCAAACCCTAATTTCTCGTCTTATTATTATTAATTTTTTAACACTGATACAAATTATGAGAACCACTACAAGGAAAATTCTATAACAGACAATGTTATCCGTTCCAGTAGGAACCACGACCACAATGAATGGCTCCACATGCATCATGCTGAAGATTTCTTTATAAACATGCCTCCATTAATCTGCAGAAATTGCATCATCTGGGAATTGAAACCTGGACCTCCTGGTGTAGAAGCATTAATGAACACTTTAGTCAACCATTGGACCAAGGGGGTTTCCACAATTTCTTGTCTTATTTATGTTCATATTTACATAATTATTCGTTTCAAACCGTTTATTTTATTCAAACGGGTATAGAAAGGGAAAGAGTATGGATAAGTAATCCTGATTTTTTTTTCTTTAAATGAATGGAAAATTATCTATAAATTATTCAAAACATTGCAAAATTTTCCAATTTTTTGTTTCAAGTATCCAACCCCCCCCNCCCCCCCCCCCCCCCCCAAAAGTTTATCCTTACCAAAATTAGTGAGAGTTTGGGAAGTGATTTTAATTACCTGAATCCCGAACCCGTCCTGTTACCCAAATTTCCCGAACATGTTCTGTTGCCTGAATTTCTGATGCAACATCAAGCTTGATAAACTCGAAAACCATTGATTCCTAAGAATGGCCGTTCAACGAGGGTTCTTGAGTATCGAAGATTCAAGAGAATAATGATATTAAGGAAGGGATGAACTGAATAGTTCTATGTTTATTTAATAGTCAAAAGTAGTGTTTAATCTTACAACGAAAGTAATCTTAGATAAGGATGCAAAACCCTAGCGTAAAAGGAAAAGCTAAAACGAGAAATAAAAGGAAATTAAAAAAGTAAAACTAAAGCCCAAAGTATAAAGTCCAAACGAAAGTAGTAAAGATAGATCGAACACAAGTCGATCTGAATGGTGTTCAATTAAAACGATGCGCTGCATCAGGTCCCCTCGGCTAAGAGAAGATTCGTCTATGAATCTGGAATGTTGTTATCACCGAGGTATACTTGACGTTGAACACATTAGATGTCTTGATGTTTGGCGGAAGTTGCACGCGATAAGCATTATTATTAATCTGTTCTTACACCTGAACATGACCAATCTTACGAGAATGCAAGTTGTTTTACTCATGTAATGACATATGATCCTCGGTCAACACTACCCACACCAAATAACCTGGTTCGAATATCACCTCACGCCGACGTGAATCAGCTTGCAACTTGTACTTCTGCGCTGACTGGGACAAATTAGAAGAGACCAGCTCATGAGTTGCTTTCAAAGCATCGAAAAATCTGAAGCACGACCATGCACACAAGAAGGATCAGGTACATCGGTTAAGTCCAATGAACCACGGGGCAGAATGCTATACACAACCTGAAAATGACTAAAACCTGAGCTTCAATTAGTAGCATGATTGTGGGCAAATTCTGTCTGCCATAAACACACCTCCCTTGCCTGACGAGACTACGTAACATATTACCAAGAGAACGATTGGTAACCTCTGTTTGACCATCCGTCTTGGGATGATAGGCCGTACTCATGTCAAGCTTGGTATTTAACATCCTCCACAATGAACGCCAAAAATGACTAAAAAAAGTGGGTATCATGTACATAGACAATAGAAGTCGGCAACCCATGAAAACGAAAAATCTCTTGAAAGCACAATTGAGCCACCTATACGGCATCTGTAGTCATTTTACAAGGAATAAATTGAGACATTTTCAAAAACCTGTCAACAACGACGAAGATGGAATCGTTACCACGTTGTGTCTGTGGAAGTCCAAGCACAAAGTCCATGCTGACATCAGTCCATTGTTGAGTCGGTATCAACAATGGTAAGTAAAGCCCATCATTCATGGCTTGTCCCTTAGCTAATTGGCTGGCGCGCGCTCCACATCCATGCGTAAAGATGGCCAATAATAAGAGGAAGTCACCAACTGCAACGTGCGATCATGACCCACGCGACCCTCACAATGTAGTTCTTTAATCACATGCAACCTCAAACTGCAATCGAGAATAAACAATTGGACGCCACGAAAGAGAAAACCACCGACGAGCGTAAAATCATCGCAAGCTCCAGCTTGAACATCGGACAACACCTTACTAAAGAAAGGATCCAAACCATACAACTCTGAAAAAGAAGCAAACCAGGTGACAGAAGTGTACATGCATAGTGGTCAAAAGGCTGTGGCGTCTACCTAAAGCATCAGTCACGTGACTGAGTTTTCCCAATTTATACCGAATCATAAAGGTGATATGTTGGAGAAAAGCAATCCAAGCTGTGTGTCTACCCGAGACTTTCACATGACTATCGAGATGCTTCAAAGCGTCATGATCCGTGAAAAGTACAAAATCGCGATGCACCAGATAGTGACACCAATGCTTAATCGCATGTACCACGATATAAAACTCGACATCATACGTACTATATCGACTACGAATCCCGAAGAGCTTCTCGTTGTAGAAAGTGACTGGGTGGGAAAGTTGGCTTAATACCGCTCATATACCCAACTTAGACGCATCACAATGGAGCTTAAATGTCATCGAAAAATCAAGAAGAATAAGAACGGGAGCCGTCGTTAGCTTATGCTTGATTAACGCAAAAGCTTCTCCAGCTGCTGGTGTCCACTCGAACTTATTATCTTGCATACAATCTGTGATTGGCGCCATAATCATACTAAAATGAGAGACAAACCTCATGTAAAAAGAAGCCAACCCGTGAAAACTTCTCACTTCGGAGATAGTTCGCGGTTCAGGCCAAGAACATATTGCGTCAACCTTGCTCAAATCCATAGATAATCCCTCACCCGAGATAACATAAACCAAGAACAACAAATGATCCACCTCTAGCTCACACTTATGTTGAGCCACAAAAATAGTTTCACGCCTCAAAACCATAAGAACTTCAAGAAATGTTGAACATGGTCATCCATAGAAGCACTAAAAACAAGAATATCATCGAAGTAGACAACAACGACTTGACGATATACAACTGCAATGCTTGATTCATTATCCGCATGAAAGTACTTGGAACGTTAGAGAGACCAAACAACATGACCATCCATTCAAACAACCCTTCTCTTGTCTTACACCCAATACTCTTCCATTCATTACCTGGTCGAATCCGAATTTGATATACCCACTTTAGAGATCCAATTTAAAGAACACCACAGCACTGCCAATCTGATCAAGCAAGTCATTTAACCTTGGAATCGGAAAACGGTAGCGAATGGTGATCTTGTTGATAGTCGACTATCCACACACATCCTCCACGAGCCATCCTTCTTGGGAATAAGAAGCGCATGTACTTCACAAGGACTCAAACTCTCCCAAATGTGGCATTTTGCTATCAACTCCTCGACTTGTCAACGCAATTCTTCATGTTCTAACGGGCTCATGCGATAGTGAGGACGGTTAGGTAAGACCGCTTCTGGAACCAAGTCTATGTGGTGTTAAATATCACGTAAAGGTGGAAGCTCCTTAGGTAAATCCGCGAGAAAAACGTCTGCAAATTCTTCTAACAATGCAACCATCGGAGGAGCCATCATAGCCTCATAAGCCAAAACTGGTTTTCTTATCAAAGCCAATGCAAAACCCATCTCTTTAAACTACGTCTCAAAACGCGATTTAGAATAAAACATAATCTGATTCTCCATCATCGGCATAACGGATTTGACAATACCCTTATCCGTGATTGGTGATGACAACGTCGCTGTGTCTGGATTTGGTGTAAGCATGATCCTCTTGTTTTCGAACAAAAAACTATAGATGTTGCTTTTACCATTATGTGAGATGTCTCTGTCATATTACCACGTGCATCCAAGTAACAAGTGACTAACGTCCATCAGAGCAATATCACAATAGAGTTTATCTCTGTAATAAGCACCAATGGAGAATGACGGTAGCACTCGCTGCGTCACTACAATTTCAACCCCATCTTTCAACCACGTGAGCTTATACGGAGTTGGGTGTCCTTCACGCTTCAAACCTAGCTTCTCCGCCGTCTCTTCCAAACCACATTACTGCTACTGCCTGAATCAATAACAAAACGACACACCTTCCCCTTGGTTCTACAAGAAGACTGAAAAATATTGGAACGCAGCTAAGGTTCTTCCACTTGTATTGGCGTGAAACATACACGTCACAACATCAAAAGAGGCCTTGTGTCTACTCTAGTACGATCAATTGGTAGCTCCTCATCTTGTTCCTCTGTGATGTATGCATCATATTCATCCGACTTCACATCCTTGGTAAAGAGACCACATTGCGTCTGCTGGCTGTGAATGGAGTCTTTTGCGTCTATTGGATCAAGCAAGCAATTTCCGGTTCCGAACGGTGTTATCTCCCGTGGAATTTAGAATTCATGTCGCAGAGTTAAGCTTTCATGCCTTCCATCTCTTGGTCGCGCGTGGCGTCTTGGGAGAGAGGTTGCTGAACGGTGTTATCTCCTGTGGATCTGTGCGCTTAAGAGATTATAGTATCTATTGATTGTCAAGTATTACTTTAAACCCCGAAATGGACTCCGATGTTTTGTTTGTGATCTTATCCCTTGGACTTCTAAGTGATCACTCAACTCTTATTATATTCTTAGAGGTGTAAATGCTTTATGTTTCTTCGGCTGATTTCTACATGATGCAACTTTTTATGCATATTTGTCTGATTCTGAAATGCTTTGATGTTCTTTTGGACTAATTTTCCATTTTTTCGTATGTGAATGATTTGCAGAATGTTTCGTTTGTGTTTGTGCGTTCAAAGCATATATTGGGGAGAGCATGTGGTATTTCAAGACATATTATCGCTTGTTCAGTCACATCAAACAAAGATAGTGAAAATTGAAATCACTAATCCAGCAAAAAGGAACAAAAATGAATAGTTGCAATAGTTGTGATGGTGATAATCGATGAGGGTCAGGTCGGATTTTGTCAAAGTTTAATAAGAGTTTGTCGGAATCTCGACATGTGGCGGATGCGTGACGGCGGCTCGTCGGCGTCATCTGTTTATTTTCTAATCCTTTGTTAACGTGTGTCAGACACGAGTCTTCATTTTAGTTAACATTCTCTTTCTTTTGGAATTCATGTGTTGGGCTTTATTTTGGTTGTAACAAGTTTGATTATTCACCTTGTAATGCCCTTTTTGGCCTTTAAATGAAAAAAACTTGTCGCTAAAAAAAAAAAAAAAAGATGTGATGATTTTTTTTTTTTGGTGGCGTGAAAGATTTGTGTATTAAACTAGAAAAAAGAAATGTCAAACAAGTTATCTGACAAATGTATCAACAAATGATTCCCTACAAAACCAAAACAAAAACCATTACAAACTCTTAAGAATTTGAATCGCAACTAAGTGTATCAATGTGAGGTTAGACAGTTTTTGATTTGGTAATTGCCTAAACAAAACTCAGCCAAAGCCTTCCAAACGCGGAGACCCATCATAACGAGCAATCAATCAGAGATTGAGCCAAAGTCACTATCTTTGTTTGATGTGACTTAACAAGCGATAACATGTCTTGTTATACCACATGCTCTTCCCAACTCATGCTTTGAACGCACAAACACATACGAAACATTCTGCAAATCATTCACATACGAAAAAATGGAAAATTAGTCCAAAAGAACATCAAAGCATTTCAGAATCAGACAAATATGCATAAACAGAAGCATAAAAAGTTGCATCTTGTAGAAAGCAGCCGAAGAAACATAAAGCATTTACACACCTCCAAGAATGGAATAAGAGTTGAGTGATCACAAACAAAACAGCGGAGTACATTTAAATTGCTAAATGTTTAGTAAATTAATGTATATTAAAATGTTTCATCAAGGTTGAAATTATTGCTAAATGTTTAGTAAAATGTTTCAAAACTAAACATTTATAAGTATGTTGGATTGGTATACTAAACATTTGGAGATGTAAGAAGGTATTCCGAAATTTTTTAATATAATTTTTAGTTTTACATGTATGATAAATTAGGTTTTTAATTATTTATTTGGTGCTACTATAGAAAATGTATCTAATGATGCTTTTTCGGAACTAAAAGTTAAAAGTGTGTCATTTTAAAGAATTGATTTTATTTTATTTTTTTAAATCTTTCTTATAAACGCTAGCTTTCTAATGTTAGTTTTCAAAATGTTATTTGCCTAATTGACCGGTTCACCGAAGACCTAGTTACCTAAATACATAATCTTCACAAACAATGCAGAGAAATTCTTCATACTTGATTTGTTCTTCAACCACTACCAAATTGCCTCCTTTACTTGAATCGACATAAAAATCCCAACCCGAATTTACCTTCTATTTTCCAAAAGTAGTACACAATTGCAACATTATCTACAAAACCAGAGAATATTCATTAGTACATTAACTCTGCTAGCATATGAATTAAGATCTGTTACACTTTAGCAGAGCCGTAGGCAGAGCTCTGTCAAAAATCTTTAGCAGAGCTACATTTTAATAGAGTTTTGGCAGAGTTTTAACTATATCTTAGGCAGAGCACCAAAGTTTAGCAGAGATTTTAGAACTAGCTCTGACAATGATGTACTAGAGATCTATAAGTCGTTTAGCAGACGGTCTGGAATGCAAGCTATCGTAATGTTACGGGAAATTACATGTGTTTGATCTTCCCGAAATATGCTGGATTTCACCCCCTATGATTGTCTTCTACCCGCAGATATTTGACGTTCCAAACGAAGATCGTCCTCCCGAAGTTTGTATATGACCCGGCTCTCCACATGTGAAACAACGTAAAGAGTTTGGCCGCGATGAACGCTGAAGCGTTTGTTATTCACCGACATACCCTTGCGGACCCGTTACCTGTGCAAGAGTAGAGGAGGAATTATCTCCGACATCCTTTTCTCCGGTGTTATTCTGCACTATGTTACTTCCTGAAATTACCGTATTTTGAGTACGGTTCATCCCTGAATTCCAACATGATGATGCTGCCTTAAACTGCATCTCAAAGCAACGACTCTCCTATGTGCTTCAGCCATTGTCATCATGTCAAAATGAGCCATAGCATTTTGAATATGAGGACGCAAACCACTAATGAAGCAAGATACAAATTGAATATCACTATCGAAAACTTCATTCCTCGTCGAAAGAAGAGAAAATTCTTCCGCATAATCATCAACGCAACGAGTTCCTTGTCGCAGATTTTGAAGACGCGTGAACATCGTGCTATCGAAATTGTAAGGAAGGAAACTTTTTCGGAGCAATTTCTGCAACTTTGCCCAAGTCGTGATCTTCGCTTTACTTGCTTATAAGCGAGAAGCCTTGAATTGCAGCCACCACAACGGTGCTTTCCCACAAAATCTCATCGCCACCAACGCTGCCTGTCTCTCCTCGAGCACCTGTTTGAATTCCAAAATTTTGTCCACGGCAACGAGCCAAATCAAGGAGCTCACACCACGCACGCCACCATGAAATTCCGGAATGTCAAGCTTAAATCCGGTCTCCCAACGGAGATCTTCTTGGTCATGATGCGAATTCCGCCTTTGTTTGCCTTGCGCGAATGGTCATCTGCAAAAGGGTTATCCTCCTCAGTTGATTCATCCTCTGATTCATGTCTATGTTGTTCTTGTTGTTGAAGAACAGTTTCAGCGAGCTCCTAAATCGAATTATGAATCTTAACTTGTATGTTCTCCTGCATCGCCAGAAGTGTTCTCCGCAACTCAGCCCAATCGTTCATTGGCTCATCATTACGAAAATATCCTGCTTGATGACTGATGTTTCGTTTCAATGCCATGATCAACATAAAGATCACAGAATGGAACACCGCTTGTTCTGATACCAAACTGGCACAACGTCAAGCTAAATAAACTCGAAGACCGTTGATTCCTAATAAGGACCGTTCAACGAAGGTTCTTTGAGTATCAAATATTCGAGAGAATAACGATACCAAGGAAGGGATGAACTGAATAGATCTAGATTTATTCAATAAAGCAAGCTTAAATAAGGATGCAAAACCCTAACACAAAAGAAAAAGATAATACGAGAGATAAAAAGAAATTAAAAAAATATAAAACCCAAATGGAAATAGTAAAGATAGATCAAACACAAAACGATCCAAATAGTGTTCGATTGAAATGATGCACTGCATCAATTTCCCGTCCTGTTTCTCTATTGAAAACAATTCATAATGTTTTCGATAGAGAAACGGGACATGCCTAATGCTATTGTTTAACTAGTCTAGAGACCCTCTGTTTCTGGAAGAGACTCCGGCAACTCTTTCTTGTTCCTCTTAAGATCGTTTGTTCAGCCACTAACAGGGATCTTCTTTTCAAGCTTCCTAGCGGATCTATTAGTAGTCTTCTTGTCATTTCCTTTTAAACCAATTGGTTACTTCCACATCCCTTCTGGGTATGATCGATTAAGTTTCGTTGCTTCGTCCAATTGATCACTGTGACGCAAAAAACCCTAAATCTCAGAAACCGTGTTCTTGTTCTAATGGCATGTCAAATTCCTGTCTCACGCGTCTCGCCATCATCGTTATCAATCTTTGAAACTGAAAAAGGTCGATACTTTATGATAAATTTGTTCCACAGAAGAAACCATCAAAGAGCTTCGTGGATTAATCCCATGAAAAGGTAGCGTTTTGATTTTGGGGATAAAGGGTTTCAATTTTGGTTTGATATTGAATTTTCTCTTCAATTTTTTTTCTTCAATAGTTTTCAGATTCGAAGAGCAAATCAGAGAATAGCGTTTGCGTTAGACACAGGTTCTTCTTCTGTTCCTGGAGATAATGGAGGACGACAAGAGATTAATGGAGACAGAACAGGTCTAGGTAGCACAAGATTAGGCAGAATTGCGATTGCGTTAGGCAATCAGTTGTTTGTGAAGATAAACTCTGCAAGAAAAAACTTTCCCATGAAGATCTTTCTACTGCTTCTTGGTTTCTACACTGCAAATGCATTGGCCACGATTCTTGGACAAACCGGTGATTGGGACGTGCTTGTCGCAGGAATCGTCGTCGCTGCGATTGAAGGAATCGGTATGCTTATGTATAAGAAGCCTTCTTCAACAGTGTTATCTGGGAAGTTGCAGTCTTTTGTTGTGTTTATGAATTTCTGGAAAGCTGGTGTTTGTTTGGGTCTCTTTGTTGATGCTTTCAAGTTGGGTAGTTGAATAAATACAAAAATCTATTCTTTTCTTCTACTATAATGAGTAATGTGTGTGTATAGAGAGAGCCTTTGATTAGTTTCAGAAGTGTATCGGTTAAAAGTTTCAGTTTTGTTGGAATGTCTGAGAATGCAGATCTTGTTTTTGGCACATACCCAATTGTATTATAGTTTCACTTGTTTACTAGTAAGCTAAGCTTTGTTTTGGAAGAATTGAAGATCTTATGAATCAATTGCTCTAAACAGTTTCTTTAGAATCTTAATGGGACCAAGAGGAGAGGCTACATGCACAACTTAACTAAAGGGCATATGTTTGCCAGAGTCCAGACAATGTATCACCATGCCCCGCCACTTCTGCGATCCAAATTTGTCTCGGTTTGCATCCCCTAGTATCTGATTGGTCCGTCGAGGCTGCCTGTAGCAAACTGAAAGATACAAGAAAACGAATGATTCAAACTGCATCTGAAGTATTTCCATGTCTCTTGACAAAATCTTGTCGAAATTAGATTTGAACACGTGAAAACAGGGACCTGTTGAACTATTGGATTTGTTGAAGTTGTAAACTCATGTGTCATTCCTTGCCAAACGATCTTTCCTTCATACAGAAACAATAACCTAAATAGAAGAAACACAACTTCTCAAGGGATGAAGCAAAAGCTGTGAAATGTA
Source organism: Eutrema heterophyllum (assembly GCA_002933915.1). Taxonomy (NCBI): domain Eukaryota; kingdom Viridiplantae; phylum Streptophyta; class Magnoliopsida; order Brassicales; family Brassicaceae; genus Eutrema; species Eutrema heterophyllum. The sequence goes on from PKMM01018561.1 coordinate 189,362, forward strand.
TTTCAAGAATAGGGACTAAAATGCAGAACCTGTCTACAGCTCTTTGAATGGTGCTATGTTGATGGGTAACAACCAGATAAGAAGCGATTTTTCCAGGTTCTCCGAGTGCATCCTCGTCCGTCATGTGAACAGACCGTATAAGATCTTCAACTACAGTTGATGCAATTGGATCAAGTCCAGCAGTTGGTTCATCATACAGGAGCACCTAAGAAAAATGCAGCAACATTTAAACCTGTAAACAAATTCCTAAGAGAACTATAGAGATACAGGAGTCGAGCCTCTAAAGAAGAAACATATTCATGAACTTGTGTAGATCTTCAGATTACTTACCTCTGGCTCTATGACCTCTTTTGTTGTATCGAAAATTAGTGAACGAGCTAAAGCAACCCTTTTCTTCATCCCACCAGATAGCTCAGAAGGTAGTCGATTCTCAACCCCCTGATCTTATTAGAAACAAAAAAAAAAAATCATAAGGAATCAGATGTTTCTAGCTGAAGTAAACAATCACCATTTGATGCAAACTGATGATAATTAGGATACCTTCAAACCAACAGCTGCCAAGGTTTGTGTCACGAGCTCAGATATTTGATTCTCAGACATTTTTGATTTTTCGTAACTGCGAGTAGTTAACATAGAAGAGTTTAATCAATATGACAGGATTACAAAAGAGCATCAGCCACCTTTTGGCTAGAAATGAGGTCAAAGAATATCATCTTACAGTAGGAAACCAACATTTTCACGAACTGTTAGAGAATCAAAGAGAGCTGCGCTCTGAAATACCTGTAAGATAGAAAAATAGCCATTTGATACAAAATCCAAACCAAAAATGCACGACTCATGAGGAATTATATCTAAGAACAGCACTTACCAAGCCAATACGAAGTCCTGATATTTCCTCATCACTTATCAAACCAGCTCGTTTTTTTCCTCGTATATAAACATCTCCCTACATACCAAGCATCATAGACAATCCATAATCTGCCAGATAGAGAGTAAAAAGTAACGCACGACTTGCAACAGTTGCAGACCTGGTCTGGAGCAAGAAGACCTGCCATGATCTTTAAAATTGTTGATTTTCCAGTCCCAGAAGGACCAATCACCCCAACAGCTTCGCCATGTCTAATCTGCGTACTAAAAACGGGTTACAACGTGGTGGCTTTTGTCTGACTTTCAAAATCTGAAGGCTTTATGCATAATCTAAAGATCCAAAACAAGTCTAATAAACGATTTAACCTTATAGGATCTTATCAAATTCTAAGGGTTTAGCACGAGAAAAGACATTCAATATCAAAAAAGAAAATCTTTACCACTTGTAATGTACAACTCTTTGCCGTGTATCTGAGAACGAGATTTCAAAAGTTTAAACTATGATAAAACAGCATAGTAACCAATTCCATGCTACAGATAGCCAAACCAGTACACTCTTATGTCATGAGGCTTTGTCAATGTCATCCTTAAAGCAAATGAGTAGCAAAGAAAACCGATCAGATAGCGCGGAAGCCTAAAGCTAAGATCATCCTTTTGCAAATCACTAACAACTTTCCTTTACACTGAGTTTGAATGTAAAATGACAAAACCAAAATTATACCTTAAAGCTAACACCTTTCAAGATATGTTTTTCCCCAAATGATTTGTAAACATCTCGACATTCTATAAGAACATCAGAATCATTCTCAGGCTCTAGCTGTTTACGCAAACCTCCTCCTGACTTTGAGAGATTCTGCAGATATCAATCATGAAAATATCAAACACGACTTAAAGTTCGAACATTTGAATCAAAAGACTAGAGACAAGCATAAACCGAGGTTATCAATGGCAGATAAAGGCATAAAATTTGGTGATATTACATCGAATTTAGTGGCTATGCAACAACGCAACGAGCTAATACTCTTTCTTCCCACGACGAAGGATCGGTTGGAACCATTGCAGTGTAGACTCGGAAGTAGGAACGAAGAAGAGGATAACGAAAGCATGATTCTGGGTTTTGAGATCTTGACGAACGGATCGAAGATGCACAAATTCACTACCAATTTGGAGAAAATTGACCCAAAACACTGAATCACTGATCAAGGTGTGGGTGAGTTTTACATGAAACTTCTTTGCGGCGAAAATTGCTTTTTTCTTCACCGATTAAAGCGAGCTACGTTTGTATGAAAATCACATGCCATTTTTTTTTTAATTGTAAATTATTAATTTGTGGGTGAAACGAAATTTACATGATGAAGAATAATATTTTTGCAAATGTAGTTTAGTTAAGGGACTGTTGATTAATATCCGAATATCTATTTGCAACTACGATTAGATCGATCCATGACCAATTTTGACACTCCTATCTACGAACAACCTGGATTTTAAGTGGATATATCAAGTTAATTTTTTTTTTTACAAAAACCAAAGAGTTTGAAGTGTGTGATTCGGGACGGGTAAAAGCAGGTTAAAATTTGGAACAAATGTTTTAAATATTTTAAAGTATATTTAGAGAAATTATTCAAAATGGTATTTTAAAAAAAATTTATGACCAAACTAACACCCTAATAAAAAAACCTCATTTTTAGCATTCATTAAAGTGACAAAAGACCATGTTGGCCCATAATTTACTTGCATAGTAATTTACTTAATAATATAAAAAATGAAATTTATCCAAAATTGAATTTTGGAGATCGTCTTCTTCGCGATCCTCTTCTGAGAAAATTACTCAAACTTCGCGATCATCACGATCGGATAATCTAGGCTCTACATCATCAAATTGATCACAAGGCTTCAATTGATTGTTGAATCGAAGAGTTACTGTAATAAGTTCACAGTATAATTTATATGCTCTAATCAGATCCTGAACGTGCTTCGTTTCTCCTACAATTCGAGGTTGTTCGTTTGACCCTGGATCTCGCCTTGGATTCTTCGTCTTGGGTAAAAGAAAAAAATAAAGAGGAAAGAAGCTCGATTTTCTGTGTGTAATTCCGAATTCCGAATTCTATGTGTTGTGGAATATACAGCCACTGGATTTTGATGCTTTTCCGTTGTTTTGGTTCTCATGGTTCTTTAATTGGGGAAAGAGTTCGATTTTCGGGCTGGTAGGAGATGGTGTTCAAATCTAGAATAAAATGGATTGCGCTCCTTGTGATGATATTATCAGTGGGATCTCTGCTTGTTCATCTTTCCATGACAAAGTCTTCAGGTGTACAGTTTGCGTATTATGCAATAGATACCCTTTGGCAAGATTTTGATTCTTTGTTAGGGGCACAGGTGAAAAAAAAACAAAATTGAATTTGGATTCTGAGTTCGAATTGGTGTTTGAAGAATGTCGTCTGCCTTTGTGTTTACTGTTGCAGGATTTTAGAAATAAACCATTCCGATGCATACCAATTTCTGATTAATAATATAAAATGGGATTTCATGATCTGATAATTCTTGGGACCATACCACATTATAATGACAGATTATTCATGAGATTTTGTTGTTGAAACATGGAAAGTGATTCTTGAATCAGCGATTTTAACAACTGTAGTGGTGCTTTCATGTTTTTTATAGTTTTCTGTTTCTTATGGTCAAAATGGGCTGAAAATCAACGGTTAATAATCTCTTATAGTTTTCTGTTTCTTGTTCATTTAGGAAACCTTTCCTAAATACGTTATATATGTTCCTAAATGGTTTCTAAATACGTTTCATTTTCAGAAAGGATCATTTTTCATCATTTAGGAAAGATTTCCTAAATACGTTATATATGTTCCTATATACGTTTCATTTCCAAAAAGGAGCATTTTTCATCATTTAGGAAGACTTTCCTAAATAGGTTATATATGTTCCTAAATGGTTCCTAAATACGTTTCATTTCCAGAAATGATCATTTTTTATCATTTATGAAAGCTTTCCTAAATACGTTATATATGTTCCTAAATACGTTATATATGTTCCTAAATACGTTTCATTTCCAGAAAGGAGCATTTTTCATCATTTATGAAGACTTTTCTAAATACGTTATATATGTTCCTAAATGGTTCATAAATACGTTTCATTTCCAGAAAGTATAATTTTTCATCATTTGTATCTTTCTTTCTTTGTGTAGTCAAACAACAATACATGTTCTGATGCTTCATTTACGAATGAAAATCAACGGTTAATAGTCTTTTATATTTTTCTGTTTCTTGTTCATTTAGGAAGACTTTCCTAAATACGTTATATATGTTCCTAAATGGTTCCTAAATACGTTTCATTTCCAGAAAAGATCATTTTTCATCATTTAGGAAAGCTTTCCTAAATACGTTATATATGTTCCTAAATATGTTTCATTTCCAGAAAGGAGCATTTTTCATCATTTAGGATTCCTAAATACGTTATATATGTTCCTAAATGGTTCCTAAATACGTTTCATTTCCAGAAAGTATCATTTTTCATCATTTGTATCTTTCTTTCTTTGTGTAGTCAAACAACAACACATGTTACGATGCTTCATTTACGCATGAAAATCAACAGTTAATATAGTATTTTATAGTTTTTTTTGTTTCTTGTTCATTTAAGAATGCTTTCCTAAATATAGTCTTTTATAGTTATATATGTTCCTAAATGGAATTTCTTATCATGACATAAAGCCACATAACTTTCTTATTAGTGTAAAGTCTATTATTAAGGTTTCTTAAGTCTATTATTAAGTGAGTAATAGTCCCTGAATTTTTTTAAAAGCTTCTTAAATCGTTAAAAACAATTTTGTTTCATACAAAGAAATCTAAACATTAAATCTCATCTGAGAATCAATCAAAACCAAAAATTATACACACAAATAGATGAAAGAAGAAGGACCACATAGAACGAATCAAATTTGATGAACTAGCAGGTTGGTGCTTGATTGTTCTTGTCCTTATCCTTTAATGAAAGTTCACAATCCTGCAAGTCATTCAAAAATTACTGAAAATCAATCAAATTGTTCGTCTAAAGTAGAAACTTAAAAGCCACTATATCACTAGGTGTTAACAAATAAATGAGAATTTTTATGTTCATTTTTTATGCAACTCAAATTTAGTAAGTCATCATACACAATTAGGAAGACTTTCCTAAACTATTATGAATCATTCCTGAAAATTAGAAAGGCATTCCCCAATAGAAAATTCAGAAAGGTTTCTTAATGTTTTAGGAAGGGTTTCTTGAAATCATCTAATAAAAGAAGAATCACACTTACTCTCAAGTGAGACACTCAAATCCACTACTAACTCATGGAGAGAACATATGTTCACAGTATATACACTCTTTTGCAATCGTCAATATGATTTTCCTACAAGAAATTTTTTTAAAATAAAAAAGGGCTGTACTGGCTGTCGAGAAAGCGTGGCTATTTCAGATGAGGAAGATATAGAGATATATGTAGGGGATTACTACTTCAAGATGCAGAGGCAACACGAGTTGTTGTTGGTCCATACTTATTGCATTCAAAGAATCACGAAGCAACAGCTCGCCCCGTTTAAAGAAATCTGATTCTTCTTGTTGAAGCATTCCCATCGAAACACCAACTGATCTCAGTAAAAAAGGCACCAAGCTCACTCCTAATACACTAGTATCGTTCACAACAACAAAAAACGATTGTACAATCTGGTACAATCAAACAAAGAAAGAAAACAAAAACGACAAGATGATCAATAAGTTCAAGGAGATGAAACTCTTATGATTATAACAGCAGGAAAATTCACCTTATCGAGCATATCCAAATCATATGCGCGAACCATCTTCATTAATGGAATAAACACCCTCCACACAAATAACTGCAACGCATTATGATTATCCGCAATACCAAAGCCTGCTTCAACCTCAAAACCTTCAATTAATCAAAATTTGAATCTCTAACACACCATACATATCCGCAAGATTTAAATTCGAACTCACCAAAATTCTTTAGTAGATGACAAAGCCCAACCACCAATGAAACAATATGGCTGCAATCATCAGAATCAAATTTCTTGTCCCCTATTATCGTATCCTATTAAAAACATTGAAGAAGAAGCCTTTTCAGATCTTAACCCGAAACCAAAATGCCAAGCTGTTTCTTAGGAACCGTTTGCTAGCGATAATATCCACATACCACACATCGAAATCTTGCGAGCGAGGCGTAATGGCTTGGTCCAATCTGAGCCGCTCGACATCCGACTTAGTCTCCGGCGAAGCAGTGCCACTCGGCGTCGTCGCGAATCCAGAAGCAGGTCTGATCCGTAGACATACGGTTCATCGAAGAGCTGCCGGATAACGAGTGATGGTTAATTGACCGGCGGCGGTGGTGTCGCCGATGAGGGATTTTGATATTCTCATATTTTACTTGTTTTAGCATGCATTCTACTTAGCGTTTTGAGTCACATGCATGCATAATCATTGTTTTCCTTAGTGTTTTGGTCTAAATTAGATTCTAGCTATGTTGCATTAAGTCCTAGTGAGTCTTGCATCATGTGGAGTGTTTTATAGGTGCTTGGAGTCATTTTGGAGAAGTTTGGAGTAATGGAGCATAAGAGAAGGAAGGGGTCATCCGAACCGTCCAAAAGAACCTGCCGAACGAAGGCTCTCTGATCCGAATTAGCCTCGAAGTTGTTCATGAAAGTTGTAGAGGGATGAGTCATCTTTCTACCGGATTTTGAATCAAGTCATTCGGACGAGTGGTTTGGAAGATATAGCCGATTTGATAAGGAGTGTCTGTCTGGCCGCCGAAAAGAAGAATGGACTTTCCAGAAGACTGTACCGACCCGTTCTGGGTCGGTATGCTGGATCGGTATCAGCACAGGAGGTAACACCAACCCAGATCAGCTCGGCATGAAGGCACAGGAAGATTAGTACCGACCCATTATGGGTCGGTACTACGGCTCGGTACTAATCTCTCTGCATAGCTCCTTTGATCCAGACCCGACGTGCCTGAAAGACCTGACTAAACGAAGGGTTTCCATTCGTAATTAGCCTCGACAGTTTTCATGGAAGTTGTAGAGGGGTGAGTTAGCTTGCCAGAGGAGTTGGAATCAGGTCGTTCGGATGTCAGGTTCAGGAGTTATGGCCGATTTACGAAGTGTATGTCCATCTGTGCCGACCCATTTCCAAGCGGTACAAATGATCGGCATGACATCAGGGATTTGTACCTAAGGAATAACATAGATTGTATGCATTTGCATCATTAGTTAATTTTCTTGATGGTTAGACGATGATGATTTGGTTGATCTTTGTTAGATCCTTCACATATGTTAGCTCTTAATGCTAGATTTAGATTGAGAGATCAAATCTAGAACTAAGGCATTTCACGCCCGAGAGGTGTTCGATGAAATGCTTGAACCAAGCCTTTTGTGAGCTTTTCATGCCTAGCCAATGAGAGTTGATGTCTAGGGTGATTAGTGAACTAAGTGGAATTGGAGATTAAAGCTTGCTAATCATCTTATCACAAACGAAAGTTTGTTCTTGATTTGGTGATTAACAAAGTGATTAGTGCCACGAGAGTGGATTAGTCATAATTGTGAATTCCAATGTTCTATGATAGTGTTTAATTCAATCTAAATCATCATTGTTTGTTCATTAATCATCTTCTTGATAGTTAATTCATTTTTCCAACACTTCTATCATTTGTTTTCTTTCTTGCATTTTACTTTCTTAATCTAAAAACATAAAAACCCAAAACCATTTGCTCTAGCTTAAGTCATTTCTTACATTCATAGTGTGTTGTTCTTTGTGCCTCCTTGGATTGATCCTCTTGTACTACAATGATATGAGTAGACTTGAGTAATTGATTAAGACTACAAAAAAGTCTATCATCAACTTTGATTCAGAGAGGAAATATCGCCGTCGATGACTCTCGAGTCTCGACAAAGGTTTTTCCCATTCTGATTTTTCTGTTTTTTTTTTCTCTTTTTTATTTGTGTTTGTTCAAGGTTAAATGAGTCTTTTTCCTTTATAATGAATGCTAGTTTTAGGATTTTCACCTTTGTGTGCTAAATTATTGAACTTTAAGTTTTTGGGTGCTATTTTGTAGAATTGCCTTTATATTTACTCTGTTTTATAATATAAGATGTTTTAAAAAAAAAAAACTTCTAAAACAGATGTAGTATATGATACATTCTGGAACGAAAAATCCGGATAACGAGACAAGTCTAGGAAGTTAATTTAGGTAAAAGATCATTTAGACATTCGATATTTCAGAAAATTCATGTAATTTCAGAGAATTTCAAAAAAAAAAAAAAAAATTTTAGAATTTTTTGATATTTCAAAATATTTATGGATAATCTTGTGTAATAATTTAAAAAAAATAAATTATTTAAACAACCACATAGCAGACAAATGTGTGTTAGAACTAAATATACATAAAATCAATCTTCTCTTTGCCATTGCTAACGATTTAGAGTTAACCATTGGTCTGAAGAATATAACTCCGAGCACGAGCTGAGCAGAAGATAGCCAACACTCCAAAATCGAAGCTAATGAACGCGCTCAAGCAGAATATCCAAATCGATATCAGTCCTTCTACCAATTCGTTTTGATATATTTCCTCTCGTGATGCATCAATGTTTGCCGGATCACACTTGCTTCCGGAAGATTCAACACACAGTTCTGGATTTCCGGCTAAAGCGCCTGGAAACTTTCCAAGCCCTTCTTTCTCAGTGATGATTCCGGAGAAACAGTTGTGAGATAGATTCAGAAGCGTCAATCCTGGAGGAGTCGAGACGTTTCCAGTGACTTGACCTGATAGAGAATTGTGTGAAAGATCTAAGGCCTTTAATCTTGGCAGCTTCTCTAGATGAGGAAGCTGACCTTCAAGGAAGTTGTAGGACAAATTTAAATACTCGATATTCTTCTGTCTGAACAAAGCTTCTGGGATCTCTCCGTGTAATAGGTTGTCAGAAAGATCAATCCCAACCATGGACAATAGATTGTAGCTGAAGGTTAGTTCGTCTTTGGCAACCACATTTGCTGATATTTTGATCTCTACTTTCCCTGGTGGCTCTGCGGATCCAGCGGTCTGAAAATCCTTGAAGCGTGTGCTGTTCAAGTTATCGTCCGGTATGAACCAGGAGAATCTGTTGCTGGAGTAGTCGATCATTTGGATCTTGTCGAACTTGAACAACCAAGAAGGAAGAGTTCCACTGAATTTGTTCCGGGCTAGAGAGAGATACTTGAGATTGGACCATTTGGTAATGGCTTCATTAAGGTTTCCTGAGAGGTTGTTGGAACTGATATCCACAACCTCCAGCGACTTCAGGCCGGCTAAAGTAAGCGGGATCTCGCCCGAAATCCTGTTGTTGCTTATGTCCAGTATCTTCAGACTGTCCAACGCATCAAGCTCAGGTTGGATTTCGCCCGAGAGATTGTTGTTGCTAATCATTAAAGCAAGCAACTGAAAGCAACCAACAATGTTGAGAGGGATTGAGCCGCTTAATGCGTTGTGGGAAAGATCAATGACCTGGAGATATGTCAGATTCCCGATCCTAGCCGGGATATCTCCCGTTAGAAGATTGTGAGAGAGACGCAATGCTTGTAAACTTGTCAACTCGGTGATCCTCAACGGTATATAACCAGAAAACCTATTGTGAGAGAGATCGAGAAGAATCAGACCCAATTTCTCAGTTGTTTCCGAGATTCTACTAGGGAGGCGACCTGAAAACCCGTTGTGGCTCAAGTCAAGCATCACAAGCTTCTCCGAAAACATGAGCCTTGGAGATATCTCGTAACTAAAGCCATTGAAGGATAGATTCAGATGACTCAGCTCTTCTAAAGAACCCAAACAAGAAGGCAAACCACCAACCAGAGAGTTTTCAGCAAGATTCAGAACACTAAGGGACGGACGAGAGGCGTAGAAACAAGGCAGTGTACCAGAAAACCGATTCGAAGCAAGATTAAGAACCACCAATGGCTGCTGAAAATCTCTAAGTGTACCAGTCAAGTTATTGCTCTCAAGATTGAAGTACTTGAGAGATTTCAAATACAACAAGCTCTCAGGTATCTCTCCAAGAAACGAGCAAAAATTTAGATCAACTCTCTCCAGATTCATCAAATCTCCAACCCAGTGAGGAATCAATCCACCTAAATCTCTATTATCGCTTAGAACAAGTTCTCTAAGCTCCTTAAGGTTAACAAATGTTCCGGGAATCGCACCAACCAAACTATTCCGACTAAGATTGAGTGTCCTAAGATTACGCAACGCACCGAAGCAAGAAGGAATGTTTCCAGAGAAATTGTTCCGAGAAAGGTCCAAGCTTTGAAGAGAAGCGAGCTTACAGAGTGATGAGTGAATCTGACCGGACAAATTCGTATCGGATAAAGTGAGGGAGAGAACTTTTCCGGTCGGATTCTGACAAGCTAGACCTGTCCAGTTAGAACACGTTGAGCCGTACCATGTCGATAAGGTTCGATTCGGATCGTGAATCGAGACGCGGAATATCAATAAAGAGGCTTTGTCTTGTGGGTCGATTTCTCGAGGCTGTGATTGAGCTAGAAGCAACGAGGGAGAGGAAATAAAGAAGAGGAAGAAGAAGAAAAGAGTCAAATCTGCAATCCCCATTATAGCTCACTGGAGAAGATGAAGTAGGTATAGTGGCAATTAGCGTATATTTAGAAGGTTTCAGGGGTGAATTACAGAAAGGGCATCGAGCACTCTTCGCAATGGAGAGTGGAGCAACGCGACCTGGAAGTGGAAGTGGGAGTGGAAGACAAAGACAGACAGAACATTCTCTTTTCCGCTGCTTTTGTTTTAGCCGTTCAGACTTCAGACACAGGAATGATTAATTTAATAGAGTTGTTTTTGTTAAAGCAAATGGGTATCTCTAATGGTCTATCGGGTCTACCTAGGACCGCGAAAAATCGGATCTAAGAAGTGCGATTTTAAAGATAAATAAACGATTATAAAGACAAATGAAACGAATAGAAATGAACAGAAATGAACAAAAATGAAACGATAGTAAGGAAATGTATTAAACGAGACCTTAGAAAACGATTCTAGAAAAAACGAACGCATATACAAGATTTAATCTCTTTTTTAACTCAATAAATCGCCCGTATTGAGTGACGGTATGAAGCGATTTTTGAATCCCAAGATACAACGCGTTTGAGACCGTCTCGCAACACCCGAGAACGGAATCTACGAACTATTAGAACTACGATATACTCTCGAGACTTATGTTAAAAGAAGAGAAAAACGTGAGAGAGAGAGAGAGAGAGTTGGATTTTATGAGAACTTTTTCTCGGTAAAGCATTGAGAATGAATGAGGGTAAATGCTTGTATATATAGCCGATGAGAGGCAGATTAGTCCCCCAAAGTTTCCAATATGAGATAAATGCACTCTTCTCATTAAACACTTAGCCAATAAACTTATGGCTTTTCCATGAGCCCGATGACCCATTTCTCATTCATATTTCATTCGATTTAATAAGCCCATTGGTTTTAATAAAATTGCTCCAACAATCCCTCACATGAATAGAAATGATTCTAAGCATATGAAGACTCGACATACTCGAAGGACTCTATTGACTAGACTTACTAGACATATGAGACTTACTAGACAGACGGACTTTTCGAGAGTATAAACGAAAATTCACTGTGTCTGAGTAGGTAGCATTTTTCAGCTTTGAACCACTCATTGTTAATATTTGTCGGGTTTACTTGGCCATGAGGTAAACATGATGTCTTGAACCACCCTGATTTTGATGTAAACCGAAACAACATATATAACCCAGCTTCATTTCTCGTAGAACTTAGTTCTCCATTGTGTTCATTTTGGTCTTGAACATGCCTGGTTTTTCGTGAGTGAACTTGGAGAATATAGCTTTACCTTCATTCTCCTAAAAACGGCCTCATTTCACATTCACTAGGTGATCTACCATACGCTTTTCTAGAAGTATATTGTCATACTCCACTATTACAAAACTATGGAATCATTAAAAGCCAATGCTTAGCCTTATCATTTACATGTAGTAATGTTTATCATCCTAGGAATTGGGTAGAGATACAAGTCTCACAGTACTCTTTCAGATTCCGCTTTATTTAATTTTCCCTTTGAACCTACATCTTGGGATCTCCAGTCATGTAAGTAGGGTATCCATCAAACTTTCTCTTAATTCATAGGCTTTAAACCCATTCCTCTTGATGATTTGACCACTTGATCTCGTGACAAACCTTTAGTAAGTGGATCCTAGGTTGTCATCCAATTGGATATAATCTATCGAGATTACACCATTTGAGATCAATTGTCTAATGGTTTTATGTCATCGTTTTTAAAGACATGACTAACCATTATACAGAAAACTTAGTGCCCGAGCTATAGTCAATTGACTATCACAATGTACACGTAATGCTCGCACTAATTTTTTCACACATCATGATATTTTCCACCAAGTTTTAAAACCACTCAGCTTCCTTAGCTTTTTCTAAAGCTATGCACTTAGGATGCATGATCAATCTGATCAGAGTTTGGTTGGAAGATTTCCATGATGTTGTTGCACCACAATGCGTAAAGACATATCCACTTGTGGACTATTAGTTTATGGAAGCCGATAACCAATTAACATAATTGTATCATTCCAAAACTATTGGTTCTTTACCATAGTACAACTCATAACTTTTAGTATATCGCACGTAGCTCAATACTCTAGTTATAGCTTTCCAGGGTTTACAACCTGGATTACTCGTGTAGCGACTTAGTACATGGACTGAGTACGCCGAATCGAATCTAGTATAACCACTTAAGTACTCTAGACTTCCGATCACACTTGAGTAGATATTGAATCTTTCAAGTATCGTTTCAGCATAATGAGTTTGAGACAAGATTATTCCTTTAGAACATCTAGTGATCTAAATCTCTAGAATCACATCCATTCGTCTCATGTCTTACATGTTAAACTTCACACTAAGAACAATCTTAGTTTGTTCGACCATGTTTTCATACAAACATAGCAAAATGTATCCATGCGGATTACTTTTGATGTATATGAACTTATCACATTCATTGATGCTAAAACTATTTGACAATGTAAAATATTTCATGTTATTGTTTCAGAGCTTTTGTATGCTCAAACAGAGACTTCACAAGTCTATAGACTTTGTGTCTTTTCGACTAAGCCATCGGTTTTCAATTTTGAAAATCCATTTACACCGTCAGACTTTAAGCCCTTGTGACATATCGATTATCTCCCAAATATGGTTTTCATAATGGAGTCGATATCACTAATGACGTTTTCCTTCCATGTAGGTTTGTCTAGTATAGACATATCTTTAGTGAAAGTTCACGGTGCATTCTCTCAGAGAAAGACCATTAAAAAATCTTTACCAAAAGATGTACAAATTCTTCTGCATTATCTCACTATGTGTCAGAAGTAATCACCTCATTTATAGAAGAGCTTGCATCTCTTTCTTCACGTGTTCGCATCGGATTTTTATCCTTACACGGAAACACGAGCTCAAAGAAATATGCATATCTTGACTCCATGGTTGTATTAACATTGATATCCGGTACGTTTGATTAATGAACCAGAAACCGAGAATGATTATTGTGTGTGCATATCCGATGAAAATATAATCCACCGTTTTAGGTCCAATTGTGACCTTTTTAGGAGGTGACACTACGACTTTTGCCAGACACCCCCACATTTTCAGGTATTTGTACGAATGTACTTTACCTCTCCAAAAGTTCATATGATGTCTTGTCAATAACTTTATGTGGTAAGCAACGCTTTCCCCCACATTTCTTGAGATAACTCAGAATCATGCATCTTTGCATTCATCATCTCACTAAGAGTTCAAAGTTTTTTTCCGCAACTCCATTAGATTCAAGTGAATAAAGAGCATTTTTTCCGACGAATAATGCCATGTTCTCTAAAGAACACATTTAATTCTCATCAAACTCGCCACTTGTATCACATATAACTATTTTCATAGTTTTCTCAAGTTGGTTTTAAAATTCCATCTTGTATGCTTTGAACTTTTCAAAGCCATATTCTTGCTTCTTAGCAAGTACACACATCTATCATAGTAGATATCATTGTGGTAGCAGTGTAATGCTACCATTCTATTTGTTTATTCCCAATCATATTGACTTTAGACACTACACTACACATGTCAATTTCAGTCAAATTGGTCTGGGACATCCCATTGTCTCTGCGTGGTCAATCTTCCTACGACATTCGTTAGCATTGTTATGACATGTGTAAGCATTGTGACCCATCATGTCACATTTTCCATTGAACTTCTTTTAAGCATGTTGGTTTTTGAAGCTAGTGGAGGCTTTCAAAGGAACCTTATGTTTCCCCTTGTTCTTGTGCCCAACCACTTTCGCATTATGATAACAAATGTGAACACCTTATGCTTTGCGGTTTGTAGATTCAATATGCTGCCTGACAATCAAGTCTTCAAGGCTCTCAGCCTTTCGCTTATGCAAAAGATAATTCTTGAAATATCCAAGATAATGGAAATTTCTCAATTAAACAACAAAGCTGGTATGTCAAAGAAATTGACATCCTTCAGCCATTATCTCATGCGTCAACAATAAGAAATTTCGTCACTGCGAATTTCTTAGAACATGTGTTCTTAGACTTGCACTTCTTATAAAGGAAACTCAAAATTCCATAGAAGTATTCAACAGTTTGATCAGGCGAATTTGATCCACTTTTTGCACAAAACGTTCTCATTGGTACAAGATTCAACACATACTAGAGTTAAGATTGTAGGACTGCGAAAAACCGATCTAAGAAGTGCGATTTTAAAGATAAATAAACGATTATAAAGACAAATGAAACGAACATAAGCGAAACGATAGTAAGGAAAGCGTATTAAAACGAGACCTTAAACGATTATAGAAAAAACGAAAGTAGAGGCGAGATTTAATCTCTTTCCTTAACTCAATAAATATCATGTTTTGTGTGACGGTATGAAGCGATTATTGAATCCTAGGATACAACGCATTTGAGACCGTCTCGCAACACCCGAGAACGGAATCTACGAACTATTTGAACTACGATATACTCTCAAGACTTACATTAAAAGAAGAGAAAAACGTGAGAGAGAGAGAGTTGGATTACGAGAACTTTTTTTCTGTAAAGCGTTGAGAATGAATGAGGGTAAGGCTTGTATATATAGCCGATGAGAGGCAGATTAGTTCCCCAAAGTTTCCTATGTGGGATAAATGCACTCTTCTCATTAAACACTTAGCCAATAAACTTATGACTTTTCCATGAGTCCAATAACCCATTTCTCATTCACCTTTCATTTAATTTAATAAGCCCATTGGCTTTAATAAAATTGATCCAACAGTCTAGAGTATAGATTCGAACAGTGATAATACCAAAACCGTTATGATTTTTTTTCCTAGGGAAATTGGGTGCAAAAATTAAGAAACGATTACTGTTGATAACTACTGTAGAGTCTAAATATCGTGTTTTCACTTTGGCGATTTTTCTACACCACTACTTTTAATATATATTTATCCTCTAATTCGATAGCTTATGTGAACTCGATAATGTTAATCTTCCTTTTTTCTCAGTTTGGATGTAGATCTCCTCCACTTCTTTCGGAAATTTTGCCTTATCTCCGGATATCTTCCAAGAGATCGTTTTAATTTCTTGGAAGTGGACGCCGACATCATTTTAGTTGGGCTTAATGGGCTTTAAAGGCCGATGTAAATGGGCTGGATGTGGAACGGCAAGTTGGACTGATACGAGTCGTCATGGGCCGATCTGGACCAGGCCGAATTAAGGCGTGTAAGGTTAGATCGACACGAACTATATTTCTTTAGATTAGCATGGGCCGGACTAAACCGGGCTTATCTCGGATCAAAGTGACCAGGCTAAACCGGTCGAACTTGATTTGGGAAGGGTTCCTAAGAGGGTACAAAGCTTACCTCAACAATGTTCTAGTACCAGGATCCGGACCCCCTAACACTCCAGTTATCTTCTAGCCTATTGCCATGTTGCAGCATCATGATCCGGACCAAGTAACGAGATTTCAGATCAAGTAAAGCTCCATACACTTTCAACCCCTAGCTCTATCTCAATGTAAGGATCTGGATCATGTAAGTCCTTCTACTCATAAAGGACTTTAGGATACCCATAAGAGGACTAGACACTCTAAATATCAATGTAAATATCTAAGTTCACTCACTTGTGAGTCTTAAACTTATAACTATCGTCTTTATGTTTACATGTGATAGAAAGATATATGATTAAAACAACTACTCCATACTCTTCGAGAAGGAAAAAAAAGCACACAAAAGGACGACAAGGATTCTCAGGACCATGCAGCCAACTTGGACCATGTTGTCTGTACAAACTATGCATACCACGTGCCTCGGGACTACCTTATCGGCTAGCTGGAAAATTAGACGAAGGGCACATAAATGACTATGTGCACTCTGCAACCAGAGGCGGATCTAGAAATTATATTGAGTGGGGGTAAAAATATAACATAATTAAATATTTAAATACAAATATTTTTGATATATTACTAGAAAACAAACTTGGGTACAAAATAAGAAGGTTTTAAGGTTTTGAATTAGTAAAAATTAACTATTTTAATATAATTTTATGGTTTACAATCTTGGAACTAAAATGGGCTTATAACTAAAGTAGAATGGTTTAATATTATGCAATTTTGGGCTTGAAGTTAATTAAAATAAAGTAGTGGGGGCAAACCAAATTTTTAGTGTGGGGGCATAATTTTAAACTAATAGAAATTATTTTAGAAACCAAAAATTTAGTGGTGGCAGCTGCCACCTTCTTAGCTAATTTGGGTCTGCCCCTGTCAGCAACAAGGATTCTAAGGACCATGCACAACGCCCGCTCAACATTATTATGGGCCCTAGGGCAAAATTGTTTTTTTAACCCTTTAAATTTATTATTTTCTTAAGTTTCTTACTAAATTATTTTTTTAAAATAACTTTTGTGTAATGTTTTTATAGAATTTGTTATTAAAAAATACTTATAAAATGTTTTATGGGCCCTTTTCAATCTAATTATTATGATTAGTTATTTTTATAACTAATAAAATCGGGGCCCTTAATTATTAGGACACGGGGTCGGGGCCCCGGGCCATCGCACCGCTCGCCCTCTCTACTGAGCCGACCCTGACCATGCAGCCCGTACGGACCTTGCAACCCCACGTGTCTCGAGACTAGTTTGTCACCCCACGTGTCTCGAGACTAGTTTGTCAGCCACCGGTGGATCTCTCTCTCTCTCTCTCTCTCTCTCTCTCTCTCTCTCTCTCTCTCTCTCTCTCTCTCTCTCTCTCTCTCTCTCTCTCTCGTATTTTTTAGCATCAAGACTTGGCCTCACCTCCTTTCCAACCACTTCCCGATCATTCTCTACACCCAGAAATACCATTATTAGTACTTTCTTTCCGCTATAGCTAGGCGTTCTCTTCCATCAACCAAAATAATTAAAACATATGGTATATCCTGCAAATATATGAACGCGTCAAGACCACTCATATAGTCATATTATGTAATGCTCCCATGTCTAAAATTCAAAAAAGATTAGCGAATGATATGCTCGCAATTTTTACCAGTTTTACTATGATTTTTTATACATTTTAATAATACTTTTATGAAATATTGGTGCTTTATGATAATTTTAGTGTTTTTCTAGAGTCAAGAATCATTTCAGGTTATTTAGACAAAACGACGAAAAATAAGGCAAATCAAGCATTTTCATACTTGAAAGATTTGAAGAGTCAAAAGTCTAATGATCCTTAAAGAATTTTCCACAATTGGATTAAGCTCAAATTTGGAGACAAGATATAGCTGAGAGATATCTATTACTTGGAGGTGGTTTAAAATCATTCCAATGGTGAAATCAGAAGTTATGATGATTTTACTGGAAACAAATCAGCATTAGCAAGTAAACGAAGGCAGATGCCGAGAGATCGACCGATCCAAGGAGGGGATCGATCGATCCCACATCAATTAGCTGAGTTTGGACCTTCACTCGACATAGATATCGATCAATCCCTATGAAAATTGATCTATCCCTGCCCGTTTTTTTTGGAAATTTTACGGATTTGCCAATATTCGTATCTTTCCAAAGTGGAGGTGCCCTAACCAACCTATGATGATATAAATACCTATATTGATGTCTTCTATAGAGCATGCACCATCACAACAACCATTGCAACCATAGTTTTCAATGTTCTAAGTTTTTAGTTCTTTTATTTTACGTTCTTTAAGAGATCTCGGGAGAAGAATCCATCCTCTTGATAGAGAATCTTATGATCCCTATTGTTTATATTCTGATTTATTAATGCAATTCTTATATTCTGCGATGTTTTATGTTTCTATGTCTGAGTAGTTTCATAGTTGGGTTTAGGGGTTAAATTCGAAGGGGTGTTCATGGGTTATAAACTAGGTTAATAAAATTAAGGATTATCAAATACGTTAAAGATTCTTCGTTCTAGGGTTTGTTGTTATTGCATGTTTCTACCTTGATCACATTGAAACTGATCTAAGGGAGATTGACCCACGAGAGTGTTTAAACATATTTATCACCAGAACTAGCCTAGATGAGCTCGACCTTATAACCTACAAGAGTTTAGTTATCTTGTCTTGTGAACTTATCAAACATGATCTTATTGTGTGTTTTCCTGTTTGATTGTCTGTGAGAAATGAGTAATTATGCTGTTTAAACATAAGTAGTTAGCGCTGCGAGAGTAAGTTTATGACAATTCAGTGATTTGAGTTCAAGAATTTATCTGCGTTAATCCTTTGTTGAAACATTTTGCATGAATAATCCATGAAACCCAGAGAAAACCCCGAATGCACAACGCCTTGTCTCTCATTGAATTAAAGGAAGAAAATAAATAAAGACACAAGATGATGAGGCCATTCAAGTTGAACTAGAATTAACCGAATCCCAACTACAAGATGTGGAAGTACCGACCATTCATCAAGGAGCTATGACAAGACAAAGAGTTAGGATCCTCCAACATAAGTACAATCAAAGAATTATGCAAGCATTCCGTAAAGGTGATCAAGAGAAGCCAAGAGAAGATCATGATCACTTACAAAACAAAGAGGAGACGTCTAAGGAGGCTTATTGTCTACAAGCATGAAGGCCATCATCAAGAAGGCCAAAGAATTGGACCAAGTTCAAAGCAACAAGATTTCTGGCCATTGCTCCCACCAAAGGTCCAAGCCCACGTTTTTCTCATTACATGTGACGATCAAAAAGGCTTGAAGATTCAAATTTGTGGACAAAGCAAAGACAGGTCAACCTTCATAAAGTGCAGCCTCGTCTAAATGGTAAGAAAGGTAAATTGATTTCTCATTCAAAATAATATCATCACTTGAACTAATCCCCTTGATTTTATGTCTTAGTGATTTCATAAGCCACTAAATTTATGCCTTTCATTTAGTTGTCGAAAATTGTAATCTCTTTTATGTTTGCTTAGATTCTTGTAATTTTTTTTCCTTTTTTGTTTCATGTAATTGGCTATAAAAAACCCTCATATGTATCTTTATTTTCACGATGAAATAAAATAAGAACTTTTTTCTAAACTTGAGTATTCTATCAAAACTTGTCTTCTCTCTAAACCTAGTCGAGACCAGCACCTCCTCGGTTAAGAGAATTGTGTTTTATCACTTGCCTTTCATAGCTTGTGGGGTACACTTCGATCCCCTCGTCATCTTACTCGCTTCCATCAACATCGGATCCTTTGGCTAGAGTAGCTCAGCCAAATTGAATCACCCCTTGGCCGAACAACCAAGCTTTGTCTCTGAGATCATACAAGCCTTGTGAAAACCTTGTAGGGTTTAAGGTATAGGGTTTAGAGTTTAGGGTTTAGGGTTTAGGGTTTAGGGTTTAGAGTTTATCACAAGACATTATTATTAGAGTATATATTAGTATATATTACGATCCATGTAATTATGTTCTCTTAACTCTCGTATATGTGCTTCCCTTATTTGTATAGCTATTCCTCTGTATATATTAGTGCCTTATTCATCAATAATATCCATCAATTCCTCTTGCTCAATATGATATTAGAGCGTAATACGTTTTAACATATTCTCACGCCAGCGACAAATTCTTCTTCTTCTCTGTTCATATTATGTTCTCTGTTTGGAATTCCCTCCATTGCTATTCTTCTCAAATTTCAATCTTTTTCCATATCGCTATGGCATCCGATTCTACTACTGAAAGAACCTCCATGTTCAATTTACAAGATCTGCAAAGCACGCTTCTCTTTGTCAACATGTCCAGTGCGACAAAGCTCACAAACCAGAATTATCTCATGTGGGGGCGTCAAGTTCAGGCGTTACTTGAAGGTCATGAACTGCAACAGTTCATTGACGCATCTGAAGGAACCCCTTCTCTAACAATCCTTCTCAATGGTGTCTCTTCTCCAAATCCTGATTATGCTCCATGGAAGCGCCAAGACTAACTCCTCTACATCGATATTATCAGTGTGATCTCGCTACCGGTTCAATCTGTCGTCCAATGCGAATACAACCAAAGAAGTTTAGGATACTCTTGCAGAAATGTTTGGCAACCCTACAACAGGCCATATCCGACAGCTTAAGTATCATATCAAGACATGCTCCAAAGAAATAAAAACGATAAGTGAGTATTTGCACCTCATCAATGGCAAGGCAGATGAGCTTAGTCTTCTCGACAAGCCAATGGATCCAGAGGATCTCACAGAACAGATCCTAGCTGGTCTTAGTGAAGAATACAAACATGAGATTGTTGCGATAAATGGAAGTGATAATCCAATCTCCTTTTCTGAACTGCACGAGCAGCTCCTAAATCGCAAGGCAACGATCTTGTGTGCATACACAGTTTCGGTTGCTCCAATTGTAGCTCATGCCACATACACACATCCACGCCAGCCGAATCGAAATCAGAACAATTATCAGCATCGATATGCTCCACAGAATTATTAACACAATCGCTTCTCCAAACTCTATCTCGCCGATGTCAAGCATATGGCATACAAGGTCACAACGCCAAGTATTACCCTGATTTTCGTATAGTTTAGGGAGTTGGCTCAGCCTCACCGTTTTCATCTTCACATACTCATCCTCAATCGAGGCAATCACCACAAGACCAACAACAATGGCAGCCTCGAGCAAACGCTGCCATGATGTCTGATTCTTCGACTTGGCTGGTGGATTGACATGGGCATCACATGAAATCAGATTTGGCTAAGTTCTTGCTTCACAATCCTTATAATGAAGGCGCGACGTTCTCTTCAGCGATGGCTCTGCCTTGCAGATCTCGCACACCGTTTCTTGTTATCTCCCTTTGTATACAAAACCTTTCTTTCTCAATAATATTGTTTGTGTTCCTTCTCTTGATAAAAACTTAATTTCTGTTTTTCAATTGTGCAAAACTAATGACGCTGCAGTTATCTTTACTCCGACATATTTTCAGGTGAGAGATTTACAAACAGGGGCTCTTGTCTGGAAAGCAAGCCTAAAGATGGCACTTATGAATGGCCAAAACTCACCAACTCAAAACCACCTTCTCTTGCTTTTGCTTCTGTCATTAAAACTACTCTTTGGAATTAGCATTCTCGTTTAGGGCATCCGACTTTGTTTATTCTTCAAAAAGTTGTTTCTCGTTTTGATTTACCTCTTGCTTCGATTGTTTTGCTAGAACATACGTGTCATGCTTGTTTTATTAGTAAAATGCACAAGTTGTCTTTCACAAATTCAACTTTAAAGTCTTCACATCCTTTAGATATTGTTTTCTATGATGTGTGGACATCTCCGATTATATCAATCGATGATTTTAAATATTATGTAATTTTTATAGATCATTTTACTCGATACACTTGGTTGTAACCTTTAAAACAAAAATTCCAAGTTTTTTACGTTTGTACAAAATTTAAAACGTTGGTTGAAAATCAATTTCAACACAAGCCTAAAATCCTCTATACGGATAATGGGGGTGAATTTATTGGTCTTTCGACCTTTCTTTCTACTCATGGCATATCTCTTATGACAAGTCCTCCACATACATGTGAGCATAATGGCATTGCCGAGCACCATCATAGACATATAGTTTAAACGGGTCTCGCTCTTATGTCACATGCTTCTATGTCCAAGTCGTATTGGACTTTTGCGTTTGCCACAACTATTTACCTTATAAATAGAATGCCCACACCGATTTTAGAATTTCAAACGCCTTTTCAGCTCTTAACGGGCAATGCTCCGAATTTTCATAAACTACGAATCTTTGGGTGTTTATGCTTTCCATGGATAAGACCTTACGCATCTCACAAGTTAGATGTTCGATCAACACCTTGGGTCTTTCTAGGATATTCCATCACTCAACGCGCCTATTTTTGTCTTGATAGAGCTACATCTCACATCTATACATCTAGGCATGTAGTTTTCCATGAATTTGTTTTTCCCTTTTCAACTCCATCTACCGTAATTGACGACATAGAAAATACAGATTCTCCACCACCATCTTATTCGCCTGTCTCTGTTATTAGACAATTTTCTCATTCACATATTACTCCAACGGCTGTTTTGCCTACATCGTCTGAGGACCCTGCTTCGCCGCCGACTGTGCTGCCCTCGTCTACACCGAGTGTTGAACCTCCATCACCGCCACCCAAGAATGTAGCCGCTACATCTCCGACCATACAAGTAGCACATGCTTATCAACCAGTGTCAGTTCCGACGAGAGCAAGCACTCGTCAACGCAAACCTGTTCAAAAATTGAATCTTCATTCCTTTTGTTTCCCATCCACCAACAACTATACCAAAAACTCTTGCGAAAGCACTTAAATCACCTTTTTGTCTTGATAGAGCTACATCTCACATCTATACATCTAGGCATGTAGTTTTCCATGAATTTGTTTTTCCCTTTTCAACTCCATCTACCGTAATTGACGACATAGAAAATACAGATTCTCCACCACCATCTTATTCGCCTGTCTCTGTTATTAGACAATTTTCTCATTCACATATTACTCCAACGACTGTTTTGCCTACATCGTCTGAGGACCCTGCTTCGCTGCCGACTGTGCTGCCCTCGTCTACACCGAGTGTTGAACCTCCATCACCGCCACCCAAGAATGTAGCCGCTACATCTCCGACCATACAAGCAGCACATGCTTATCAACCAGTGTCAGTTCCGACGAGAGCAAGCACTCGTCAACGCAAACCTGTTCAAAAATTGAATCTTCATTCCTTTTGTTTCCCAGCCACCAACAACTATACCAAAAACTCTTGCGAAAGCACTTAAATCACCTTATTGGCTTAAAGCCATGCGTGAAGAAATAGATTCTCAAATCAAAAATCACATATGGGATCTCACTAATGCTTCTCATGCTTTTAATGTTGTAGGATTCCGGTAGATTTTTACAATTAAGCGCAACCGGATGGGTCAATCGAGAGATACAAAGCACGGCTCGTAGTCAAGGGCTATACTCATCGACCATGCATTGATTATCACAACACTTTCAGTCCCATTGTCAAGCCTGCTACGATACAAATAGTTCTCAGCATAGCAGTTTCCCGTCAATGGCCGCTACGACAATTGGACGTTACTACCGCATTCCTACTAGACGAAGAAGTCTTCATGGTTCAACCACCAGGGTTTATTGACACCGACAATCCAACAGCCGTTTGTAAGCTTAACAAGGCCATTTAACAAGCATCGCGAGCGTGGTACAATGAGCTGCGTACTTTCTTGCTCAACTCAGGTTTCAAAAACTCCCTCGCCGATGCTTCACTATTCATCTATAACACCAATGGCATCCTACTCTACATGTTGGTCTGTGTCGATGATATCATCATCACCAGAAACATCCCATCACATATAAACATGTTTAACGAATCCCTTTCTCAACGCTTTTCAATTAAAGATTTGGGCAATCTCTCAAACTTTACGGGTCAAGATGGGACTCTCCTCCGATGGTCCATCTTGAGGGGGTATATTAGAGTATACATTAATATATATTACGATCCCTGTAATTATGTTCTCTTAACTCTCGTATATCTGCTTCCCTATTTGTATAGCTATTCATGTGTATATATCAGTGCTTTATTCATCAATAATAACCATCAATTCCTCTTGCTCAATAATTATAAAGTTTTCCAAACTGGATAAATCTCTCGATCCCTCTCCTGGAATTCACTATGAGCAAATTTTACAGAAGCTTGAGAAAGATTACTATGGAGATCAATAAAAAAAGAAGAAGAAATAGAATGTTTGTGACATATTTTCTTATCCCTTTATATAATTTTACGGATGGCCCATCAACATTATCCAAGCCCATTTCTTTCTCTCAATTTACTTGCTTCTGAACATCTCCTTTTGGATCAATAAACTCTTTATCATAGTTTGTTCATATTCGTCGTTTTGGTGAAGGAGATTGAACCATTCTTCACAATATAAAGAGAATAGAGGAAGATGATAGAAATTTTATGTATATCTCCCAATGATCATGACTACAATCCTTTTATATGCAAAAACATATCTCTCTTCCTGAATACAAATATATGTACTCATAAATACAAATGATGTACAACACAATTAAGAGAATAATTACTCCAATGACTTATCGATGATTACTCCAATTACTAGAGGTTTGGGATATGATTTTGGAAGATACAATTAATCCATTACCCCCCCCCCCCTCCCCTCAAGATGGAGCATGGAGATCGTGAATGCCCAGCTTGACCCAAAAGTCGTCAAACGTTTGCTGTCCAAGTGGTTTTGTGAAGAATCAGCGAGTTGAGTGTTTGTAGTGACATGAGTTGTAGCAATTGTACTTGCTTGTATTTTGCAGCGTACGAAGTGACAGTCTGATTCGAGGTGTTGGGTATGTTTGTGGAAAAGTGGATTTGTTGCAATGTGTATTGCTGCCTTGCTATCATAGTAGACCCGCATTACTTGATGGTGTTGAGCACCCATACTTTGTAGATCACGCTTCAACCACAAAATCTCGTTGGTAAGAAATGTTATTGCTCGATATTCTGCTTCCGCAGAGGATAAACTTACAATGTGTTGTTTTTTGGTTTTCCAAGAGATTGGCGATCTTCCAACTTGAACAATGTAGCCATTAATTGATCGTCGTATAATCGGAAGCTTGCCCAATCGGAATCGCACCATCCCGATATATGAAAATCTGTTGTTGCCTGGAGAAGAATTCCCTAGCAACGCTGCTTGGCAATGATTTTCCCTCGGTGTTTGCATGAATTGCACCAAAACATGAACACAATATGATAAATTTGGTCTTGTAACCGCCAAATATATTAACCGCCTAATCAGTCGTCGATAAATCTCAAGTGCTTCTAGCAAAGGCGATGTGGAGAGAGCACGTTTATTGTTTTTCTCCAAAGGAAACGTAGCCGGTTTTGCACCCAACAAGCCCGTTTCTGATAGAATATCTAAGGTATATTTTCGCTGACTTAGATAAAATCCTTGTGAGCTTCGAGACTCCTCAACTCCTCAATCGAGGCTCTTGTTTCACACTACAAGAAAATAGCCTCAAACCTACGGTGAAAACCATAGGAAATGCGTCGGAAATTACCATTTCCGAGGGGTTTTCGGTCGTCGGTTTGAGGTGGTCAGAAATCAAAATCCGTCGGAAATTTACAGTAATTTCTGAAAAATTTCTGAAGACGGCGCCTCGTCGGAAATTCCGCCAGAAAAGGGCCATCGGAAAACCGCCGATATCCGTCGGAAACATTCCAACGAGATTCATACGTAATTAACTGACGTGTCCTTTTTTCGAGGGTTTTCCGATGAATGCGTTTTCCGACCGATCTCCGACAGAAAAGTAATTTTTTAAAATATAAAATTAAATAATTAAAATAATAAAATTAAGATTAAAATTATATAAATAAATAAATTAGTAAAAAAATGTGTTCTTATTAGACAAAAATAAAAAATAGAAAACATGAAATAAAATTGTTTATACAAAGCTGAAATTAAAATTTTCCAAAACAACTCGGTTCATGTTCTCGATCTTCTCAAGAAGCTCCGTCATGCTCGACCACTTTTCAAAACTTTAATGACGACTTCTTGATTCATTGGAATTCTCCTTGCAGCATCGGCGAACTGAAATTCCCGATAAGACGACATGTAAAAAAAAAAAATTCATTAATACAAAATTTAGAAATATGAAACATGTAAAAAACTTGTAGAAAACGTTTTTGAGAAGAAAAAAATATAGAAAAATATGGAAAATGTTTTTCATTTATTTAAAAATATGAAACTTGTAGAAAACGACTATGATAATAAAAAATATAGAAAATAATTAAAACATTTTTTCATTAATTATAAATATGAAACTTGTAAAAAATGTTTTTTTGTTTTCGACGAAAACCCCATAAGTTACAGTCTTTGTGCAAAAGAGAAGTTAAACCACAAGGTGGATGAATACAACTAGAATAGAAGCAACCATTTTGAGGAATATTCTTCCCCAACCAATGAGCCGGTTCGTTGAAGATTCTTCTGACATGTTGAAATTTAAAAAAAAACTGAATTTCCTTGTCCATCTTGAGATTTCCTTGCAGCGATTATGAATCCCATAATCTTTGTCTCCCCCAATTAGATTTTTGGTGAGTATTTGACTATCCCCTTCAAAAATGATTGCTCGGTATCCCATCATTTTAGAATTCTGAATTGCAGCAAGCAGATCTTTACCTTCAGCTTCCAAAGCTGACGAAGCAGTACCTAGTCTCACCGAACCCCATAATTTAGAAATGCTGCCAAACTCATCCCGTACAATCCAACCTCCCAAAACCAAACCCGTAGAGGAATTATATGCAGCATCATAATTACATTTCAAAAAATTTGAAGCAGGTCTTTGCCAAGAGGAGATTCATGTGTTCGCACCAACCAAGGAAATGGATGTATGACTAGAGGAAAGCACATTACCTCTGGTAGCCTCTAACAACTCACTTTCCTCAGCAAAGGAGCATTCGACATCTTTAATTGGTCTTGGTACTTGTTTGTTGAAAATCAGATTGTTTCTGGACTTCCAAATACGCCACATCAACCAAAAAGGAAGAAGTTGTTGGTGAGTAGATAGAGTTTGAAGTCCTTGGAGATCCAATAAACTCTTAATATTATCCTCCATATCAGAAGAAGGGTTGCAAGGCGCCAAGTCATGTTGTTGGAGATAGGACATTCAAACAATAAATGATTAATTGTTTCCTCAGTAATCCCACATCTCTGACAAGTGAGATCTAATTGAATCTCGCGAGTGCGAAGTCTAGTAGTTGTTCCAATGGCCTTTGAAACAACTCTCCGAAGGAAGTGCTTCAGTTTCGGGAGAATTAGAAGTTCCATATTTTAATTTTGATGGCCGAATCACCATGGGAAGGTTGAAGATGATAATTTCTTGTGGAGATTATTTTAATTTAATTGGAAGCTTCCATAAAGATTATTTTAATTGGAAGCTTCCATAAAGATTATTTTAATTTTTAGTGTAATGCCCATGTCTTCCCTTTTTGATCCACCGCAATCGAATTTCCCTTCCGCCTCGATACTTCTTCTTACACAGTGACTCACCGGCCGTGCAACCCACCTTCGTCGTAGTGTTGCCGTCGAAGCTCCAAGCAAAATTGAGAAGATTGGATCCTAAATCTCCCTTGACGTCTCCAATTGCGACGCGATTTCCAATGATGGATTCGGCAAAGAAGCGACGTCGTTAAAAAGCGTGAACCATTCTCTGAGTTGGATAATTTCTTTCTCAATCGCATGAAATCATTACTTCCGTCCACGGTCGAGCTTGTAAATTGGGAAGGAAAGGGCCATGTTTTTGTTATTTTACATCGTTAATACAAATATTATATGGATATTCACTATGTTAACACGTTATAAATATCAGATATTATTGTTAGTACGTTACAAATATCGAATATTATTGTTAGCACGTTAACATTCTATATGATAAGTGGGTTAACACGATAAACATAAACTTATCACGATAACATATTAATTAGCATGTTAACCAAATAATTAATTATCCACTAAAAACCACATACGGTTTTATGGTACACACAAATATTATCTGGATATCTACTATGTTAGCATGTTATAAATATCGGATATTATTGTTAGTACGTTACAATTATCGAATATTATTGTTAGCAAGTTAACATACTATATGCTAATTGAACTAACACGATGGATGAACAGTGAACAGTGATATTCATCGATAAATAGTGTCTTTGACGTTGGATGAACAGTGTCAATGATCATTTAATGAACAGTAACACCGGCATATGTCGTCGGAAAAACAGTTTACATAAACAGTTTACTGATATGTATATCAGTGGCATTTTGTGTGATATAGGGAAAATAAAAGGATATTTTGGGTTTAAAATTTTTTCTCTTTGCTATTTACTTAATTTTAAATCATTCATTGCTAGATAACTAATTAATTGGTTATCCATTAATATTCATTAAATTCACTCTTTAAACATCTCAAAAATCTTTCCACAACATTCTAATCATCTAAAAATTCATCTAAACTAAACAAATTCATTCCATAATCTAATTTCTAATAACCTATCAAACAATTGTACACATAACAACTAAAAAAAGATAAAAAAAACTTACATGGTTTTCGCAAATGTAGAGAGAAGGACGAGAGTAAACATTTTTTAAAGAGAGAATTTGAGATAAACGAATGAGGGAGGAAAAGTATTGTGGGCGTTTATATAAAAGAATTTCTGAGGGGCTAAACCGTCGGAAACCGGTCGGATTTGAAAATTTCCCAATAAATTACTGCCATAAATGGTTGCCTTTTTCAAATCGTGGCAGCCAAAAATTTTGACCCGTCGGAAATCGGTAGGAAATTTCCGACGGATATCCGACGGGATAATAAAAAATATATTAATTTAATTGCTCTTCGGAAATCCGTAGGAAATTTCCTTGGGATTTCCAACGGAAGAGGATATTTGGACTAAATTTTTAACATTTATTGGTTCCTTACCTATTCTAACACTATTACCATTTAAATCAAAATCAAAAACTTTACTTACATCTAGTTTTGAAACCAATATTCAACTTCCATACAATCCTCCTTCTACTTCATCTTAATAAACACTTAACTTATACTACAACTTACATATTTTATAACATATTCTTCTACAATCTCAAATAATTGTTTTTACGGTGAATTTAAAGTCTCATGTGTTCCATATATCTATAATAACGGTTGCAACACCGGTTTCTTTTATTTTTTGGACAAAATAAGCAACNTATATATATATATATATATAAATGACTTCAATTACACCAAATCCCATTTCCATACATGAATTTAAACCAAATTTTATTAATATAATTTAAGCCCTCCGAAACCCGTCAGAATATTAAAACGGCTAAAGTCTGTAGGAAATCCGTATGAATTCGATAGAGACCTTTTCTGGCGAGGAACCGACTGATTTCCTACGGAATTTTTGAGGGTTTCAAGGGCCTTCAGAAACCCGTCGGAAATTTCCGACGGATCCTTGCCCGTCGGAAATTCTGTAGGAAAAGTGCATGTTTTCTTGTAGTGTCAGCCCATAGAGATTTCCGCAACCGACCGACTTTAGTTTCATCTTCGGAGTAAAATCCCGGTAGAGTTTTCATATAAACTTCTTCATCTAGATCTTCGTGCAAGAAGGCGTTATGTACATCCGTTTGATGTACTGGCCAATTGTTACCAGCAACTTGTAAAAACAAACGAATTGTACCCATCTTTGCAACCGGTGCAAAGGTTACACCATAGTCAACTCCCTCAATTTGATTATTCCCAAGAACAACCAGATGAGCCTTATAGCGCTCAATAGAACCATCAGATTTGTGTATGATTTTATAAACCCATTTCGAACCAATTTCTTGTTTCCCTTCGGCAAATCCACAAGATCCCATGTACGATTTTCCTCGAGCCCTTCCACAGTTCGCATTGCATTTATCCATACTTTATCTTTTACTGCTTGTTTGAAAGTACTAGGTTGAACCGCTGATGTTATTACCACCATATATGCACGATGTGTTGTAGAGAAGCAATTTCAATTCACATAATTCTCAATTGGATATGCCGATTTTCCTGTGCAATTACCCAATAATTGGCTTTGAACTATGTTGACAACATAATTTCGAAGAGTTACCGGTGGTTTGCGTTTTTGGTGACCATGCCCAAGTTGATCTTCTTGCAGTGGCAAGTCGGCGGTCACAACGAACTGAATCGCTGGAGGTGTTGGCGGCGGCAGAGTGGCTTCTAGAGTTGCCAACGAAGAGACAACCGAAGTCGTCGGTGATAACGCTGAAGAAGAGTCGGTGTTGAGAGTTAGCTTCGGAGTCGCGACGGAGGTGCTTGCGATATCGAGTGTTGAAGAAGAAGATTGATGTGGTACTTGGGATTCAATTGGGACATAGGAAGTTGTTGGGCCAACACCTTCATTTATGACATGCCCATTTACAAAAATCTGATTTTCTTCTTCTTCTATGATTAGGCCATCGTTAATTGGAACCCAAAGTATATCTTCTCTCTCTTCCAAATCGTGTGTAGTCACACAACAACTTTAATTTTTGCAAACGGAAATTCTTCTTCGTAGAAAATTACGTCGCACGACACAAAGAACTATTTGTTCTCAACATCATATAATCTCCATCCCTTTTTTCCATAGGGATATCCGACGAAGACACACTTATGACTTCGAGCTGCAAATTTTTCTCCTTGGTGTGCTTGATTATGCGCATAACAAAGGCTCACAAACATTCTTTAATGAGCATAATCAGGCGATTTCTTGTGTAGTTTCTTGTACGGTGTGAGTCCATTCAAGACTGAGCTTGGTGTACGATTGATTAAGTAACATGCTATACATTCACCCCAAAACCCGATTGGCAAATTTCCTTGAAATCGCAATGCTCTAGCAACATTAAGAATGTGACGATGTTTCCTTTCTACCCGGCCGTTTTGCTGAGACGTACCCACACAAGAAGTATGACGAATGTTTTTTTGAGGGAATTGGGTATTTTACCCAGGTTTCGGATCGGATTTCAGTTCGGGTCGGGTTTTTAATTCGGTCTGGTATTTGGTATAACTGGTTTCGTACCAGGTTTAGGTCGACCATTAAAACCGACAATTATGTATAAATATGTTTCAAACTTTCACATTGGGGAGAAATACGTTTTTAACTTTTAAAGTAGGGGGACGTAGGACGAGGGTGAAACTTCGTGTAGATCTATTACTATGTAATACTTTTCGGGGGGGGGGGGGGAATAGGTTGTTTACTCCATGAATAATCCCTTCACTTTGAAATGTTGTCAAACTTGTAAATTTGGTTCCATTATATATCACTTCTAACATACTTCACTTGTTCTTGAAATTGACGATCAGCCATGCATGGAGATAAAACTTTTCAGATGTGTGGTTGTTTCCGTTTTGTTGTTTATAAGATATAACCACACACTCCGAAAGAAGTCGTCTACAATCATACGAAAGTATCGTGCACCAAGAATATGATGGTGTTCGATACGGACCCAGAGATCGTAGTGGACTAATTCAAAAATAGTCGTAGTCTTATTGGTGCTATATGGAAATGAATTCCCCGTCTGCTTAGCGCAGAGACATACATCACACGCCTTATTCATAATCCCAGATGAAATAGGAGATGAGACATCACGTAGTAGACCAACAACTTTCGCATATGGGTGCCCCAATCGATTATGCCACAAATCATATGATTGTGATTGTGTTGCAACCGCTCCAACAAACTCAGTGCTACGAAAGTGAAAGGTCCCATCTTCTATCTTACTCTCTCCAATCACCATCCTCGAAGTACGATCTTGGACAACTAGATAGTGGTCAGCCATTTGAATCATGCAGTGATTCTCATCAATCAATTGCCCTACCAAAATCAGATCAGATTGCAGTCCCTCGACATAGAAAACCGAGTGCAAAACAAAAGAAGAAACAAGGCAGGCTATGCCTTCATTTACATAAATATATATGTTCTCGTTCATCAGCTAATATTATCATCACATGTGCAATGTCCCTCAAATCAGACAATATATCCAATCTTTCCGTCAAGTGATGCGATGCCCTTGTTTCCAAAATCCAAAAGGGAACATAGATCTTACCCGAGAGACGTTCGGTTTGATTGGTTTTTCCAGCATTAAGTAAATTCTTTATTCCGCGCCACTGATCCTCACTCAGCACACTGACTCCGTCTCGATCTTTGTCTGTTCATAACACGCAGGTGCACTAACATGTACCGCGTTTGCATAAAAAACCGTCTTTGTTTCGCATTCGTCGTAGTTCATATGTCAGATTGTTTGTCGGACCTCCATGGTCATCGTTGTCGACTTCATGTTTATCGGTGTCACCATCTTCATTGTCGAGTTCGTGTTTGTCAGGATCGAGTTCGTTTCATCAAACAGGTTCGTCTCATCAAACATGTTAGTGTTTCGGCTTACGTTTGAATTTGTCATTGTTGCTTGATTCAAAACCTTTTTTTTTAATAAAAGAAATGGTTTAGGCTCATATACCATAAAGAGAATAGAGGAAGGTGATAGAAATTTTATGTATATCTCCCATGACTACAATCCCTTTATATGCAAAGGCATATCTCTCTTCCTATATACAAATATATATACTCATAAATACAAATGATATGCAACACAATTTAAGGGAATAATTTTTTTTTGTTGAAAGAATGTAAAATTATTCATCCAAAAAAACTGTTTTACATCAAGTGCAACCTTTGAGTTTATGAGAGCCGAAAGCATAATAAAATTATACAAATTGATAATCGAATCATTTTAGTATAATCTGGTCGCGAACCATCTTGTTAGGCCGTCCTCAAGCACGTTGATCCTTTTGTTTCGAATTGTGATGATTCTGTTTCGAATGGTTCTATCGATGAATTGAATGATTTGATTCGTAGGAGATGGCTTTTCTCCATGTCGACGAAGGTTTCGTTCCCTCCATATGCTGTGAATGGTTGCCTGAAAAGTATAACGAATCAAGAATATTGTGGCATTGTCTTGTGTCTCATTCAAAAGGATTTGTACAAGGTCAGGCCACAATGTGGAGAAACGAGCTTGAAGAATTCCTCCCATTAAAACTCATCAAATCTCTGCCGAATAATTACTCCAATAACTTATCGATGATTACTCCAATTACTAAAGGTTTGGGATATAATTGTGGAAGATACAATCAATGACATTACAATATTTACCCTTGAGATAGTAAATTCTCTACAAATATTTTAAACAAAAATTGCTGGTGCAGCATCAAAGTACTTGGAAGCTTTGTCTCTATATAGGTTAGACGTCTTTAGGTAATGTTTTCTCGTAACATTAACATTTTACTTAGGTAATTGGTGAGCCGTTGTGTTTTGTTTTGAGATTTTTGTTTTTGCTCGGTTATTGGGCTATGTGGATGTTTCGGCCTTAAGGCCTTGCTCTTTCTCTGCTCTTTTTGAGCTTTTAATATCAATCAATTTAGTGGAAAAAAAAAACCTAAATTGGTGCCACCCATTTTTAATTCCACATAATACCATATGAAATAAGATTTTGAATTAGTAAACGACAAAGATAAGCCCAATTTAAAAGAAGAAAAAACTCAATAAAGATAAATCCAATTTAAACAAAAGAAGCATATATAATTATCCCAAATTTGATTTAAAAATCGTAAAAACTATTCGGTTTTACGGTTTTTAATCAAACCAAACATAAACCGTAAACTTAATGAAAATGAGAAGCTTCTGTTTTTAAAGTAAACCATAACCAAACCAAATCATTTATTTCGGTTTGATTCGGTTAAACTTTTTCGATTAAGGTTCTTTTGTACACTCCTATAGAACCTTGACCTAGTTGTCTAAACTGTTAGATAGAAATTAGGAAGGAAAATATACAAAAAAATACTAACTGAAATGCAATCGTACATATACGATAGTATAATCTCAACAATAATTTACATATGCTGTAGTCCAAAGCATATAATCATTGATAAATCTTTTACTCATAAAAATCTCTTACACTTTTTCCTAATGCTGACAAAGAGTATTGCTTCTTCTGAATATAAGAATGACTTTTTTTTTTGGTTTCGTAATCAAAACAAAAGAAGTAGCATTCAGGTGATCAATTGTCTTTATATTATTTAGCTTAACTAAGTAAATACCCGCGCTACCCCGTGGGAATTTTTTTTTTATTAATTTAATTGAATCATGAAATCTTTGATTCCCTTTTACATCGAATGTACATACAATGTAAAAATAAATGTATATCCATACTTGGTTTATGTCCTCTTGTATATGGTAACTCGAGCACACTTTACTAACCAAGATAATCAGGGGGGCTGAGGCAAGTAGAGAGTAGGGGGTCAACTGACCCCACTCAATTAAAAAAAATATTTGGTTTTTATTAATAAAAAAATATAATGACCCTATTAAAAAAACATTTTTGACCCTATAAGAATTCTAATTTTAGTTAAAGTTCACATTTTTTTCTAACTAAAACTTGAGCTCATATTAAATTTAAACCCAACTTAAATAAACTAATAAATCATCTATATCTCAATTATATATTAGTTAATTCTATTTCTAGTTTAGAAAAAATAAAAAGGAAACTTTTTTTTTCTTCTTCTGTCTTCCACGAAGAGAGTCAGAGACGAAGGAAGTGTATTTTTAAATATTTTACTTTAATCGTTTTAATTAGAGTCTAAGTGTTTATTAATTTAAAGATGATATGACTTGAATTCATAGAAAAAATTAGGGTTTATGTTCATAATCTATGAACTTACTACCTAGCACGAGTGATGGTAGAAACCAAAAAACATTTTTTCTCATATAGGCTTTTGAAGTTACCTTTGACTTTTCATGTAGCTACTGCAACCGTCAAGAGATGTTTTTCAGGAATGAAGATTGTCAAGACAGTATTACAGAATCGCATCGTGATCAGTTTCTAAGTGATTGTCTCATTTGTTTTATCGGAAAAAATATTTGAAAATGTAACAAATGAAACTATGATGAAAAGGTTTCAGCCTATGGGTAAACGTCGAATACATTTATAATTTTTTTTTGTGATAATTACATTTTTTCTTTAAAAAAAAATTATGCCCCCGGTATGAAAAAGTTCTGGCTCCGCCACTAAAGATAATCATAGATTGAAAATATCACATCACTAAGCCTGCTAAAGAATAATTCTAGTTTCAGTTTATCTGGTGGTTTTAAAACTTTATTTGTAAAATGATTTACATTATATAATCAATGAAATTAAAAAGTGATAGGAAAGACTTACAAAAATAGAACAAAAATTAAGAAAAAAAAAACCAGATTGAACTAAAGACATATTCCCATCCATAAGTATGTGAGAAACAATAATTATAGATCCTTTTGCTTTCTCTTATATATATCCCACCCTCATGTAGTCCATATTCATCTAGTTGAGAATTCTCTAGCACTCTATTGAACAATAACTCGTAGTAATGTCCACAACAACATTAAGTATAAGCATGCTTCCTGCTATGTTCAAACATATTAGTTCTGTTGGAATCAATTGTAATTCTCAAAAGAAGAAAGCAGCTTATATAAGTGACACTTAATAAACAAAATTGGACATTAACTAAATTTTTTAGTATCGTGTCCGTTGTTTCACCACCATCAATCTTATGAAGCAAGTGTATATATTTTTCTTCCAGCTTCCGCCTTTATGTCCATAAGATGCTAATGCAAAACCAAATTTGAAAATAAAAAAGATTTTGAGAAGTCAGACCATAAGCAAATATCTTATAGAATACGATGAACATTTAATTTGTATAGATCTTTGCTAACTCCACCAGAATGGAACTTTAATTCTCGACCAATTAAGCTATAAGGATCCTAAGAAAATAGCATTTGCAAGATGAATTTTACAAAGATATAATAAATTTTTTTTTACCAGCTTCTAATTTAGTAGAGAACAAATAGTAAAAAGAAATCTCACAAAAACTAATGCTTTCCAAAGAACCAGATTGATGTGTTTTGTAATGTATCTTGTTAACGCTTTAAGATAGTATAGATGTTATTGTGATTGAGGAAAAAAAAACTCATACAAACATAACTAAACATGGACATTAAAGTGAGTCATAATACATAGATTTTAAAAAATTCAAGAGTTGGAAATATACCTTTTTGTTTGTTAAAGTAGGTACTCAATTCTGTATATGAAAGAAAAGCAAAACAAAAAGATCATCTAACTTGTTAAGTTATGCAGATAATTATCTTTGTCCATTTGCTTTGATTAAGGAAACATTTGCGCTAGAGTTTGGTTACAATAGTAATTGTAAAGGTTTCGAGGAAAATGCAGGGTTAAGAAGAACCCCTACTGTGTTTGGGCAAAACACAACATGCGACAAATAATTGTTAACACCAAGGACACATACAACATTGAAACATTTATTCTACTTTTCATTGTTCAGCACATAGGCTACACCTTTAATCATAATCATCTTTTATCATCTTTTACATTCAAAGCAGGCTGAAAATGGATCTGACCCAAAGTAGTTTCAACTACAACTACTGGTGTTCCGTAACAAGAAAATTTTCAATACAAATACTACCCATTTGAACCATAGTAACATTTGTGTTAGTAACACACGTAACAAAAGTTTAATCCAATAGACAAAAAAATAAAAACTATTGACAAAAAAATAAATCAACGCACCTTGAAGCATTTGCTTTAGATCAAGGACATTCTGTAACTGAACTAACTCCAGCAAATCTCCTATTGATATTTGCATATTTTAACTCTTTTTAACGCACATTTCATTTGGCTTTTATGTCTTTTACATGCATTTTTGTAGTTTTTCCTTAACATTCTATCAACTTAGAGACATTAGTCAGTTTAGAATAGGTCCTAATGAGTCTTGCATTGTTTAGAGTGTTTTTAGGTGCTTATGGAAGCATTGAGGAGTTTGGAGATGATGGCATGTGGATCAAGAACAAAGAAAATCGCCAAAGGAAGAGAAATACAAAGAGAAGAGGAAAACAGAAGCCATTTCGGTGTGGTGCATCGGTGTGATGCACACCGAAATGACTTCTGTTTAAAAACAGAAGTCATTTCGGGGTACTGCATCAGTATGATGCACACCGACGCCAGTAGAGAAGAAGAGACAGGAGAATCCTCGGGGTGCCACATCGGTGTGATGTACACCGATGCGATCTTGCCGGACCATTCGGCTAACTCACATCGGGGTCGTGCATCGGGCAACAGCACACCGATGCAGCTTCCCTCAGACGAGACAGGAGAACCCTCGGGGTGCCACATCGGTGTGATGTACACCGATGCGATCTTGCCGGACCATTCGGCTAACTCACATCGGTGTCGTGCATCGGGCAACATCACACCGACGCGGCTCCTCCGGACAATTCAGCTGCTTCATATCGGTGTGCTGCATCGGTCAGATGCACACCGATGTGACTCCTGCGACAAAACTTTGTATAAATTATTAGAGACCTAATTATGATCTTATATTGTTTTTAACTTTGTAAAACTCGACACTAGAGAGAGAGAGGGTGATTGTAAGAGATTCTTGAGTGATTTATGCAAGTTCTTGTTTAATTCTATCTATCTTCTTATCTTCTTCCATGAATCTAAACACTTCCTTTATGGGATTTGTGGAGATAAACATGGGTTGTGAGTAAATTTCTAGAATTCTAGGGTGAAGTAGATTTAGGCAATTTTAGTGTGAATCAATATGTTATGGCCTAGATTATCATTAATCCTTTCTTGCTTAGTGTTCTTAATGCTAAATCGACCTTGATCTAGTTAGTTTAGATCATAGGGAATTTCACGCCCGGAAGGTGTTCGATGAAATTCCCCTATGAACTAATCAAGGGATTTTACATTCTTAGCATATGGAAATAGTTGTCTAAGGTGTTAATTGACTAAATGATCTTGTTTCTAATGCTTGGAAATTATTAAATCACAAATGAGAATTTGTTCTTGATTTGGTAGTTTTCAAAGTGACTAATTCCAAGGAATTGGGTTAGTCTTGTTTTATGATTGTAGCCTAAGGATTAGCATTACTTGAGTATATTGGCATCATTGTGAACCTCTAAAGTTACCAACAATCGCATACTTCACCCTTGGATTCGTCTTTAGTACTGTCTTTAAACCGTAATTTGCACTCTCGTTTAAGTTTACCTTTATTGCGTTAGTTAAATATAGTTTGCTTTCAATATCTTTTAAGTTGCTAGAAAACCTCTTCTTGAATTGCTTAGATTAAGAAGTTTTATGTATTCTTAGTTTTTAATCTTAACCCATTATGGATTGACATCTCAAGTGCTACAATGACATGGATACACTTGGATAATTGAACACGAAAACATTCCGTATCACCTATCCATCTCGTCAAGTTCTGCAAAATGAAGAATCCTTTAGTTGTAGAGAGAGTATATATATGATTTTCACTATATGTCTAGAAAGAATTACGTACCCGAGAAAGAGAACATACTGCCCAGTCAAATTGTCCACATTCCCACGTCTCTGTAGCAGAACCAGCTGGGGAAGTATAGCAACTGCCTCCAAGTAAATAGAAAAAGCCCAGAATACCTGCAATGGTTTCAAATTCACAGGATTAGCACGTTACACTGCAATTCTGACTATCAACAAACACAAGCCACATTGCCGCCAACTACTTAAGAACATAGAACAGAGTGAAGGCAAACGCAAAGATTAATGGTTTACCAGGAGCATATATTGCACAAGTAGATATGAAGGCAAAGATGAAAGAATTTGATGAAGTGCATAAAAAAATAAACTAAAGTTGCATCAAAGAACAGTTTGACTCATATGACAGTACCTCTTGAAATGTGAATCTCTCATGCAGGATAAGTGTCCAGGTCCTTATCATATGATCTCCTCACAAGTGGATACCTACGCATACACCCTAGCACCATTGTTTTCACTCAATTGAAGCACTTGCAGTTATATATCAAAGAAGGGAGGTTAGTGCCTTCTTCATTATAAAGTACACTCTCATATAGAATTAAAAGCCTATGCTCTTCTTTTTCAATAATGTAACTAATCTAGTAATTTAGTAACCCCGTTAGTCCAAAACATCAACAACCCAAACAAAACCTTTTCCTTAGTTCGAGCAGCAATAGTCTTGATGTACAGTTTGGGCGAGAGATCTCCCTCGTTTAGAAACTCCCTTCTACGTACAGTTTCAGTTTCTAAGTTGAGATTTCACCACTTATTTGACTTGAAATTGCAAACTACCAACTCGGATTCGCATGAAAATCGATCGTAAAAGGCTCAACAGGAATTGCATTTGGAAGCCATGTAAACAAAAATATATTTTGTATTCTAATACTTTCTAAAATCTATAAAAATAAGTAACATTTTATCTGTTGAAAAAACAATTTTGTACCTGCTTGTTATTGGTCTGTGTATTGTATACCGTTGAAGTGCGCAGTACTGTACATGTATACGAATAGAAAGTCAACGCGTATACAGTACATTAAGTGTTACTTATTTATACACTTTTTGTTAAGTGCCAGAACATAAACTATGTTTTAATAAAGTGACTGTCCATGCAAGAATCCCATTAATAATCTCGGAATTTAAAAAATTTATTATTTTATAAAAATATTAATTAATCAAAATTAATCAAAATTAATAAAATCATATAGAGAGTTTTTCAAAGAATTTAGATGAATTCATTTGTGAAAATGACATGCTCGAACTTAAAATTACAATACATAATCTCAGATATCATAGTAGAATGTATGTTATTTGCATACTTGATTATCCATGTAAAAATGATACACGTTAAAAATTTTAAAATTTTGAAGAATTGTGTCTACTATTATTGATGAAGTTGAAGACAATACTACAATAGTTTTGGAAATAGTTACACATAAAAAACAATTATCGCGATTAAGTATTAGGAAGATAATTTTGGATGCATATTAAAAAGACAACATTAGAGCATATCCAATGTATTTTTTTCATTTTGTACTCCAAAAGAATATTCTAAGTATATTCTTCTTTTTCTATTTTATTATTAATTACTAATAATACAATTTATCTATAAAATTTACAAATTGACCAATTAGTTTTTTTTCTTTCTTTCAAAACTTTCATAAATTATGATATTATTTAAATTTAACCATTATAATATAAAGAAAAACACATTACATCACACAAAAAATTATTTTATGTTATTTTTAATTTCAGTACTTTTATGTATTTTTAAATTCATTATCGCTTTATGTCATTATAATTTCTATTAACGATATGCTATAAACAAAAATTATAAAATATTTATTTGGAAAAAACTTTTAACAAATATGTATTTATCTGGTAGATGACGATGTGGTAAGCTTTAAAACAAATAAATAGAATATATATTTAGCAAATCAAGTATATTCTCTTTGTATTTACTCATGAGGATGAAATAAATTAGCCTGTGTCAAATTGAGATCATTCGTAATTTTGTATTATTAAATTTGTTTATGTGTCAAGCCGTATTTGTAAGAAGAAATTTGCGTAGGTGTTAAGTTGAAAGTATTTATTATTTATAATTCTTAAAGTGAAATTATTTAAAATTTAAAGGACTATTTTATTAATACAAAAGAATGAAAAATGAGATTGCTCCATATTTGGAGAAATTAATTGTGATACACAATATGCACGGTGTGGAACGGAAGAGGA
This sequence comes from Eutrema heterophyllum, assembly GCA_002933915.1. Classification (NCBI taxonomy): domain Eukaryota; kingdom Viridiplantae; phylum Streptophyta; class Magnoliopsida; order Brassicales; family Brassicaceae; genus Eutrema; species Eutrema heterophyllum. The sequence goes on from PKMM01018561.1 coordinate 229,946, forward strand.
AACGATAAATCATGTTCTTTTTGAATGTCCACCGGCGTTACAAACATGGGCACTCTCTCAGATACCATCGGCCCCGGGATTTTTCCCAATGTCTTCGGTCTTTTCTAATTTTGATTATCTCTTTTGGACTACCAAAGGACCATAAGAACACGATTTTCCCTTGGATTGTGTGGTATATTTGGAAAGCGAGGAATGATAAGGTCTATTCAAATGTGGATAGAAATACTGATGATTGCGGAAACTGAGGTAACAACTTGGGAATCAGCACAACTTAGCGATCCAGACATGATTTCTCAATAAATTGGCCATACTCCAGTGATGGCTCAATACGTTGGATATGATGGATGGAGATGTTATATTGATGGCTCTTGGAAGGAAACTGACAAGTTTTCTGGATTAAGATGGCACTGTTTTCAGGAGGGAGTCGAAGGAGTCATAATGGGAGCAAGAAATTTGTGAACAAGTATCTCCCCCCCCTGCACGCAGAATTTGAAGCACTTATTTGGGTAATGCACTGCATGATTGCAAATCAGAAGACGACGATAGTTTTTGCAACAGACTGCTCCGAGTTGGTGAAGATGGTGTCTACACCCGAGGAGTGGCCGGCCTTCACATTACACTTGGAGGAGTTCGCAAAGAGTAAGGAGGAGTTTAATTTTTTCTCTATCTCACACATCCCACGCGCAAACAACATAGTGGCAGACAAGCGAGCACGAGGTGCTCGTGTCTGATATACTTGGTTTTTACCGTTTTCTATCGTTTGTTTTGGTATTTCTTTTAATCGTTTTATCGAGGCAAAGTCCGTTTTAGAGTCTTTTAGTTAGATATATCAGGTAAAAAGGCGTCTAAGGAGGAAATTGGAGTTACAGGAGCAAAAACGTACAAAACCGTGAAGAAAGGAGCTCAATCGGTCGATGCAAGGAGTGCATCGACCGATGCAAGGAGTGCATCGACCGATGCAACTCCACTAGAGATTTGCCAACGACCGATGCAAGGAGTGCATCGGTCGATGCAGCACTCCAGGAGATCCAGCATCGATCGATGCAAGGAGGGCAATTGATCGATGCAACAAACAAGAGGATCATCAATCGATCGATGCAAGGAGTGCATCGATCGATGCACTGGACCAAAGAAACAGCCATCGACCGATGCAAAGAGGTGCATCGGTCGATGCAGGCCGACGAGAAGAAAAATGAAATTTCTGATTTTCCTATTTTGCTCTGGAAACTCCCTATTTTGACCTAATTCGACCTACACCTATATATACTCTATTTTTAGCCTCTTTGACGGCACATCTTGATAGCAGAACTTTTACAGACACTTTTTATTGCTTATTCCTTTGGAGATCATTGTAAGCTTGGGAGAAGAACCTTTATATCTATTGAGAAGATTTATAAACCCTTTCTCTCTTAATCTATACTATGTCTTTTTCATCTCCTTGCTTGTTCTCTGCTTTCATGTCTGAGTAGTTCATTAGTTAGGTTTAGGGTTTCAAGGGGATCTATGAGTCATTGAATTAGACACAGATAGGGATTTATCTTTTGTGGTTTTTGCTTATTGTTGTGCTTACTGCTTAGGCTTGAGCTAACCGCTAGGTCTATGAACTAGGGCTTAATCTAATAGCGCGGAAGTGTGAAGGTTGCTAGAAAGAACATAAGCGAGCAAATTGTCTAATAGCGCGGAAGTGTTTTAGGTTGATTTGTGAACGTAGTGAACCTGCTTGTTAAGGCTGATCTAGAACTCTATGAGCACGGCAATGGATTAGGGTGTTAGATTTAGTAACCATGAGCACGACAGTGGATTGGTTAATATTTAGGTTTGAGTTCGAAACTTGTGTTTAATTATCCCCTGAATAGTTGTCTGATTCATGATCTCTGGATTCCTGAGAATAAACTCTTGACCTAACGCTTTTCCTTTATTGAATTTACATCATTTTAATTGCTTTCGTTACTTTTTCAAAACCAACCATAATTTCATAATTGTGAGAATTGTAGTGTACCTTTGGTCTCTGTGGATTCGATCCCAAAGTACTACATTAACAACCGTTATGATTGCGGTAATGTAAACTTTAGTTATTAATTGACTGAGTGAAAACGCTTAAATCAATTTGGCGCCGTTGCCGGTGACCAATAGCGTTACCTTCAATTCTGAATTTGAAATTTAGTCTAAGACCTACTAATATATTTTATTTTATATTTCTGTGTATTGCATGAACCTTTTTAGATGGATTACTACTCAAGAAACGATGGGAATCGATCCCATCTCCGCCGTGAAGATCAGAGACGATCGTCCATGCGTCAAGAAACTGCTGGCGGTTACATCCCAATGCCATATTCCTACACAAATCGGCCAGCCCCATCCTACTGACACCAAAACCAGGGTTGGAACGATGAAGAGTACAGCCATCAATACCACCAACCAAGAACCCAAGCACCACCTCGTGCCTACGATTTTATTCCCAGCGAGTCTCTGGAAGCTATGATGCACACGTTACTGAGAAACCAGCAGGAATCCTCGTTCGAGCTTGATGCGAAGTTGGAACATATCAAAAAAGATCTTGGTGGAAAGTGTGGTGCAATCTACGCCCAGGTACAAATACTTGAGGAGAAAGTGAAGCATTTAGAGGCAATGCAGGTACATCAGACCTGCGAGATTAAGAAAAACCAAGTCTTCATCGATCATGTCAATGAATCCATGAAGCTCATGGAAGACAGCTTTGAAAGGAAACTCGTGAATCTGAGAGAAAGCCTCTCCACGACTGCTACTGGCTTGGAAATCATTGCAAGTAGGACACACAGACTTGAGAGAGGAGTGGAAGAAGTTGGCAACCACGGGAGAGAGGTTCATTCATCCATCCATGCTCTCCATGAAGGGCAGAGGCGAACAACAGAAGCAATCCAAGACGTTCGTTTCAAAATGGATGGAAGGCATAACAATCTTCTTGGAAAAACCATGGGTTTTGGAAATAGGGCCTCCGACTTTTCTGGTGAAATCAAGATGCTTCAGAACCGTCTGTCCAACGTCGAGAACACTGTCGACCTCCACCTCAGAACTAACTTGGACGAAATAAGACAGGATATGACTAATAGCTGCAATGCTGTGATTCTCCTAGTTGAGGCAGAGGAATCCCCAAGAGCTCAGAGGGACATGGAGAATCAGTGTATGATGATAAGAGAAACCGCGAGAATCCGAGGAAGGAAATCACGCGAGGGAATCCCAATCCCGCAGCGAACTTTGGCTTCAGAACATAAAGATTGGGAAACTCGACCCATAAGCGATGAGATGCTAGACGATTTCCATTCCATTGTGAAGGAAATTCCACTCCACATGTCATTCGATCAAGCTTGGAGAAAATACCCAGCAATGAAGGAGCTGTTTTGGTATAGCAGGGAAGACAAGTACTGAAACGACCACACTTTTTTTTTTTTTTTTTTTTTAAACGGAAATAAATAATACAAACACACATAAACACAAAACCAGTGTTAACAGTTCTACAACAGCGAAAGCAATACAACAACAATTAAAAACCCCGGGTCCTAATCATCCCCTCTTCACTGCCTCGATTCCACGATCACGCCTTATCTTTACCTGCATCGACAAAAGTGATGCATCAACATTTGGCTAACCAAACGCTGAGTGAGATTGATCCTCCCAACAACAGGCTAACAATTAACAACAATGAGCAATTAACAATACGAAGAATTAATTAACACCAATTAAAACTTCCAGCACAATCAGTAATTCAACTCTATGAAAAACTAAACACACACGCACAACCACAACCGGTATCGATCGATACCCCCTGGTATCGATCGATGCCCAAACCAAAGCACAACCTCCCGACAAGGGACTGGTATCGACCGATACACCCCTAGTATCGATCGATACCGACTCAACATGAGTCTACCGACAAGGGACTGGTATCGATCGATACACCCCTGGTATCGGTCGATACTCCCCTGCGATTCACGACCTACGCGAAATCTAAACCCAGAAATCGCCACACAGATCGTCACACAAGCCACAAGATTCAACAATCAAGCTTAACTAAGCATCACACAAGCTTAATTGCTAACCTTTGGTCACAACTCACCTTAAAATCGGACGGATCGAGCTCTAGAAGACCTTCCGTCCCACGCCAAAACCAACGCTCCTCCAATCCCTTCTTCGAGCTTCTCACCAAGCTCAAATCCCCTTGATCTCGCAAGATCCAAGCTTCACCAAGCTTCCTTCCCTTTCTCTCTCTCTCTCTCTCTTGCGCAAGACCAATTCGTTTTTCCAAAGAAACAATGGTTATGCGTAAGAAAAGAAGAGAAGAAGATATAAGGAAACAATAAACTCCGCACGGTATCGATCGATACCACCCTGTATCGATCGATGCCCCTCGAACTGGTATCGATCGATACTCGCCTAGTATCGATCGATACTACCCGGAACAAACCCGAATTAATTATTTCACCCCAATAATCAATTCTTCCGGAACGCGGGCGTTACAAGTACGAGATCGAAGACCTGTTCGATGAAGCCAGAAAGAAGCTATCTATGCCCAGAACATTGCACTAGCTCGAAGAACCAGGGTGTTTCGTCGTGCCATGTGAAATCTTTGGCTCCTACTTCGACAATGCTTTGTGCGATTCGAGAGCTGCTATAAACCTTATGTCCGAGGCGGATGCAGAACGTCTGAAGATCGACAACATGAAACCCTCAAGGATACGAATCGGGCTTGCAGATGGTATAACCACCACCACAGTCGGCATGATCGAGAATCTCCCTCTGAAATTTGGAAATTGCATCGTCCCGGTCGATTTTCAAGTGGCAAGAGCCCGTGGAAAGAATAACGAACATTTACTACTTGGAAGACCATTATTAGCAACAGCAGAAGCCATTATGGATTGGCCGAATAGGAGAACGTGCCTCGCAAATGTCGACAAGGAGATCTTCTACCTAGCAGCACCCCCGGGTTTCGCCTCGAAACCCATCCGCTACACTGTCGAAGGAAAAAGAGGATGCGAGGTACATGAAGCCCTCGATGACTACCCAAGCATGGATAAAGACAACGAGACCTTAAGGAGGAGATCGAAGCGAGCCAAGGGAAATGTGAACCCCGTAGGTCCGTCATCCACCTAAAGACACTCAAGAAGTCGAGCTAACGACTTAAAACAAGCGCTTGGTGGGAGGCAACCCACCGGTACGTATTTATTTATTTGTTTCAAGTCTTTAGAACATTAACTTAATAAATATCGGTTTTTGCTTGCTTAGTTCTCTAACCATTAATCTCAATTCTAGAAAAAAAAAAAAAAAAAAAAAGGGGTAATCGATCGATGCAAGGCGTGCATCCATCGATGCAGGAGTTTCGGAAGAAGGGCAATCGATCGATGCAAGGCGTGCATCGATCGATCCCAAGGGGACAGAGATTTCACAATCGATTGATGCAGAGTGTGCATCGATCGATGGAGGGCAACAGAAAAATCCCAATTGATCGATGCAACAATCTGCATCGATCGATGCTGGCCCAGGTAAGTTGCTCGATTTCAAATTCGGTTTCTTCTGGTTTATTTCACTAAAATCAAACCGGTTTTTCCCCTTACCTTCTTCTTCCCCGATTTTCTTCTCTTCTCTCCTCACTCCCATCGATCGATGCTCCCATATTTTTCAAGAACACAAAAATCTTCAATCCCTCATAACTTCTTTGATTCTTCACAGATTTGAACAATTTTGGTGTCTATCCCCATCGATTTTTCGTACTCTACAAAACCCCTAACCCAGTTTCTTCGATTAGCAAAGGTATGAGTTCCTAATTCTCCTTTTACAGTCCGATTTTGGTAAGAAAAATCACCCTTGGATTGTTGTTTCGATTCATGTATGCATGGGTGAATATCTTGTGTAATTAGACCTTTCTAGTGTGTAGAGGAACAAATTCGACACCCCCTTGCTTTTATCGATGAGATTTTAAGGAATTTAGAAAAACCTAAGGTTTATGGATTTGTGTGGATTTTGAGTTTTGCTCTAGTTCTTGTGCGCATTAGGTGTGTCCCTTAGGGAAATTGCATTGTTTCTAGACATATATCACATCGCACATGCATGAACCCTCGATCCTCATGAATTTGTAAATTGTTGAAAATGCATTTGGTTCGTCAAGTTCTTACACTTCTAAATCCTTGCAATTATATCGCTCTAATGGATTGCTATGGATGTTTGATGATGATATATGATTTCCCATAACAACATCTCGATATGATCGTGTGCTATTTATAGTCGTTGACGCTCACTTGGAAAAATCTCATTGTTCGTTTTTCAGGACAATGGGAAGGACCGGTAGGTAGAACACGCAGCAAAATCCGACGACAGATGTAAAAGAGGACAAGGGCAAGGGAATCGCACCTCAAGCTAAAAGCAAGAGTAAGGCACCGTGGCCTAGACCCGATGGGGCAGCATTTCTGGTACCACCAATGACCAAGAAGGACATACAGAAAGATAAGGTCTATCAGAACCGGAAGCTATCCCACACTTGGGGCAAATACGAGAGTGTGTTCTACAATGGGCTGCTAAAGGTGGAGATGCGATCCATGCCCTTCGTATGTACCCACACGTTGGTTTCAATGGGTATCCGGTAGGATATCAAACTATTGATCGAGCGTGTCGGTTTGGGACGATTAGCCACCCTCACCGAATTCTTCGATCCCGAGCTGACTCACCAATTTTTGGCTTTCGCGGAGTTGCGGTACGAGAACCCGAAGGAACCGGTCGCCAGCGAAGGAACACTCCTTTTCTTCGCCCATGGAATCCTTCATCAGATCCCAATCCTTGTCATCTGCACTTTGTATGGCTTTGAGGCGAGCCACAAGGAGGTTTCTTTTGCTGAATCCCTTAACACCCAACGCTTTTGGGAATGGATAGCTAGCGGGAAGTATGACAATAACTACTCCAAGCAGTCGAGCATCCGTAATCCCGCGCTCCGGGTGTTTGTGAAGATCCTCAACCAGATTCTCTTTGCTAGGGACGAGACTGGAGCCATGCGTACCGATGAGCTCATCATGCTTTACTACGGGGTTGCCCCAGATATTTACCACGAGCTTCCCGTTCTCTTCCCCAAACGCCACAATGTGAACCTTGGGGCCATCCTTGCTCAGAGTTGGGTAGGGAAGAAGCTTAGAGGTCTTTCCGGCAGTGGCAAGAAGGAGTACGTCGGAGCCCTCCTCACACCCATCTTCGATCACCTCAACATACCGTGGTGCTCTTCAGGCCAACGGCTAGCCGGCATGTATGACTCCTTTTTCCGGGCTAGCCATATCCTCCTGCCGAAGCTTGTATATCAATTCCATAGCCCGGATGGCGACACCCTTCGCTTTCAGCTGCCTAATCAGAACCTGGCCACGCTGGAGGACACAACGCACATCGATTGGATGCTACCTGAGCACAAGTTGCTACCTGATCCCTCTGGTACTCCGCGCAGACGCACAGGACAATCAGTTGGAGCTCCCCGCTCCTTAGCTAGAGCATCCGCACGTAGCGGACCAGAGGACTTCTCCGAGAGCATTCCAAAAGACATACCTAATCAGACTGAGTACTTTCTTCCTCCGGACTGCAGTGCGTACGATCTTGGTCCATTTTGCCCATTCGAGACCGACGATGAGGAGAAGTGGCGATATGTTAGTGGGGGACTACAGAAGAACAATGCCATGCTGCAGAAGATTTGGAAAGCACTCTCGAGGATACCAGTCCCCAGGAGACCTTCTTGTTTCAGGGCACCTACCACTGCAGACGATCGTGCTGATGAGCCAGCTGTTGGCATGCATGACTTTGAGCCCGCGCCTGACGTTGCTGGACGCATGTATGATTTTGCTGGATCCAGTGGTTCACAACCATCCGATGCGAGACTGCCGAGGAGGAGGCGCATGGTGGGACGTGACGCGAGCAGCAGTTCGGAGGATCACTGATTCCAATATTATTTTCTATCTTTCGCTTTTATTTTCTCTTTTATTTTATTTTTCTTGAGTCTGTTTAGCTTTCTTCCTCATTTATTTTCACACCGAGACGGTGTGAAGTAAGTCTGGGGGAGGGTATCTATCGTTACTAACGCTATTTTCTTTTCTTTTGTTTACCTTTGAGTTATTTTTATATTTTACTTAAGTCATTACGTTTTATTGAGTCAAAAATTTGTTGGAGATTATCATCATGACCTTTGAATTTTTATATGATTTGCATCTAAGTGACCATTGTTGCAGAGCTAGTCTCATACCAGACTAATGAAAAATCTAAAGGCTGACCGGTTAATCAGAGACATCCATGTTTCCGGAAATTTCGAAAAGCTTGAGCTAATTTCTGCGCTCTTCCTTTTACCTCATCATTGTGATTGGTGTCTTCAGAGCTTGACACCTCATTCGTATCTGACAAAACGACATGTGTGAAAGTATGGTACTCCTCTCCCTTCTTTACAATAAAAAAACAGAAAAGATGAAATGATTTTCTTTCGGGTAAAGGGCTAGGAAAATTTCCATCGATCCCATTATTTTACCTCGAAGGAGATGATCACACAAAGATTGGAAGCGAGGGCTAGAAAAATTTCCCGTGATCCCATTATTTGCCTACATCTTTGATTTAAAAAGGTGGATGAACCGGGGATTCGGTGGCAAACACCATCAATACTCGAGTCTCGTAAGCCTTGATAAAGAAAATATATACCCAAAAAAAAAGAAAATGAGAAAAGAATAAGTCTGGGGGAGAGAAAAAGTACCAAAAGTTGTGTTGTTGTTTTGTCGTGATATCGAAAGGGAAAGAGTCTAGAAGGTTCTTGACACTATGATCTTTGATGAGATCCAGCGATGATAGCTTTAAATTATTCTGTGAAATAATGAGTTGAATCTGGGAAGCTGCGGATGCTTGCAGAGAAATACATGGTGGTTCGATCTAGAGCTAGTTTGGCAATACATGGATCGCCAAGGTAATGGTCATTGCGAAATTCTAAAAGAAATGTGAGTCTCCGTGTTTTCAAACATTTTCTTCTCACTTAGTTTTTCTGTTTGCTTGAGGACAAGCAAAAGGCTAAGTCTAAAGGAATTGATATACTTGGTTTATACCGTTTTCTATCGTTTGTTGTGGTATTTCTTTTAATCGTTTTATCGAGTCAAAGTCCGTTTTAGAGTCTTTTAGTCTTTTATTTAGATATATCAGGTAAAAAGGAGTCTAAGGAGGAAATTGGAGTTACATGAGCAAAAACGCACAAAACAGTGAAGAAAGGAGCTCATTCGGTCGATGCAAGGAGTGCATTGACCGATGCAACTCTACCAGAGATTTGCCAATCGACCGATGCACTCCTTGCATCGGTCGATGCAACACTCCAGGAGATCCAGCATCGATCGATGCAAGGAGGGCAATTGATCGATGCAACAAACCATGAGATCAGCAATCGATCGATGCAAGGAGTGCATCAATCGATGCACTGGACCAAAGAAACAGCCATCGACCGATGCAAGGAGGTGCATCGGTCGATGCAGGCCGACGAGAAGAAAAATGAAATTTCTGATTTTCCTATTTTGCTCTGGAAACTCCCTATTTTGACCTAATTCGACCTAGACCTATATATACTCTATTTTTAGCCTCTTTGACGGCACGGCTTGATAGCAGAACTTTTACAGACACTGTTTATTGCTTATTCCTTTGGAGATCATTGTAAGCTTGGAGAAGAACCTTTATATCCATTGCGAAGATTTCTAAACCCTTTCTCTCTTAATCTATACTATGTCTTTTTCATCTCCTTGCTTGTTCTTTGCTTTCATGTCTGAGTAGTTCATTAGTTAGGTTTAGGGTTTCAAGGGGATCCATGAGTCATTGAATTAGACACAGATAGGGATTTATCTTTTGTGGTTTTCGCTTATTGTTGTGCTTACTGCTTAGGCTTGAGCTAACCGATAGGTCTATGAACTAGGGCTTAATCTAATAGCGCGGAAGTGTGAAGGTTCCTAGAAAGAACATAAGTGAGCGAATTGTCTAATAGCGCGGAAGTGTATTAGGTTGATTTGTGAACGTATGAACCTGCTCGTTAAGGTTGATCTAGAACTCTATGAGCACGGCAATGGATTAGGGTGTTAGATTTAGTAACCATGAGCACGACAGTGGATTGGTTAATATTTAGGTTTGAGTTCGAAACTTGTGTTTAATTATCCCCTGAATAGTTGTCTGATTCATGATCTCTAGATTCTTGATAAGGTCTATTCAAATGTGGATAGAAATCCACAAGAAATACTGAGGATTGCGGAAACTGAGGTAACAACTTGGGAATCAGCACAACTTAGCGATCCAGACATGATTTCTCAATAAATTGGCCATACTCCGGTGATGGCTCAATACGTTGGATATGATGGATGGAGATGTTATATTGATGGCTCTTGGAAGGAAACTAACAACATTTCTGGATTAAGATGGCACTATTTTCAGGAGGGAGTCGAAGGAGTCATAATGGGAGCAAGAAATTTGTGAACAAGTATCTCCCCCCCCCCCCTGCACGCAGAATTTGAAGCACTCATTTGGGCAATGCACTGCATGATTGCAAATCAGAAGACGGCGATAGCTTTTGCAACAGACTGCTCCGAGTTGGTGAAGATGGTGTCTACACCCGAGGAGTGGCCGGCCTTCACATTACACTTGGAGGAGTTCGCAAAGAGTAAGGAGGAGTTTAATTTTTTCTCTATCTCACACATCCCACGCGCAAACAACATAGTGGCAGACAAGCGAGCACGAGGTGCTCGTGTCTGATATACTTGGTTTTTACCATTTTCTATCGTTTGTTTTGGTATTTCTTTTAATCGTTTTATCGAGTCAAAGTCCGTTTTAGAGTCTTTTAGTCTTTTATTTAGATATATCAGGTAAAAAGGCGTCTAAGGAGGAAATTAGAGTTACGGGAGCAAAAACGCACAAAACCGTGAAGAAAAGAGCTCAATCGGTCGATGCAAGGAGTGCATCGACCGATGCAACTCCACCAGAGATTTGCCAATCGACCGATGCAAGGAGTGCATCGGTCGATGCAACACTCCAGGAGATCCAACATTGATCGATCCAAGGAGGGCAATTGATCGATGCAACAAACCAGGGGATCATCAATCGATCGATGCATGGAGTGCATCGATCGATGCACTGGACCAAAGAAACAACCATCGATCGATGCAAGGAGGTGCATCGGTCGATGCAGACCGACGAGAAGAAAAATGAAATTTCTGATTTTCCTATTTTGCTCTGGAAACTCCATATTTTGACCTAATTCGACCTAGACCTATATATACTCTATTTTTAGCCTCTTTGACGGCACGGCTTGATAGAAGAACTTTTACAGACACTTTTTATTGCTTATTCCTTTGGAGATCATTGTAAGCTTGGGAGAAGAACCTTTATATCCATTGAGAAGATTTCTAAACCCTTTCTCTCTTAATCTATACTATGTCTTTTTCATCTCCTTGCTTGTTCTCTGCTTTCATGTCTGAGTAGTTCATTAGTTAGGTTTAGGGTTTCAAGGGGATCCATGAGTCATTGAATTAGACACAGATATGGATTTATCTTTTGTGGTTTTTGCTTATTGTTGTGCTTACTGCTTAGGCTTGAGCTAACCGCTAGGTCTATGAACTAGGTCTTAATCTAATAGCGCGAAAGTGTGAAGGTTGCTAGAAAGAACATAAGCGAGCAAATTGTCTAATAGCGCGGAAGTGTATTAGGTTGATTTGTGAACGTAGTGAACCTGCTTGTTAAGGCTGATCTAGAACTCTATGAGCACGGCAATGGATTAGGGTGTTAGATTTAGGAACCATGAGCATGACAGTGGATTGGTTAATATTTAGGTTTGAGTTCAAAACTTGTGTTTAATTATCCCCTGAATAGTTGTCTGATTCATGATCTCTGGATTCCTGAGAATAAACCCTTGACCTAACGCTTTTCCTTTATTGAATTTACATCATTTTAATTGCTTTCGTTACTTTTTCAAAACCAACCATAATTTCATAATTGTGAGAATTGTAGTGTACATTTGGTCTCCGTGGATTCGATCCTAAAGTACTACATTGACAACCGTTATGATTGCGGTAGTGTAAACTTTAGTTATTAATTGACTGAGTGAAAACGCTTAAATCAGTGTCTACCCATCAGATTTCATTTATGTAAACTTGGTACCCCCGTTTGGTTTACTGAACCGATATAGATACTTAGGTTGTTGAAAAAAACAAATGGGATTACTCCATTTTGTAATTGAAAATGTAGTAAGGTTGGAGGAGATTTTACCCCAAAATAAAGTTTGAAGTGAGATTTGGAGTAGGGTTGGAGATGACCTTAGGAATCTTTGATGCAATTATCACATCAGTATAAAGCATATCTCGCCTAGAAACAAATTTTAGATGCATATCAAGAAGACAAAACTAGGAATTTTTGATGTAAAAGAATTTGAGATAAAATTTATGAAAAAAACAAACATTAGGTCAATACTTTAGTAAAAAATTTTAGGTATATATGCATAAATTTATATAATTATTAATTGGACAAATTGCTGTTTTTACACCAAAATTTCGTTTTATGACAAAAATACACGTCATTTCAATCAAATGTTGCGCTACACTTTCGGGGGTGGAAAATTACAGTTACCCCCTTATGACCAAACAAAAAACGCGAAACCGCTATTACCATTTTAACCTTCGCGGCATGTCAGACTTCTATAGAGGTCTGACATTTAGACTCTAATAGAAGTCTGATTTATTTCTCTTACAAGACTTCTATCAGACGTATTCGAGAAGTCTGATACAGATTAAAATAGTAAATTTAAATTTAAAAATTAAAAAAAATATATATTTTGTTAAAACTGTTTTCTACAATAATTAAATATAGACGATTTTGATGTATAGAAATTAATATTTCATAAAATTGAATCAAATTAAACAAGGTTAGTTAATTATGCCTATACCTCAAAAAATATTAGACTTCTTCGAGTAGTAATTATCAAGTTTAAGGTTTATCAGACTGCCATTTCAGTCTGATAATGTCCATGGTTTATCAGACTTCTTGATGGAAACATGTGAATTAACCTGAAATAAGTTACCCTACTTGTGATTTTACCCCATATATAAACTAAAGTTATCAACCCTAATCTGTAAAAGTCATTATCGACTCTCTCTCTAAAACAGGAAGAATCTCTCTCTCTCTAAACTCTCTCAAACATCTCTCCGAAAACCCTCGTCGCCACCGCCACCGTCACCGCCGTCGTCAGCTTCTTCAGTCTGGTAATTACCTCTCCTTTTTCGTGTCACCTTACCAGTCCCTCCATCTATCTCTCTTCATATTTTCATCACAACTCTATTTTCTTGTAGGTCGAATCGCCACCGCCGCCGCCACCGCCCTCGCCGTCGTCAACTTCGTCTTTGCAACTGAGTTAAGCTTCCTAGAAACAAGTTTTTCGCCTTCTAATCTACTTTTTCTGCAAAAATTTTAGATCTATACGAAATAAGACCATTTTTCCATGTTCTTTGCCTAGATCTAAACAAACAGATGGGTTTTTAATTAATTCTGTTTTAGATCTACAAAATAGAAGTCCATTTTTCTATGTCAAACAAAAGTTCTAGGTCTGGTATGTATTTTCATGCTTGGTTGTATTCAGTCCAAAAAAAACTTGAAAATTACTATATTAGAAATCTGAAAGTGAATTAGACTCGATACGAAGTCTGATACTTGACCTGATCTGAATTAGACTCGATTCGAAGTCTGAAATTATACTTTCATTTAATTAGACTATGTTAGAAGTATGAAATTTGAGTTTGTACGAATTAGAAAAAAACCGCAGAAAAAAGCGGAAATTTTGCCGCCCAAAAAAAGCGGGAATTTTGCCGCCCAAAATTTTAAGACTTCTCGCTCAATTATCTCATCACTATCAGACTGCGTTAAGAAGTCTGATATCAGATTGCGAAAGCGGTATTTTTATGTGGTAAAACCGTTTTTTTTTTAACCGCCGCTTAGGACTTATATGAAAGGGTTTTTTTATCCCCTCATTTTTACAGTTACCGAAGCAAATAACAAAAAAAAAAAAAAACTGAACCGACATCTTCGTTGTCGCTGCCGGAATTCGTCGCTTACATCGTCTCATGTGCCTTCGACGGTAAGATTCTTCTACTCCTCTCTTTGCCGCAAACCGTCACCTTCTCGATACTGATTTCTAGAACTCAGCGTTGAACTCTTGTCTTTTTTTATTTCCAGATCTGGTTTCTCTCTCCTCGCCGTTGTCACCGCTCCTTCAAGTCTTCCATAGAGGGTAAAATATTCAAATTGAGCAATAATGTTTAGATCTTTGGGTTTGAGTTGTATTGTGTTCTGTGGATTTTTGGGATTCGTCCGATTTTGACTTCATGAATAGCCTTCATAGTTAACTCTGACTATATTTCTTCAGACTGCAAATAGAGTCTGAATTTCAGTAGTCAGACTGCATATGACGTCTGACTTTAAGTTTTCAGACTGCTAATGGAGTCTGGTTGTGGTTGATGCAGGTTTTAGACATAATGGCAGAACGTGAATTCCCTCCAAGGATGTTCACAACCGGGTATTGTGATGTCAAAAGCGTGTTGGGCATAGGTAGGGTATTTCTAGGGTAATTGGTTTAAGACTTCTATAGAAGTCTGGTGTCGGACTTCTATTTCTATCTTTTGTGATGAATTTCTGTTATTAGACTTATATTGCAATTTGGAAAGGGTGTGATTTTCTTAAGACTTATTTAGACTTGACGAGATGCAGCAAACACATAAGTACTACAAATTAAGTTTAAGCCAACAACAACAACCAACGATTAACACAACAAGTTCTTAGACTTAGACAACTTAAAAAACGACTTGGAAACGAAATATTGTACTGGAAAGACACCAACAGACTCCTCTCAGACTTTCTTCAGACTTCTCTATCAGACTTCTAAATTGCATTCGTCAGGACATCAGACTTCCACCATATCTAATCCTTTTCAGGTTTGGTTACCTGTCTCCACCAAAAAAGACAACAGCTTCTCATATACAATGGATAGATGAAAACAACTATAAAACAGGTGAATGTAAGGTGATTTAGCTTACACAATTTGGTTTTTTGTGGCATGGTTGTTTGCAATTAGAACAAGTATATTGCTTGGGAAGCTTCCATGGTTTATTGCCCTTTGTCTTGGCAATTTCGAGCCAAGTTTGCCACCTCGACTTCTGAGGTCTTCCAGGAGGACAAGGATTATGCGGGGGAAGGATACGTACGGATTAAATGCGCACTAGCTAACTCGACCATGCTCCTTACTTGCCTATCATTTGTGACATAAATAGGAGGGCTATCCGGACCGATCTGTTGCAAGAGTGGTTCCGGTAACGGATATGATAACTCCACCAACTCGGTTTTCTTGTCCAGCATATAATGATCTTGTACCATCTCAACAAGTTCACAATATGTAAAACGATCACCAAAATTAACAGGTAGATGCACCATTATCTCTAAAAACAATCATGGAAAAACAACATTAGCGATTTAAATGGAAATATCAGACTTCTTCGCGAAGTCTGATTCTATTAGCTACATTGCCAGAATTATTAAAAAAATTATTTAAAAATAATTATCGAACATAAGTATGTAAAACTAACGCATGAGGAACATATACAAATAACACACATATAAAAAATTTAAAATCAACGAAATTCATCACAAATATACAAAAAAAAAACGGTTTAAAAAAATTTGTTAATCCAGACTGCCAAAGAAGTCTGACAAACAGTACGTCAGACCTCTATGGCAGTCTGAAAAGAGGGTATTTTTGCAATTAGAATGTTACAAAGCAGACTGCGGATGCCGTCTGACGAAAAGTTATCAAAGCAGACTTCTATTGCAGTCTGACAAAAAGGGTATTTTTGCAATTGACCCAAACTTTGACTTTTTTGTCAGACTGCATTAGATGTCTGAGAAAAAGAAAAATGTATTTTTGCAATTGACCAAAATTTTGACGTTTGTCAGACTTCTCCTGCAGTCTGAAAAAATTATGGGGTAGTTTTGCAATTGATCGAAGTTTTTGACTTTCGTTCCCAGACTTCCAGGGCAGTCTGAAGAAATTCGTCAGACTGCGATAGAAGTCTGACAGAAATTGGTGTATTTTTGCGTTGACCAAAATCTTCGATATCAGACTTCTTTAGCAGTCTGAATAGGAAGGAAAAAATTTCAGACTTTTTTCCCCAATTTTGGTCAACTTTTGAAAAATTTCGGTCAATTATTACCAGTACCCTGTTTTTTTTCAGACTTCTGATTCCGTTTGAAAAAACAGTCAACTTCCGGTCAAAGTCACTCATTTTTCCTTCATACTGGATATGAAGTCTGAATAAAAAGTCAAGTTTTCGGTCAATTGCAAAACTACCATATGCCTCGATTAGAGGATTTTTCTTGATTTTTTTGTTTTCAAAGGAAATTACCAGACTTCAATTTTAATCTGAGTATTTAAAAGTCAATTGCAAAACTACCCTCTCGTTGACCATGTGGGTTTCATCAGACTTCTAAAGCAGTCTGAGTATACAACTCAGATCTGAAAATCGACGATATGCAAAAATTCGTACCTATATCTGTTTAGAGTTTTTTTTCACCCTCGTCGAGCGTCTAGAACGTCTAATATCACCGAAATCCCGCAAGCCCAGTCGTGTTTATGCCATAAAAAATGATTTCGGTACGTTTGAATCGGAAAATCGAGGAAAAATGGGAGAAATCGGAGAGGAGAACTCGCGAAAAGGAAGTCCGAGCTCTATTCTTGGGCTTTAATGGCAAAAAAATGGGTTAGTTCCTGCATTAACTCGTCGACGATGGTGGTTGTCGTGGAGGTTGAGAATTGATGGCAATGGCATTTCCGTAATTAAGTTAGATCTGAAATTTTTTTTTGTCTTTTGAAAAAAACGTTAGACTCTAACAGCAGTTGCGTGAATACCCAGATTCTTAAAGGGTAATTCGTGGGATTCTGAAAAAGAGGAGAGGAATGGCGCATTTTTAGCTTTGACTTCAAATTAGGGTGTTTTTGCAAAAAGGCCTTATTAATTTATGATATTATTGAAATCAAATATTTACATAGAATTTCATAAAAAATTATTATCTTATTATTTTATCAAATTTTGTTAATTTTTATATTAGCCCAACTAAGAACTAGAAAATATTATTATTTTATCGAGTATTAATATATCGAATATTAATTTATAAAAAAATTCCCGTATGTAAGTATTTTACAATTGCTAGGAAGAAACTGTAGTAAGAAACTTTAAAAAAAAAAACTATTTCTTTGGTCTCTAAAAACTCAAAAAACTTTTTTATTGTTCTGTGAATTAATGGAGGAAGAAAATTCAAAGATGGAGGATGTGACATGCTTTGAGTAGACCTACAAAAATAAAGTCTGTATTGATTTAGTCATGGAAAAATTAGAGTAAAGAAGCAAATATGAGGTGTGAATTACTCCACATCCTTCTAAGTTTCTAGCTGTTTTGATTGAGAAAGCGAAATTTAAAGTCTGTATTGATTTAGTCAAGGACTTAGTGATGTGTCCAAGTAAACGGCAGCAATTCTCTTCTGTCTTGTTCCTTACAAAAGCCGTACGCAAATAGCAACGAAAATACTCAAGTAAAAAATAAGGAAAACAAAAAATAGTAGGAAGATAAACATGAGCTCTAATAATAGTTGTTTCCATTTGTGTCTCTTCTCTTTGCTACTTTTACTCAACCTTGATTCTGCATTTCTCACCGATTCCAGCTCTTGTCTTAGGCAATGTGGAGAAATCGACATCCCATTCCCATTCGGAATCGGAGAGGGCTGCTACCTCGAGAAGTGGTACGAAATCGAATGTGTTGATAACTCTATGTCAGGGATGCTCGTACCTTTTCTTTCCGTAATTCGAAAGCAAGTTGTGAGTATCTCTCTTCCAAATCAACTCCAAAGTTCGTTTGATTCCCTTCCATACGGGATAGTTCTCATAAAAAACTCAATAACTTCGAAGGGATGCTCCAACGATGAAGAAAAGCCTGTATCACTTTTGAATTTGACGGGTACCCCTTTTTATGTTGGTTACCGTAATACATTGATAGCGTATGGTTGCAACAACACAGCATCATTGACGAATGTCGAGCCAAACATGGTGGGATGCAGGTCAAGTTGCTGCGCAGCAAATCCTGCGGCTTCAGAAGATTATTTTGCAACTATCAATTCTAATAACAAGGGTTTTAGGAGCAACGAAGATCCTGCAAGTTGCAATGGTATTGATGGATGCTGCAAGGCCAGCATGCCCCATGGGATTCAACAGGTTGTTGGGGTCAAAATAGAGGATAACAACTCGACAACTAGAGGATGCAAAGTTGCTTTTTTAACAGGCAAATCATACGATATGATAAAGGGATACAGTCCACAACAACTTCATGATCTACGATATTCTACAGTGGAGCTAAGATGGTTCATTCATACGACGGAGCATTCGTTCATAGACTCTTTGGGATGCAAAAATCTAACAGAGTACGATAACGCTGATCCAACAACGAGTTGTGTATGCGAGTATAATGCTGATTTAAGCTATGCAGGTTGTGCATGCACTAGAGGTTACAGTGGTAGCCCATACACCGGATGCAAAGGTCAGTAACTTTATTTAAAGCTCTTTGTTTAATTTTTTAATTACAGTAAAGTTATGAGAACATCGTTCTGACTAGAACATCGTTCTGACTAGAACATCGTTCTGACTAGAACATCGTTCTGACTAGAACATTCTTGTTTTTCTTTATGTAGATATTGATGAATGCCTAGAAAAGCCATACCGTTTTGGAAAACCCACGGGCTACTGTGAGAGGGGAAGAACTTGTGTCAATAGGCAGGGAGACTATGCTTGTGTGTACCCAAAGACAAGACTAATTGCTATAGGTAAGTCCATTTAAAGCTTTCACGGATTCGTGATAATTATCAGCATTTATATTATCATCTATCCAAGCAGGGGCAAACACATTAAGAGAGATGGGGTGTCAAATGTCCCGGTTAAATATTGGAATTAGTTTAATTGTTTGTAATTGTTAAAGAAACTTAGTAGAACAAGTGACAAATCTTTGCTTATTGACACCTTTTTACCTAGGTTTAAAACTCTTAATGTTCTTTAATCTATGTTTTTTTAGTTATTTATGACCCGCTTTGGGTCCGCCACTCTATCCAACTAATACAAAAAAAAAAAATTTTGCAAATAATTTGTCTTTTGTGGGTTTGCAGGGATCGGTGCAAGTTTTGGCTCATTGACCTTTATTGGTGGAATATATTGGCTATACAAATTTATTAGAAACCAAAGGAGGTTAAACCAAAAAAAAAAGTTTTTCAAACGTAATGGAGGTCTATTGTTACAACAACAATTGACTTCAACAGAAGGCAACATCGAGAAGACAAGAGTGTTCACCTCAAGAGAGTTGGAAAAAGCCACTGAAAACTTCAGCTTAGACAGAGTACTTGGCCAGGGTGGTCAAGGTACTGTGTACAAAGGAATGCTTGTCGATGGTAGAATTGTAGCAGTTAAAAAGTCCAAAGTTGTGGATGAAGACAAGCTAGAAGAGTTCATCAATGAAGTTGTTATTCTCTCGCAAATCAACCACAGGAACATCGTGAAACTCTTGGGGTGTTGCCTTGAGACAAATGTCCCTGTTCTCGTCTACGAGTTTATTCCCAATGGCAACCTTTTTGAACATCTTCATGGTGAGTTTGATGATTACACAATGACTACTTGGAAAGTGCGTTTTCGCATAACTGTAGATATTGCAGGAGCTCTTTCATATTTGCACTCGGCTGCATCATCTCCAATCTATCACAGAGACATCAAATCTACAAACATAATGTTGGATGAGAAATATCGAGCCAAAGTATCTGATTTTGGAACTTCAAGATCGGTAACAGTGGATCATACCCACCTGACAACGGTAGTTTCAGGTACGATGGGATATATGGATCCTGAATACTTTCAATCTAGCCAATTCACAGACAAGAGCGATGTCTATAGCTTTGGAGTTGTGCTAGCAGAGTTAATCACTGGAGAAAAGTCGATTTCTTTTTTGCGATCTCAAGAAAACAGGACACTGGCAGCTTATTTCATTCTTGCGGTGAAGGAGAACAAACTTTTTGACATTATCGATGCACGAATCAAATATGGCTGCAATTTGGATCAAGTTACTGCAGTAGCAAAAATTGCAAGGATGTGTCTAAATATGAAGGGAAAGAAACGACCAAACATGAGAGAAGTTTTGATGGAGTTGGAGTGGATTCGTTCATCTCTTGGAGACATGCAACCACATGAGTATGTTAGCGAAGAAGAGAAAGAAAAAGAAGAAGGATTTGTGGAATATACCGCTCCGGCTTCTCAATACAGCATCGGTGCATCATCTTCGCCATGCTCAGATGTTGAACCCTTGTTTCCTCTTCAGACACTGTAGTACTTCAACCTCACAAAGTACCATATAATCACAAATTTTTGCTTTTACTTTTTCGTGTGTGAAGGTAACGCTTTCTATTAATATAACTTTATACACAATATAGAATTTGCAGAGTTTTTTAAATATTTTATAAAGTTACTAGATAAGTATCCGCATATATGCAGATTTGTAATTTAATATTCTATAACCCATGAAAAAAAAATTAAAGACGAAAAAATAGAAAAAAATTAGATCACCCGTGAAAATATATAATACAAAAAAAATTTTAGAAACAAAATTGACGATAAAATAAATATATACCTTGAAAGAAAAATTTGGTGAAGAGATGTAGCAAATAGGTTTGGATACTATTATTGGATTTTTTATTTTTTTGGTGTGTAATTGACATACTACCAAATTGTAGTTTATATAGATATGAGAAATTAGAATTTTTTTTCCTTTTATGATTAATTTCCTTAATCTAAATGGAAAAATTAAGGAATTTTTTTTATTTTTTTATATTATTTTTTTCCTTTTAGGATAAATTTTATTTTTGTAGTAACTTTATCTTTTAAGATTATGAATCAGAATTTTTAAATTTTTTTATTAATCGTTTAAATTTTTCCAACTTTGACTTGACACGTGTCGCGATCAGGTGAATTATCAACTTTGAAACATTCAGTTTTATATAATAAGACTAGTCGGTTAACCGCGCTACGCGCAGCCTTTTATATAGATGGTTATTGATGTGGTTAGAAAAGAATTAGATGATAGGAAAACTTTTAATAAAATTTTGTATTTAACCAAAAAAACTAATAATAAATTAATATATCATAGCTAAACAAATGAGACTAACCAAACAACAGAATGCAGTAATTGTTAGATGGGAAAGAATGATTACTGTTTTGTTGCTCTCGGCAACCCATATTCTATAGATGAGACGTGCTATAAAAACTTATTCAACCTCGTTAGTTAAGTCAATTCACCAAAACATCATACAGTTAGACACTTAATGCTCATAGCTAAACACAACTAAACCAGCAACTGAATTCAATATGCATATATGGATCAGTTAACTCCTATAAAAATCTTTACATTTCAAAAATGGAGAAGGAGAATAAAGCTCTAAGGATTCAAAACCCACATTAGAGAATAATATATACATATATGTCACTCTTCTCGGATGTCCATTCAGCTGACATTAATCTCATTCCAGAAGCGTCTAACATGTTTCTAAGATGCACTCATTATCTCTCTCTCTCTCTCTCTCTCTCTCTCTCTCTCTTTCTCTCTCTCTCTCTCATGAACGCAACACACTGAATCACATACCACATTTTGACCCGATTTAAACCTAACATTCACTTTCTTCCTCTCATTTCCTATTTTTCTGGCCAGTTTTGGTGTCTCCTTTCTAGTTTGAGCGTTGGAAAATTTTTGGGAGAACTTCAACTATTTGTCCTCTCAATAATTAGCTTCAATATGTTATTATTTAAGGATACCATCTCATTGCATTTTTACATACTTTTCAAAAGTTTGGAGTTGCCATTCGAGCTTCTAGAAACTCATGCGATTTATCTTTAGTATTTAATAAATCCGGATCTGGATCATATTATCATATTCATGCTTATCTAATATCATATATACTTTTAATAATACATTACTTGAATTAATTAAATAATTATATATCTATTATAACATAGATTCATAACTCTTGATATTTATATGGATCAAAAACATTAACACTAATTTCAATTGTAATAAGAAGCTAAATTTATATATTAGTGTAATTATATTAATATTTGATGTATTTAGTTAAAGGTGAATGTTTTCCTTTTATGTATTTATTTAAAGGTAAATGTTTTCCTAAACTATATAGATAAAATCATAAAACTAAAATTATTAAATTATAGTTTCTTGAGATCATTATTTTAGGATGTTAGTTATCATGAGACTTAAAGTGTAATAACACCAAACATAATAATATAACATATAAAAAAATTTAAATTAACAAAAATTTGATGATGTGTCACAAATTTAGACTATGAGAAGATGATGTGGCAATCTAAGAAGAGAGTATATTCAATTTTATATATATATATTTACTTATTCTAAACTGAAATATAGTTTTTCTTTCGTTTTTTTTTTGCTTTTCTTCATTTTCTTTTTATGATTGTTATCTACTGACCAGTATCGGTCGATACTCACTGCAGGAAAACAGGAAACACGACTTTTTACAAGATTTAAGAGTCTGCACTTTGGTCTAGAAGACTTTAATAATTACAAGAAGCCCCAAAACGTGTTTTAACGTTATAATTATGTTTTTCAGCCACTTTTGTGAGCTAAGCTTTATTTTACTTTTGTTCTGATTGAGAGAGATTGTTTTAGGGATTTTGGGGAGACAACTCTGAACCCCTTTGTTTCTGATTGATTTCTTTTATGCAATTCTATTCATCTATGATTTCTGTTCCATTAATCATGTCTGAGTAGATCCACTTTAGGTTTAGGGTTTTCTCATAAGGATTTTCTCTGAATGTTAGGTTAATTAGTTAATTAGGATTCACCATCTGAATTAGTTCTTCACCATAGGTTGTTCTCATAGCTAATTCTAGGTTGACGAATCTGGAACTTAGATCTTAGGATAATTGATTAGGCACGAGAGCGCGATTAATTACCTGATAGAACTTAGGGTGAGCAAAATAACTATTCGTAAAGAGATTTGGTTTAGTTGTTTTGTGAACAAATCAAACTTGAACTAAAAGCTGGTTTAGACTTCAGGATTCGCAAAGAGATTTGGAATTCTAAGATTTAGACTTAGATAGTTTTCGCAACGAGAGTTGGTTAGCTATACTTTAGTGATTTGAGTTCAAGAACCGCGCTAAATCTGAATCATGTTAGTTAGTTTATCTACATTCATTGAATTCCTGAGAAATACCCTAGGCCTATCTTCTTTCCAATTGACTTACAACACTTTTAATTTACGTATTGCTTTCAATTACATCTTTTGGTTTAGCTTAATTCGAGTCTATATAATATATTGTGTGACTTTCTTGAGTTCTTGTGTTCGACCCCTACATATACTACAACAACTGCTTTAGTACTTATAGGGTATTAATTTGAGCATATCAAATTTGGCGCCGTTGCCGGGGACTCAATTTCGCCATTAGATTTTAGCTAAGAATTTCGTCTAAATCGTTGAGTATCGATCGACACCCTAGTGGTATCGGTAGATACTCGTCGCGTTTTTCGGTTACTTACGTTCTTGACTTTCGTGTTTCAGGTGCATGCCTCTTCGTGAAACCAGAAGAAACAAGAACACTCTGCTAGTTAATCTTTCCCTTGAAGAACTAGCACTTTTGGAACGCACAAACAGGAAAGCAAAGACGCCAGCAGAGATGAACAATCCAGTGATTTTGGTTCGTGATGATGCTGGAGCTTTGAGAGACCATGAAGGTCAATTGTGCAATGAGAGGGGGCAACGACTTAATGGAGATGGAAACATCATTGTCCCTCCAGCTGTTGTGAATGTTAGGAATGATGTGGTTGATCGTGGTAGGACAATTGGTGAGTACAACATGCTTGATCAGTTATATGCCAATCAATTAGCGATTCGTCCACCTGCTTTCCAGAGGAATGACTTTGAGCTGAAACCTGCATACTTCACTCTTGTGGGTCAGCACCCTTTTCATGGTTTTCCTCATGAGCACCCCATGGATCATATTGAGAGGTTCGAGGACTTGGTCACTAGCTTAGTACAACTTGTTTTCGTAATGGTACAACTTGATTTGTATGACTTAGTACAACTTGTTTTCGTATCGTAATGGTACAACTTGATTTGTATGACTTAGTACAACTTGTTTTCGTAATGGTACAATTTGATTCTTCTTCTTCCTTCTTCTTCTTCCTTCTTCTTCCTTCTTCTTCTTCCTTCTTATTCTTCCTTCTTCTTCTTCCTTCTTCTTCATTCTTCTTCTTTGTCATCTCTGCACAAATCCATGGGGATAAGTCGCATGAGATAATTATTAGAGACATCGAGTTTCTTTAGATTCATGTTCCGACCAAGATTCGCCGGCGATGAGAGAAGGAGACGGGGAATCGTATTTTTTTTTATCTGGTTTTTTTTTTAATTAAACTCAATTTTTAATTTTTAGTTTAATAAAATAATAAAATAAAACAAGGGTAAAAATGGTTTTGTGAATTTGTGTAACTCATGAAATCTATGAAAAAATATTTTATCTTCATTAAAGGTATACTGGCATTTTGTCCCTGGGATCATCTCCCACACACGGTCTGCAAAAGGACAAGTCAGGAATAGGTGGACTACATCCTCTGTTAATCCATAGCATTAGCACCGAATATCATCCACCGATGAAGATTGTGTCCTTAAACCAAGTCTCAATTAAAGATAAGAATGTCTCGGGTTTGGATAAGGAAGGTTAGATCCGGTTTAGGCTTAACCCATCTCACATGTGTGTGCGCAAACACGTGGGGGAAATATTAATGTAAATTACTAAAGTATAAAGTCATATCTTATCCATTTACTTTACTCTCTCAAAGTTTGTTGTTTATCAATCCGAGAAATTAGGGTTGAGAGAAAGAAGAGACATTCGTTGTAGAGAGCTCAACTCTAAGCGAGTTTCTAGTGGATTCTGGAAGCTTTCCGGCGAGATGTAGATGGCGGTTTGCCCCGAACTCGTTAAACTCGCGGTGTCGTTTCTTTCTGTTTTAAGTCTCTTTCTATTCTCTTTCGATCTTTCTCGCGAATTGAAGCTCAAATCAGTATAAATTGGTACCAGAGATGGGGTTATCTGCGGTGAAGGCACTCACAAGCTAGGAATTGGAAATGTCAGAGTGCGAGTCAAAGATTTGAGCTTGATCGATTCAAGATATCCGAGAGTCGGATTAAAGATGATCGATTCAGTGGAACCGGTGATTTCTCACTTTGGAAGAGGAGGGTGTACGTACATCTCACCGTACATGGTCTCAAAGATGTTCTCGTAGAGAGATCTGAGGTTACAAAGGCGAGGAAAGAAAAGGATGGTGAAGATGCTTAGAAAGACCCAGAGAAATTGAAGAAGAAGGTCTTGGAAGATGAAGACCCTGATGACGACAAGCAATTTTTTTTTTCAACTAATTACCACCAAAATTTGAGTTATTTAAAGAAACGCTTAAGTATGGTAGAGAAGAAATTAGATTAGAGGATATAGCAAGTTTTGCTAGATCTAAGGAAAAGGACTTCAAAGATAATCAGTCACAAGGGAAGTCATCAAAAGGTCATTATGTGAGAGGTAGAACAGAGACAAGAAGCCCTCAGAATGGCAAGAAACAAAACTGGTCAAGGTCCAAGTCTAAAGATGGTAATTTTTTTTTGTTGGATCTATGGAAAGGAAGGGCACTACAAGAAACAATGGGTCTGTTCGTTTGTCTGACGCATGCGGCTGCGGCTGCAACCTGCGGCCAGACGCTGCGTCCAGACACGGCCGATTGTTGTTCGTTTGACAACCGCGCGGCTGATTTATGCGGGTGGTCGCAACAGTGCCAGTCGCAACACTGAAGAAATTCAGCGTCCATAAATTTCAGACGCAGATTGCTGTGTCCAGACGCTACGTCCAGACGTTGGAGGCTGCGTCAGGTACACGAACGACAATCGACCGCAAGCCGCAGCCGCAGGCTCCTGCGGCAGGCAAACGAACATACCCAATGTTACAAATGGTTAGAGAGTAACAAACACAAGTTACAGTTAGATAAGGGAGAATCCTTTCTAGCCAAAGATGATGCTTAGGCAGGGCTAATAGCCTAATAGGTGTATCTGTCTCATAAAGAATGTGACAAAGCGGAATGGGTAATGGACACAGTCTTTTCATTCCATATTACAACAAAGAGAAACATTTTTATCGATTTCAGGGAAGTGGAATCTGGTAAAGTAAGAATGGCTACCAGTTCACAATGTGAAATAAAGGGAATAGGCTTGGTTTGATTCATAAATCATGATGGTACTACTTTTTTTTCTCTCTCTGAGGTTAGATATATGCCAGATATATCTAGAAAATTGATTTCCATGGGGAAATTAGAGGAAAAAGGCTGTGAATTCAAAGGATCTTAGGGCATAATCAAGGTTATCAAGGGCTACTCAATGATCATGAAGGATGCAAGAAAGGGAAAGGACACATTATACATCTTGCAGGGTTCAACAAAGACTTTAGAGACATGCAATGCTGAGGTAAATGATCAAACTAGACTCTGGCACAACATGTTAGGGCATGTAGGTCAAAAAAGTTTGGATATTTTGGTGAAGAAAGGTTGCTTCGGGAATGACTAAGTATCAAAATTGAAATTCTCTGAATATTGTGTGATAAGCAAAACACACAAAGTCAGTTTTGGTCCTGCACAACATGTTACTAAGGAAAAGCTTGACTATATACATTCATATCTCTGGGGTTCACTAAATGTTCCCTTGAGTCTGGGAAGATGTCAATACTTTGTTTCCTTCACTGATGATTGGTCTAGGAAAGTATGGATATACTTTCTGAAAACCAAAGATGAAGCTTTTTGCAAATTCGTGGAGTGGAAGAAGATGGTCGAAACTCAGTCAGAAAGGAAGGTAAAGAAGCTTAGAACCGACAATTGGCTTGAATTTTGCAATTAGAGATTTGACCAGTTCTGCAAGGATCAAGGTATCATCAGACACAAGACATGCACATACACTCCTCAGCAAAATGGAAGGGTCGAGAGGTTAAACAGAACCATCATGAACAAGGCGAGGAGTATGGTAAGTGAAAGTGGATTAAGACAAAGATTTTGGGCTGAAACTGCTTCAACCTCAATGTACCTAATCAACAGAACTCCATCAAGTGCCATTGATTTTAGCATTCAAGAGGAATTATGGACTTATGTTATACAAATATAGCAGGTTTGAGGAAATTTGGATGCGTAGCATATATACATTCAAATGAAGGGAAGTTTAATCCTAGATCAACGAAAGGAGTGTTCACGGGTTATCTAGAGGGAGTCAAAGGATTCAAAATATGGTTAATAGATGAAGAGAAATGTGTGATAAGCATAAACATATTTTTCAAAGAATATATGATGTTTAAGGACATCAAATCATGCCACCAATCATGTATTTCTGAACCTACCTTTATTAAGCATAAAAGTGATCAGTCATCTACTCAAGATTTGAGTAATTATCAGTTGGTGAGAGATCGTCCTAAGAGACAAACAAGACCACCTGCACAGTATGAAGACTATGAGGTATATGGTGATGAGGAGATTGATGAGATTGCAGGTTATGCATATCTAGTGACAGAAGATGATGGTAAGTCTGAGCCTACGTGTTATCAAGAGGCATTATCAAATGAAGATAGTGATAAGTGGTTGGCGGCTACATATGAGGAAATGAGTTCACTTATGAAGTATCAAACATAGATTTTAGTTGATAGAGTGAAGACACACAAGCCTATAGGATGTAAATGGGTCTTTAAAAGGAAAGAAGGTATTTAAGGAGTTGAAACACCAAGGTTTAAAGCAAGACTGGTGGCTAGGGGTTATTCACAGAATGAGGGAATTGACTACCAAGATATATTTTCTTCAGTGGTGAAGCATGTGTCCATCATGTTTATTTTGTCAATGGTGATTCATTTTGACATGGAGCTTCAACAGTTAGACGTGAAGACAACGTTTCTGCATGGTTTTTTGGATGAGGAAATATACATGGAACAGCCTGAAGGTTATAAAGATAAGAAGTATCCAAAGAAGGTGTGTCTACTCAAGAAATCATAGTACAGCCTGAAGCAATCTCCAAGACAGTGGAACAAAAGATTCAACGTTTATGCAAGTTAATGAGTATAAAGGAGTGATCTAGATATTTGTGTCTACTACAAGGAGACGCGGAAGGATGATTACATTTATCTATTGTTGTAGGTGGATTATATATTAAATACATCTAAGGCTAAAAGGCATGTTAGTGAGCTAAAGACTTTCCTAAGTTAATGAGGACATGGACCATGAGATAGACAAACCGAGCGAGGAGACCGAAGGTAGCATTACCGTGCCAACCATGAGGGAAGCACCCATGACACACTCACATGCTAAAGATATACGAACAACATTCAACAAGGCGATCATGATACTTCTACAAATGCAGCGAACCGGCCCGGAGGAAATTGGATACTTAGCCGAATTTGGTCAAGAACAAGAAGAATGGGCCAAAACCAATTTTACACGACCAAATCACGTGGGCTTCAAATTCCATCGACCAACCACATCTTCTAAGGAGACTGGTCGAGAGACTTTGGGCTTGGACAGAGAGAAAACAGAAGAAGCTTTCCTAAGCGTCGTTTTTCCCTTTTCTTTCTTTGTAATTTGCATTAAGGCGTATGTACTCTTTGTATTTAAGTTTTGAGTCGACCTAAGTTAGGTCTAGCCGACGAGCTGTTTATAAAGCTTCCATGCGGTTGTGTATTCTTTTTCACGTTTTCATTAATAAAGACCGAACTTTCTTCAAGAACTTGTCTCTTGAGTAAATTACAAAATAGCGGTTTCCCGCCAAACCCACAAAATAGCGGTTTCCCGCCAAAACCATGAAATTGCGGTTTCACATAAACGTCACAAATTAGCAATTTTCCGCCAAAACCGCAAAAAAGAGGTTTCCTACCAAAATCGTGAAATAACGGTTTCCCGCCAAAACTACAAAATAATGGTTTCCTGCTAAAACCACAAAGTAGCGGTTTCTTGCCAAAACCACAAAATAGCGGTTTCCTGCCAAAACCACGAAAAAACGGTTTCTGCCAAAACTATGAAATAGCGGTTTCCCGCCAATACCGCAAAATAGCAGTTTCCCGCCAAAACCGCAAAATAGCAATTTCCCGCCAAGACCGAGAAATAGCCATTTCCCGCAAAATTTGCAAAATAGCGGTTTCCCACAAAAATCGCGAAAGCGTAGTTTCCTTCCAAAACCGCGAAATAGCGGTTGCCCGCCAAAACTGAGAAGTAGTTGTTTCCCGCCAAAACAGAGAAATATCGGTTTCCCGCCGAAACTGCGAAATAGCGGTTTCCTGCCAAAACCGAGAAATAGCGGTTTCCCGCAAAAACCGCAAAATAGTTGTTTCCCGCCAAAACCGAGAAGTAGCAGTTTCTCGCGAAAACCGAGAAATAGCGGTTTCCCACCAAAAACGCGAAATAGCGGTTTTTCACCAAAACCGCAAAATAGCGATTTCCCACCAAAACCGAGAAGTAGCAGTTTCCCGCCAAAACCGAGAAATAGCGGTTTCCCGCCAAAACCGCAAAATAGCGGTTTCCCGCCAAAATCTAGAAATAGCAGTTTTCCGCCAAAATCTTAAAATAGCGTTTTCTCGCCAAAACCGCGAAATAGTAGTTTCCCGCCAAAATCGCAAAAAAGGTGTTTCCCACCAAAACCGTGAAATAGCGATTTCTCGCTAAAACCAAAAATAGTGGTTTCCCATCAAAATCGCAGAATAGCAGTTTCTTGCTAAACCGCAAAATAGCGGTTTCCCGCCAAAACCTCGAAAATAGTGGTTATTCCACCAAAACCTCAAAATTGATATTTCTCGCAAAAACCGCAAAATAACGTTGTCTATAAAAATGGCAAAATAGCGATTTCATGTATAAATCCAAAAATAGCGTTGTCCATGAAAACATCAAAAAGCGGTTTTGCCGTCAACATTGTAAAATATTGGTTTCCTGTCAAAATTGCAAAATAACTATTATAAAAATTTATAATCTAAAAACATTTCTTCATTTAGCTATTTCAGTAAAATCCAATTTTATAAATTATTTAAATATTAAGTTAATAGTTATTTAGTTGTAAATATAATTTAGATTATAAAAAATTGTTATTAACAGAAAACATGTCATTTTTAGTCATTTGGTTTTAAAGTGCATCCAAATAATATATACAAACAAACATAGCTGTATTTAGATGTAATTTCTAGATGCAAAAACCAAATATATAAACAAACTGTATCTGGATAATATATACAAATAAACATAACTGTATTCAGATATAATTTCTAGATGCAAAAACCAAATATATAAACAAACTGCATAAGGATGATGCGTTGAGATATTGCATCTGGATGCAGTTTCTAGATGCGGCACCCAGATACACAAACGAACGGGGCCATAATCGTAAACCACATACTTGACATAGACGAAACCAATGAACATCAAGCCAAACAGATAAAACTAATGAAAATACATGATGATTCACGATGTCGTTTATAATAAAGAGCTAAATCCTATTAGTTATCATGTAAGTTAGAGATGTTAGAACTCCAGGTAAATTATAATTGGTTCTCGAATTATAGAGCACTCGATATACAGCCGTAATGTTTGACTCAACAAACAGTTCTCTTATCAATTCCTAATTAATGATTCTGACTCCATGAATTCAATAAGCGTGATTAATTTATCTCACGTTATGAAAGATTACGAGGTAATAAGTATAAATATTAAATAATAATACTTATCTTGATCAATGACGAGAGACGGTAAGGTTCGGAGATGCCTGCAAAATTGGAGAGATCAGCTTCTTTTATTTGACGAAGACGTTGTCGGGGATGTCGTCAAAGATCTATGTTGGTGCTTGGAGATCAGTTATCTCGGTAAACATGACGAGAGATATCGGAGACTTCGTCTGACAGCGTAGATGTCACTGGCTAGGGAGTTCGGTTTTTGTCATCGCGAGGTTTTAGAGGTGGCGTTCATGTCGTCCTCGAGCTTTGGAATTTTAGAGTTTTAAAAATTCTCCAATTTCCACAGACGGCGCCAATTTTTGAATACGGATTAAACACCTCTCTTAGATAGATGAAATCAGTTTGGGTTTTGGAGATTTTCTTATTGATTTTACAGATGTGCCTTGTGAAGGCTGCCTACGTACTCTTTGAATAGGGATCAAACCGTTTGTAGTTCATGTTAAATGGAGAATTGTGGATGATTATTCTGAATGAGGAGATCTTCTATTTATAGGTGTTGAAATCGGTCGATTTTCCTTCTCCCTTTTGACTTGATATTCGCGATTTCCTTATTTCCCGAAGTCGATATGGATAACTTCCTCTTTTCTCGAGATTTGCCTTTACCTTCAAAGATCTTCCTTTTATTAGGTCGGGCTCTAATGGGCTTGAGACTGGTAATTGAGCTGATCTTAATTCAAACTGGGTTAAACCAGGAAGTGTTAAACTCACCACCAACAATAGCTGCACAAAAGGCATTTGAAGTGGTGAAGCAAAAACTGTGTGAAGCACTTGTTTTAGCGCTTCCAGATTTTAATCAAGTGTTTGAGGTTGAGTGTGATGCAAGTGGCGTGGGGATAGGAGCTGTTCTTTTCCAGGGATAACGTCCTATTGCTTATTTCATTGAGAAGCTCACGGGAGCTAGACAGAACTACTCAACGTATGATAAGGAGTTTTATGCGATTGTGAGAGCTCTTGATCATTGGGAACATTAATTGAGGCCAGGGCAGTTTGTTCTCCATTCTAATCATGAGGCATTGAAGTATATCAACAACCAGCACAAACTCAACAGTATACATGCTAAATGGGTGGAGTTTCTACAATCTTTCTCATTTGTGTCTAAGTACAAGGCTGGAAAAACAAATGTGGTGGCTGATGCACTCTCGAGGAGGTATGCTTTGATCTCTATTCTAGATTCTTGAATTATGGGATTTGAGTTGTTAAAGGAGTTGTATGATGGAGATCTAGACTTTATGCAAGTTTATGGTGAGTGCAAGAAAGGAGTTTCAAATCAGTTCCAACTGCAAGATGTATTTCTTTTCAAAGGAAACAAGATGTGTGTGCCAAAGAGTTCTATAAGGGAGTTGTTGATTTGTGAGGCACATGGAGGAGGCTTATCTGGTCATTTTGGGATTAATAAGACGTTAGACATGCTGCAAGAGCATTTCTTTTGGCCGAATATGGGCAGAGATGTTCATACTATTGTGGAGAGGTGTACAACTTGTCAAATGATGAAAAGTCATTTCTAACCTAGACTTTACACTCCTTTGCATGTTCCTACACAGCCTTGGGATGATGTGAGCATGGATTTCATTGTGGGATTGGCTAGGACGCAGAGAGACAAAAATTCTATCATGGTTGTAGTTGATCGTTCGGTAAGATGGCACATTTTATACCTTGCCACAAGACATATAATGCAAGTCAGATTGCTGATTTGTACTTTAAGGAGGTTGTGCGTCTTCATGGAGTTCGAAAGACCATTGTTTCTGATCGTGATTCAAAGTTTCTGAGCTATTTTTGGAAGACTTTGTGGAGATTACTTGGTACTAAGCTGCTTTTTAGTACTTCTTGTCATTCACAAACTGATGGCCAAACGGAGGCAACATACAGAACTTTGACTACTTTTTTGAGGGGCATGATTTAGAAGAACTTGAAGAATGGGATCTGAAGTTGGCTCAGGTGGAGTTTTCTTATAATAGATCAATGAGTTCCACTATAAGGCGTTCACCTTTTGAGGTAATGTATGGTCTGAATCCTCTTACTCCTATTGATCTGATTCCTTTGCTTTGTGAGTTCAAAGCAAATTATGAAGCAGTAGAGCGTGTTAAGACAATGAAGAAGCTACATGAGAATGTTCAGGCAGAGATTGAGAAGGCTAATGAGAAGTACAAGAAGAAAGACAACAAGAATCGCCGAGCTAAGTCGTTTTAACCAGGGGATATGGTCTGGTTGCACTTGAAAAAGGATAGGTTTCCGGGCAAATGCAAGTCAAAGTTCATGCCGAGATCAGAAGGTCCTTTTAAGGTACTTAAGAACTTTGATGAGAATGCTTATAGACTTGAACTTCCAGGTGATTATGGAGTTTCAGCTACTTTCAATGTGGGAGATCTTTCTCCATATTTTGAGGATAAAGAGTTGCTGGATTTAAGGTCAAATCCTTTTGAACCCGGAGGGAATGATGCAAGAGCTACTTTCCAGATAGAACTCCGGCTTTTCTCTTCACTGCTTCGGATGTTTGAGCTACTTTGATGCGGGAGCAAGTATGCAAGACAAGGCAGCAACACAAGGAGATGAGAAGCAGAATGGGCTGGTTGTTACTATGTTGATTTTAGCCCATCTAACTCTCTAAAAACGTGGGTAACAAGTTCTTGGGCTAATTTTCGTGGCTTAATGCCTAAGGAGTGTTTTAGAGCCCAAAAGAAGCATACCAAGAGTCATTTTCGTCATCAGTCAAGATTGCACTTAATTTGGTCATATTTTCTAATTTTTATGCATTAATAAGTTTCTTTTGGATTTCCTAAGTAGTCTACATTGATTGTAAGACCAAGGGACGAATTTGCTTATATTTTCCTCTATATAATGAGGCTAATTATCATGGAATAAAATCATATTTGAGTATTGAGAATTTGGAGAGTCTTTGTGACCCCTTTGTGATATGTTGATCATTTTCCTTTATCCTTTGGTTTTGGGAGAGCCATTGGTGGTGGATTTAGAGCGTCTTTATCACTTTGTGGTGGCAACTTTATCAAAGTGTGGTGTTAGCTCGAGCGGGTGTCTTTATCAACTCCGATGCTTCGGCTTTACGAGTTATGGTGATCTATCTCGTATCTTTCTATCTATCCGGTTACATTTTCAAGTTACGTTCAAACTGTTCTCGGGAGTTTCGCAGCCCACACACGAATGTTTATCGAATTATATTAATTAATAAATTAATAAGTAATAATTTTAAATATATATTAATAAATAATCATTTAAATAATTAAAATTAAAAATTTATAAAATAATTCTAAAATACAAATTTTAAATATATATTATGAAATAATAATTTAAATAATTAAAATTAAAATTTTATAAATAATTCTAAAATACAAATTAAAATCCAAAATACAAACTACAATATACTAATTAATACCAAATTCTTCAAAAAGTTCCTCGTCGGTTCTATGCAACAATTCCGCTCGCTTTGACGCGAGCAGATCCGGATCCTGATTCTCATCCCTCGGTCCCGATGTCGATGCTTGCTGCGCTCTTAGGGCCTTCTCCAATGCGGAATTATCCACATCAAGAAACTCGAACAGAGAATCGTATCCTTGGATCATCTTACCTAATCCAAGGATCTTCTGATCGGATTCCGCTTGCTTCGCCCGTAAAGTGTTGATCTCGGAATGGGCGGTGTTCAACTCGTTCCTCAACCCAACCGGATCGTTGGTCGGATGATGTGCGGCAGCCGAGGCAACATAACTATCTCTAATCGATCACATCCCTAAAACTCTGCCTTTTTTCTTCAGGGCAATCTTAAAAAAAAAAGTTAAAATTAATAAATTCCGTAAAAAAATAATTCCGTAAAAAATTAATATGATTATTATTACCTCTTCATATATCTCGTCCATTTGGGTTGTGGTCAAAGCCGCATTGGATTGGACCGAGCTACCGCCAGGTGATAGCTGCTGAGAGAGCTGACTTTGACGCTCATCGATCTGTGCCTGCACGTCATTGTAGACCTGCTCCGCTCGAGGATCCACAAAAGAACCGTCTTTCTTTTGTGAGTTTCCTCAAAAACTCTAGTCATCGGAGGAAATTCGCCTCCGTTTGCGTAAACAAATGACATTCGGAAAAAATAAACGGTTAAAGATTAAATTTAATTAATTACAAAAGTAGGAAAAACAATTATTAGAAAAAAAATCATACCATTTGAAGACGTCTTCCCGCAAATGACGTTTGACCCGAAGTATGCGGCAACACCGCCGAACGACCGTCTGGACCGACAGTGTTCCGAGAAGCCGAACACTTAGCAGCCACTTGCTGCAAATGCGGATCCATCCAGTGTGTCTTCAAGCCGTTCCAAACTTCGGAAGACATGTACGGGGGCTTCGCCTCATCGCCTTCAATCGGAGACGGTATTGTTGAGCCGCAACTTTCCCTTCGCCTTAAATTCCGTCTTCACCGTCTCGTTGATCGCAACATCTCAGTGCCATTTTTGCTGTAAAAACAAGAAAACAATTAGAAACGATTAAATAAAATTAAATAATTATTATAAAAAAAATTTAAACGATTATTACGTACCGCGAAACATTTGAACCACCTATCAACGACGTCGCTTGGAACAGCAGACCAATTGCAGTGAGGCTCCTCGAAGTAGGCTTTGATGGTGTCAGACGCACTCCGCCCGACTTTGTTGTCCTCCTTAAACCTGAAATATAAAAATAAAATTATATGTAAAATGCAGATATTAACAAAAAAAAAATAAAAAAATTTAGCTTACGTACCAAAAAGTATCCGGCGGGCGGAGCGGATCTAACCGGGGTAAACGATCATGACTCGGCGACCGCAAAATGTCCTCGACCGTCAATCCCGCATATATCAAAGCGGGTCGAGGTGCAGGAGCAACTGGGGGTGGCGGGGGCACCTGTGGAGCGGGCCTAGAGTCCGGAACCACAGACGGTGTGGCAGACGATGACGGGCCATCCGAACTAACACTCGGTCCCGACTCGCCACCCATAAATGCGCGATAGTGATTCCTACGTGGCCCCATATCTAAAAAAAAAGTAACGACTCTCAAAAATATAATCCAATCTAATTCCAATCCTATCTAATTCAAATCCTATCTAATAATTCCAATCCTATCTACTATTAACAATCATAAATACTAATCAAATTTATTTATAAAACAAAAAAAAATTACCTTAGAGAGAGAAAGCTCAGGAATTCGGTAGAGAGAGAAGGAGATTGTGAGTTGTGAGAGAAAAATCTGGGCTCGCGTATATATAGATTTTGTGGCCGTCGTAATTTTGATGGTACATTACGACGGATCGTCGTAAAATCGTCGTAACCACGAAACCGAATAGTAAACCAATCAGAAAAATTTCCCAACGCGGGAAATTTTCACTCGACGCGGCAAAACTAATTTTGGGTTACGACGGTTTTACGATGAATCCGTCGTAAATTCGTCGTAATTTACCATCAAAATTACGACAGATCCGTCGTAATTCCGTCGTAATATTAGAAATGTAAACCCTAACACACATATCCGTCTTGTATTAACGAAGTATATTTGTACATCAAAAAATTTTCATTGTACCCAATACAATCAATAATGATGATTGAATTTGACATATGGAAAATTTCCTTATCTCCGCTTAATACTCCATAACATTCGTTGTATAAGTTTCTTCCTAACATGCATGAAGTATAAATTGTTAATCATTTTTGTATTACGTGAAACAACGAATCGAGAACTTATGTAAAACAATATAATTGATGCAAAACCAAACATTTATAACCTATACTCAACCATAAACCCTAAATCCTATTAAGTATTACGACTTTCAAGGATTGTTTGCATATTTCTGGACTGATACATGAATATTTCAAGCCCCTCTTTGAATTCTTTCGTCAACGCTCCCTCTGAATCCTTTTGCGTATACATCCATCTTCGTAGTTCGTATATAGACATTTTATAAAAAGATTTTTTGAAATGTTTTTTTTTTTTGGATAAGTGTTTTTTTTTTTATGTAACTTTCGTTTGAATTGTTGGCTGTATTTATAGAAATTTTTCAGAATTACCAACGGATTTACATCGGAAATTTACATCGAATTTACATAGAAAAATAATTTACAACGAATTTACATCGCCTATACGACGGATTTACGACGACTATATGAGATGTAATTAATTAGGTGAACTTAAAAACGTGCTCACCTACCTAGACACATTCGATGTAAACTCGTCGTAATGTACATCGAATATAAGTCGTCGTAACATCGATGTAAGTTTACATCGATGTTACGACGATGTAAACAATCGTCGTAATGTCGACGTCCAGTTACAATGATATTACGACGACAAAAAGTTACGACGAATTACATCGAAATCATATGTCGTCGTAATGTCGTCGTAACCTCGACGTAAATTTACGACGGCCAAAATTCGATGTAAATTTTCGTTGGTAATCGACTGTTTTCTTGTAGTGTGAGAGTTGAATGGTGTTCTCGGCTGAAAGTTTTCGTTGCTTCCATACTTCACGTTTTGGAACTTGTTCTGAAATGGTTTTTGCTGCTGAGGATAGAATTGATCTCGAGGATTCTTCACATTTGGATTTTGGTAAGAGATATTGTTCATGTTTATGAAGTTGTAGTTGAATCCATTGCTGAAGTTTTGGTTCATGTATGGAACTCTTGAAAGTATGAATATTCTACATCAAATTCTTGATGAAAATCAGTCTATGCGCCAATGGTGGCTTCACACGAGTTCACCGAGCGACTTTGACTCTTGAGGAGTTGATTCACCATGCTCCTAAGCTCAGTAATTTGCTTAGATTCAGCATCACTGGATCGAGTGCTTCTGTCAAAATCAGGACAATGGTTGTTGTTGCTTGCAACAGGATTGTCGATGAGAGCACGGCCTTGAGCAACAGTCTTTGTAGTGAAATCTCCATTCTTGGCTGTGTTGAGAGAGAGTTGGTACTTTGGTTGTAACCTCTGTAGAAAGTGTTTAAGATATTCGAACCAGAGAAACCATGGTGAGGACAGTCGCGTTCATAGTCTTTGAAACGCTCCCATGATTCGTAGAATGATTCGAGAGGGCCTTGTTGGAAACTTTGGATCTTATTTCTCAACAAATTTGATCTCAACTTCGTGTAGAAATGGCTGAGAAAAGTAGACATGCATTCTTCCCAAGTAGTAATCGAACCGGCTGGTAGAGATTTCAGCCATCGGTGAGCTTTCTCGCTCAAAGAGAATGGGAACAACTTGCACTTCAAAATAATCAGCAGAAATTTGATTTGTTCTGATGGTGCTGTAGAATTCTCCAAAGAGTTCGATATGATCCATAGGATGCTCCGTAGAGAGACCATGAAACTGATTTTGTTTCACCAAATAAATGATCTGAGGCTTGATCTCGAAGTTATTCCTACGAGGAATATGAACTTGGATGGCTGCTCGATTTTGAAAGTGTTGGTGCGGGGTATTGAAGTCAGCAATAGTGCGATTACGCACTTGTCTTCTTTGTTGCTGCATGGGTAAGATGGGTCGAATTGCACCTTTCGGAGGAGCAACACGATTTCTAAGAGCATTAGCGTCAGCTGGAACTTGTCTTCCGCGAGGGTCAGCAGGTGGATCCTCTTCTTCTGCGTTTACCGCAAGTGGTGGAAGAATTGGATTTCCTTCGTCATCGAGCAGTGGATGTCCGTTGGTATCAACGACAGCCTCTCGGTCAGCGTTGTGAAGAAGCTATCATGATTTTCTTGGTCTTCGAGGTGGTCGATTTGATCGACCATCCTTAGTTGTCTCCTAAGTCTTCGGAGTTTTGTTTTGTGTCTGTCGATCTCTTCTAGTGGTGGTAAGACTTTAGAAGTGTTTCTTCTTGTGGTCATGAACCTGAGAATAGAACAAAAGAGTTGTCAGAATTCAAAGAAAAAGCTTGAAAACCAAAGTTGTCTAGAACAGAAAATTAGATCATGAAATCACAAGCACAATCAAGTCCCCAGCAACGGCACGAAAAACTTGATGTGGGGTCAATTTTTAACCCTAATAAAACAACTGCATGTGCAAATCAATCACGATAGCATTTAGGGATCGAATCCACAAAGACTTGTGTACTTAATTAGGACTTCGAACTAATTCTAAATTTGTGTCTAGACTTATCAATTTCAAGAGGCTATGTCACGGTTTGTAGCTAGCTAAAATAAATAAATGAAACAGAAAATAAAGGATGTAAATTTAAGGATTAAAAACGTTGGGCAGCAGGGAATTCTATGGGGTTCATGGATCAAATCAAACAAGCTATTGGTTAGGATTTCTAGCGACTTAGTCAACTGGTTCTAGAACTGGAACACGAAATTGTATCTACTTTCGTACCGATAAACACATAGATCTGAACAACTTAATTACTCAGTTTCGTTGTTAACCATGCAGATAGATCAGCAATAGAATCGAATTCATATACGCTCACAACGCCCTATAAGTATGCTTTCGTATCTTATAACACAATTGCTCGCCTACTATAGTTTAGGTTAATAAATTCAGCACGTTAGTGATTTTATCTTCCTTAGATCAGTCGTTAGGTGATCAATCAAGCAACATGCATTAACGAACAAGAATAGAACGAGGAAGCTAATAAATTATCCTAACTCTAACAACCTAATAAGATATATCCATGATTAGACCCCTTCGAAAACTCTTAAAACCCAACAAGTAAACTACTCAGACATGAAATCTCAAATCATCATCATATTAATCATAAGTTGCGAATACAATAGATTAAAAGAGATAAGAGGGTTTCGAAATCTTCTCTATGAAGTACATAATTGAAATCTGCTCCCGACGAACAAAGAACAAAAACAAAAAGCGGTTGTTGCTATGTTAGTATGATGATAACTTTTGGTGGTTTCTGCCCTAAGAGGCGTGGATGATGTATTTATATGTCTTCTGGTCTTTGGAGACGTCTAGGGTTCGTCTTTGAAGACACACTTAACCAATACTTTTTCATGGACATAGCCCTAAGATTCCCCTTGTAATAGAAGAAAACACAGTAATACTTCCAAAATCCAAACAATTTGTAGGAAGATTCAAACAAGATAAGAACCCAATTTGTAAGAAGATTCAAACACTCATAAAAAGGGTGGGAACCCACGAACACACATTGAGCACCTAAGGGCAAAACACAAAGCACCTAGCAAGAGAGTTCACTTACCCGAGAGTGAGTTTCTCCTTCTCGAGAATACATGTAAATCAAAACACACATACATGTGTTTAATAGAAGCATAAGTTGAAATCCAGTAAACCCTGAAAAGTAAAACCCAGAAGAGTGAGTTACATAGTTAAGAGCTAAGAGAAAGTTGAAGAAAAGAGAGGAGAAGCTCGCTTGTGTGAAGTCGGAGAGAGAAGCAGCTCGCCGGAGTCGAGTGAGAGATGAATGTCGGAGAAGAGAGTGAGAAAAGAGAAGAGTCGGAAGAGAGAAGAGAAGCGTCGCGATTAGATCTAGGTTTTTAATTGTAATTTTTTTGTTTAGTTAGGGGTATTTTTGTCATTTATTATTTTTGACTAAACCAACTCCATCCAAATGCTCCAATTCAGTTTAGCCAGATGATTTCGAAAATTTCTTCATAATTTTAAAAACTCATTCAGTTGTTCCATCTAGATGTTGATCATTTTATGCATTAAACAAACATCAGTTCTAAACTTCATCTAGATGAAATATTTGAAAAAGCAAACGAACGGGCTGATAGTTTTGTCCACTCCTATTGTTCAATGACATTGACGTACTTGTCTAAACTGTTAGATAGAAAGTAGTAAGAAAAATATACAAAATAAAATACTAAATGAAATACAATAATTTATATATGATGTGGTCCAAAGAATATAATCATTGATAAATCTTTTACTCATAAAAATCTCTTAATATTTTCCTAAGACTAGTTACAATGGTGGTGTTGAGTAAAAGGGTGATTGAGGTAACTAGACCTCGTTAACTAGTTATTTAGGTAAATAGATATGAATAATTGGAAATTAGTTTTACAAAAAGTAATTGAACCTCTCGGACGATAATACCCCTATTGTTCACGATTTGCAAGAAGCAGAAAAGTTGGAGGGAACACATCATTAAATGCTGCAAAATATCTGATGTCTCTCAGCCGGCGCTGGATCTACAAAGATTTGGTTCTATTACTTATATTGATAATTAATAAATTATGTGGGTTTTTGATAATCAGTTGGTGTCCGTAAACCAAGTTTATTGACGTCTATATTAGTGGTCAAGTTTACTTCACTCGGTAGGGAAAGATAAACAAAACAAACAACATAATTTTTCTTCTAAAATGTATCCGGTAACGTCGTTATCGGTAAATGTATAACTAAGTTAGCCAGATAATCTGAGACTTTGTGAAATGATTTTGAGTTGATAAAATATTAAACCCTAAACCCTAATCCCTAAACAATGAACCCTGAACTGAAAACATGTGAATTTTGCTTCACAAATAACCATGTTATTGGATAATATAGGTATTACGATAATACATAAATAAACTATCGATGGCACCTTGTACCATATTCACTAAACCCTAAACCATATACCCTAAACCCTAAACCATAAATCATAAACCCTAAACCTTAAATTCCCTAACCCTACTCCCTAAACAATGAACCCTAAATTGAAAACATATAGATTTGAAGTATCACGATAATACATAAATCAACTATCAATGGCACCTAAATGTACCATATTTCCTAAACCTTAAACCATTTACCTTAAACCCTAAACCGGAAACCCAAAACCCTAAACTCCCTAACCCTATTCCCTAAACAATGAACCATAAACTGAAAATATATAGATTTG
The DNA here is from genome assembly GCA_002933915.1 of Eutrema heterophyllum. Classification (NCBI taxonomy): domain Eukaryota; kingdom Viridiplantae; phylum Streptophyta; class Magnoliopsida; order Brassicales; family Brassicaceae; genus Eutrema; species Eutrema heterophyllum. The sequence goes on from PKMM01018561.1 coordinate 271,663, forward strand.
GCTTAAATGCTCAAAATTACAGATAACCAGGTTATTGTATAACTTAGTTAGCCAGATAAATGTATAACTAAGTTAGCCAGATAACCAAGTTATTGTTATTAGATAATATAAATATCACGATAATACATAAATAAACTATCAATGGCACCGAAATGTACCATATTCCATAAACCCTAAACATTTACCCTAAACCCTAAACTCTAAGCCCCCTAACCATATTCCCTAAACATTAAACCCTAAACTGAAAACATATAGAATTGGCTTAAATGCTCAGAATCACAGATAACCATGTCATTGTTTTTGGATAATCTAAGTATCAAGATAATACACATATTAGAAGAACAAATATGCGGATTACAATTTATGGATGAGAATGTAATGTGGATATAGGAGGATTTGAAAACATTTATGACAAGAACATTTGAATAGTAGAAGAACAAGAAAAAAAAAACAAATCAGTTTTGTATAACCAAATTAGTTTATTAAGACAAAGGTTAACATAACAAAAGTAAACAATAATATCCTAAAAGAACATAAAACATTGTTATCCAAAAACAAATTGGTAGTATGAACATCATTAATGAGCTAGTTGAGAAGAAATTATCCATGTTGGTTTGGACGAAACTAGGAAAAGGCTGAAAGTTGTTGACCACACTGGTTTGGACGAAAGTTCTAGAAGCTTGCCGAGAGGATTCACTCATGAACTTTAACCCCATCGCGCTTAGACTTTGCTTCAATTGATGTATAAGCGACATCTTCTGGTAGAGATTTACTTTGATTCTGGTGGGCTCTTAACCGGTAGCAAACATATGTTTCGGGAGTTCGAGGTCTGTCATCTGAATAAGAAATGAAGAAATCAAACATCGACGACCCGTTAAATTAAAAACTCGACAATCGGAGATGACTTTGGAATCGTTGGAGTAAGGAAAACAAAACCATAAATCAATTCTACTACTACCTTTCAAATCGTTAGTCGGACGAAACTGTATGGAATTAGGAGAATCGCTTGAAATTCCACAACTATCTCCGCCATGTATCTCGTTTCACTTAGAGACAAGATGAGTGTTCTTGGGATAAAGAGGAAATTTGGATGAAAGAAAAAACTCTAGAGAGCTAACGAATTGTCACAACTCTTCCACGTTAACTAATTATGTCTCTCTCCAATTTTAGAGAAACTCAAATTGAACAAAATCAAAAATAAAATATTTTCCTCTCACACCAACATCGAAACTTCAAATAACTTCAACAATCTCTCTCCTCCTTATTAAAATCTATGTCATAGATAATGTAAGGGTTAAACAGACTTTTTGCATGGCAATAGTAGATAAGAAAAGTGATGAAACGAGAAAACTACATTATTAAAGGCCATGCATTGGTATTACCCTTGAAAAAAGAATTAAGTAGTTTTATCAATATAGTGAGGATGTTGAAATTGGTTGTTTAATCTATGTGGATCAAGTGTAGTTGAATAAGGGTGAGATGGAGTCCATCAGTGCCACGTGGCGCGCTTTGGAGGAGAGAGTTCTGGACTAGGACGCGTGTTGGACTGTCATTGGCTACTGAGATTCTTGATATTTTTTTTCATCCGAATGATTTGAGATCAATTAGTACATAGTAAAATAATTTTTTTTATACCAAAATTCATCATTTTCATACTCTATTGATAGAAACTTGTTTCATTTGATTTAGACACAAAAAAAACGTTTGTTAACACCCTTTTGAAATGGATCCCAACAATAACCCTTATAACAACCAAAATTCTACTAATTACCCATTTAACTACCCAAATCCCAAAAATTATCAATTTCAAAATCAATCTTCCAACCAACTCCAAAATATACCAAATTATGGTTTTCCACCAAATTTCTTCATTCCGTCAACTGTTCCAAACTATCTTTCATATTATGGATCGATGATGTCATATCCATCTCAAGCACCTCGTTATTCTTCTACTCTATTGGGTAATGAAATTGTTCTGAATGTTGGTGCAATTGAATTTCCCAAATTTTCTACACAAATGGTTCTTGGTGGTATGAGCGGTATTAATGAAGCCACTCCAGATGCAGAAGATTCAACTCTTGCACGCCGGAAAAGTTCCAAATGGACCACTGAGCAAAATTTGGTGCTACTGAGTTGGTGGATTATATATGGAACCAACATCGTTGTTGGCAGAAACCAAAAAAGTGAATCATATTAGGGTAAAGTTGATGACTATTGTAATGAGCATTGCTCATTTGATCCTCTGCATGACGGAGCTTTGTGCTGGAATTATTACAACTACGTGAATAAAATATTGGGTAAATGGATTGGCGCATACGATAACGCTAAGCGTGTGCAACAAAGCGGGTGGTCGGAGAATGATGTATTGGCGAAAGCGCAAAAACTATATTCAAGTGGCAAGAATAGAAATTTCAATTTAATGAAAGAATGGCTCGCTGTCTGTGATCAACCCTGTTATGGTAGTCAGGTTGGAGGAAATACTAGCTCTGGAAGTAGTGGATCTAAGAGAGCCCACGAGAGTGATGCAAGTGACTCCAATTCTGTAGGATCTAGTGCTCGTCCGATGGGGAGGGATGCAGCTAAAAAAAGAGTAAGAAGAAAGGTAAGGGCGCAACCTTGGAAGTGGTCAACGAAGAGTGGAATGAATTCAAACAATTCAAGGAGCAAGAGTTGGAACGATTGGACAAAATAGTCATGAGGCAAGAGTAGGCAAACCAATTGATGAACGAGAGGACTCGGGCTAAGAAGATGAAGATGTTTATGAAGCTAAGTGCAAAGGAACATCTCAATGACTGGAGCAAAAAGTTGTTGGAGAAGTTGGGCCACGATCTATTTGGAAATTAATTGTTGCCAAGTGTCTGTTTGTATTTTGTCACTTTCTGTTTTAATATTGTGTGTTTGTCACTTTCTGCTTTAATAATGTTTATTGTCACTTTCTGCTTTAATAATGTCTTTTGGCTTATTTGCACATATCACTTTTTCAAAACTTACTCACGTTTTTGTCACTTTTTTTTTGGTCTTCTTGTGGATAAAATAACGATTTTACCCCTTCCTCCTATTGGTTTGTGTTATGTATACAGACTAACTCGTGGAGTACTGTACGGGGCAAGACCGGAAAGTTAACGGGTGAATAGTAAAATAAGTGTGAGTTTGCAAATTAAGTTGGAAAAGTGCTAAAATTGCTAGAAAGTTTTAAATAAGTGACAAAATAGCCAATACTCCCATGTCTTTTTCTTCAATTAATCTGTGACTTTCGGCTTTTAATGAGAGAATCCAATCCTTATCTATTAGTTAACTGCATTCTATTATCTGTTCGGAGTCTGTCGATTTCAACCACTTAATTCTTATAAATGGGGACTCAACTTTCCATTGATGTACCAATACCACAAATCTCAGCATACTAAAAAAATATCAATGGATCCATCAGAATTTCCTTTTGATATTGAAGCTTACAAAAAACAGTCCGAAATTGAAGAGAGATATATCGTCAACTGGTTTAGGGAGCGTCAAAACAAAATAGAGGAAGACAATCCACCTAGTAGCAAGAGAAAATACTTCAAGAGAGATAATGTAGTGGCAAACAAAAGGCTGGTTGATGACTACTTTGCCAATCAACCTACATATGACGATGTTAGGTTTCGACATATAAAATAAGAAATAAAAAAAAATATTTAATCTTTAAATATTTTAATTTAATTTTAATTGATAATTGTCATTAATATGTAATCACACAAATAAAAACATAAAAAAATAAGAATATTAAATAAAATGGTGGGGTAAAGTGTTGAATTTTATTAAACAAAACCATTGCGGAGTGTAAAACTTGAGTGAGGTTGAATTATTAGGTGGAAGAGAGAGAAGATGATTTGCAGTGTTAAAAAGTAAAAAGTAAGATGTTGAAAAATTAAACCAAAGTACATAGTCTAATGTTGACAAAAAAAAAAATTTCTTCTGAATAAATGATTTGACTTTTTTGGTTTCGCATTTTCAGGTGATCAAATTTTGTCTTTATATTATTCGGCTTAATCTTCTCTTGTAGGCCCATTTTAAGGTTTTCTGTAACCTAGTTTTTTTTTTTTAATTGAAAAAAGGTTTTTACACCTCGTTTTACGTAGAGCGTGGTTCCTGACCAAATAGAAAAATTGAGTGAAAGCCGCGCTTGGGGGGAGTCGATCCCTGGCCTAGACCAACATGACGATCCTCTCCTCAAGCGGAAACCATCCCACCACCACCACTTGGTTTCTGTAACCCATTTTCTCATCAGACCAAACTAGAGGATCGCTGGTCTTCTCTGTTAGAGTGTCTGATTTGGTCTGCGCAAATAATTAATTATCCATCTCTTTTGCTAAGGAAGAAGCCGTAGTATTCAATTTTTGACTTGTCTCCAAAAACTTTTACTATTTTTTTCCTGTTCTGTAAACTAATGGACGAAGAAAATTCAAAGTTGGAGGACGTGAAATGCTTTCAGTAGACCTACAAAGTTTAAGTTTATATTAGTCAAGGAAAATGAGAGTAGAGATTGAAAAAAAAAAGCAAATATGTCAAAGTAAACGGAAGCATTTATCTTCTGTTCTGATTGAGAAAGCGAAATTTTAAATATATTCGGCCTCTTCCTTACAAAAGCCGTATGCATTTTAGCAACGACAATACTCGAGCAAAAGAAAAAGGAAAAAACAGAAAGAAAAAAAAGCTTGAGCAGATAAACATGAGCTCTAATAATAGTTGTTCCCTTTTAATTATCTTCTCTTTGCTACTTCTGTTGACCGTTGAATCTGCAGATCTCACCATTTCCAGCTCTTGCCTTAGCCAATGTGGAGGAGTCAACATCACATTCCCATTTGGAATCGGAAAGGGTTGCTATCTCGAGAAATGGTACGAAATCGAATGCCTTAATAGCTCTATTTCGGGGAAGCTCGAACCTGTTCTTTCCGTAATTCAAAAGCAAGTTGTGAATATCTCTGTTTCTTCAAATTTTCTCCCAAATCGATTCGATCCCCAGTCATACGGGTCACTTCTCATAAAAAATTTAATAACTTCAAAGGGATGCTCCAACGATGGAGAAAATCCTGGATCACTTTTGAATTTGACGGGTACCCCTTTTTATGTTGGCAACCGTAATACATTGATAGCGTCTGGTTGCAACAACACAGCATCATTGACGAATGTCGAGCCAAACATGGTGGGATGCAGGTCGAGTTGTGGCGCAGCAAACCGTACGGCTTCAAATTATTTTGCATCAATCAATTGTAATAATAAGACGTTGACGGTGGATAGATTCGGTAGCAGGAAGCAGCTTTGTGATCAATTGAATGAAACAAGTTGCAACGGTCGTGGATGCTGCAAGGCAGGCATGCCAGATGGTGTTCAACAAGTTGTTGGTGTCAAAATAGAAATAGAGGATAACATCACGACTACTGGAGAGTGCAAAGTTGCTTTCTTAACAGCCGAATCTTACGATATGTTAAATGGAAACAGTCCGCAACAGATTCATGCTCTACAATATTCTACAGTTGAGCTAGGATGGTCCATTTATACGACGAATCTTTCGTTCATAGACTCTTTGGGTTGCCAGAATCTAACAGAGTATAATAGCCGGAAATCTTTTGATCCAAAAACGAGTTGTGTATGCGACTCTAATATTGATTTAAGCTATGCAAGTTGTGCATGCACTAGTGGTTACAGTGGTAGCCCATACACCGGATGCAAAGGTCAGTATATAACTTTATTTAACGCTCTTCGTTATATTTTTTAAATACAAGACGTTTTTTTATCACAGTAAAGTTATGAGAGCATCGTTATTTTTGAATTGAGAGCCTCGTTTTGATTAGAACATTCTTGTTTTTGTTTATATAGATATTGATGAATGCCTAGAAAGAAAAAAAAATGTTGGATACTTCAGAGGCTACTGTGAGAGGGGAAGAACTTGTGTCAATAGGCAGGGAGATTTTGACTGTGTTTACCCAAAGACTCGACTAATTGGTATAGGTAAGTCGTGGATTTTTTTTTGTATCCCAAATACATTCACATCCATTTAAAGAAGGATTTTGAAATTTATTTTTCTTTTGTGGGTTTGCAGTGATCGGTGCAAGTTTCGGCTTTTTTATTTTCATTGGTGGAATATTTTGGTTATACAAATTTATTAGAAAACAAATAAGGCTAAACCAAAACAAAAAGTTCTTCAAACGTAATGGAGGTCTATTGTTACAACAACAATTGACTTCAACAGAAGGCAACATCGAGAAGACAAAAGTATTCAGCTCGAGAGAGTTGGAAAAAGCAACTGAAAACTTCAGCTTAGACAGAATACTTGGCCAGGGTGGTCAAGGTACTGTGTACAAAGGAATGCTTGTTGATGGTCGAATTGTAGCAGTGAAGAAGTCCAAAGTTGTGGACGAAGATAAGCTAGAAGAGTTTATCAATGAAGTTGTTATTCTCTCGCAGATCAACCACAGGAACATCGTGAAACTTTTGGGGTGTTGTCTTGAGACAAATGTTCCAGTTCTCGTCTACGAGTTTATTCCCAATGGCAACCTTTTCGAACATCTTCATGATGAGTTCGATGATGACACGATGACTACTTGGGAAGTGCGTCTCCGCATAGCTGTAGATATTGCTGGAGCTCTTTCATACTTGCACTCGGCTGCATCATCTCCAATTTATCACCGAGACGTGAAGTCTACAAACATAATGTTGGATGAGAAATATCGAGCCAAAGTGTCTGATTTTGGAACTTCAAGATCGGTAACAGTGGATCATACCCACCTGACAACGGTAGTTTCAGGTACGATGGGATATATGGATCCTGAGTACTTCCAGTCTAGCCAATTCACAGACAAGAGCGATGTCTATAGCTTTGGGGTTGTGCTAGCAGAGTTAATCACCGGAGAAAAGTCGATTTCATTCTTGCGCTCTCAAGAAAACACGACATTGGCAACTTATTTCATTCTTGCGATGAAGGAGAACAAACTCTTTGACATTATCGATGCACGAATCAAATATGGCTGCAAGTTGGATCAAGTTACTGCAGCGGCAAAAATTGCAATGAGGTGTCTAAATATGAAAGGAAAGAAACGACCAAACATGAGAGAAGTGTCCATGGAATTAGAGAGGATTCGTTCAGCTCTTGGTGATATGCAACCATATGAGTATGTTAGGGAAGAAGAGGAAGAAAAAGGAGTTGTGGAAGTTAACATAGAAGTAGAATCATGGAACAACGTGGCTGTTACCGCTCCGGCTTCTCAATACAGCGTCGTTGCATCGTCTTCGTCATGCTCAGATGTTGAACCATTGTTTCCTCTTCACACACGGTAGAATTTCAACCTCACAAATTACCTTATAATCCTAAGTTTTTGTTATTTACGTTTTTTTCTATGTTTCCAATTGTGTAATATGACGAACGTCTTTTGTATCCACTCTATACACTATATAGAATAGTTTATAAACTATGATTCAATCAGCGCTATCCTGCGGCGCGGGATAATTTTTCCATTAAAATTGTTTTAAAATTAAAAAAAAAATATTTGAATTTTATAATATGTCTAACTAATGATTATATATATAACTTTCATCCGGACTAACATTTCTACTTAATCCGTTTTACAATAAACTAAAATACTATTCGGGCTAACCCGCAAAAACCTATAATTTTGAAAACATAACTCTAATATGCACCGCTTAATGACTATGGTTTTTGTGGTCAGTCCATGAACACTTAAAAATAAATTTTATCGTATCGAACTCTTTATAACATTAGTAAAATATTTTATAATTTTTTTTTGATATATATATTCAAATAAAATATAATAATCATAGTGAAAAATATTGCTTCGCCGGAAAATCATCGGAAATCCCTCCGACGGGAACTGTTCGTCAAAAATCCGTCGGAAAATCCTCTTCGATAGTCTATCGGAAAAGTTCCGACCATTTTCCGACGACTAGTGTCCGTCGGAACGTTCCGACGGAAATCCGACCAAAATTGATTTCTGACGAGTTGTAACTGACAGATTTAGTCTCGTCGGAAATGGCCGCCAGTTTTCACATGTAAGTAAAAAGTTGTGAAATGGATATCAAAATATAGAGAAAAAATAAATATAATTGATAAGTGAAAAAAAATAATTGGTAGATTATTTTTTATGAGAATAATATAAAGAAAATAAAATGTGTGGGATGAGTGAGATGAAAAAAAAAAAATAGAGAGAAAATGGAGAAGAATAATTACTTTTTGATAGAGGGGCATAAAAGTCAATATACACACCAAAAAATAGATTAAAGTGTGCATAAACTCAAAAATGTTAATTGTAGTTTTAAAATATATGTCTAGGTGTAATTTTCTCTTATTTTAAAGCAGTTTAAGGCCACTTCGTACCATTTCTCCATTGACAATTGTATCTATATGGAAGTAATGAACTCAAAAGGCTATCTAAATTTACAACATTGTAGATTTTTGTCATTAAACCAACGAAGCTGTATGGGTTATATAGTTTTCTATTTGGTATCTTCTTCACTGCACTGTTCCAAGGGAAAATATCAAATCAGCTTTAGGAAAAATTGTCATTTGTCACCAATAGAATCTGATCCTTCTTAAAAAAGAAAGAAAAGAAAGAAGAAGCTGTTTTATTACCATTGGCATGGTTTTTTAATATTTTGATTCGATATTGGTATGGTAATGAAGTGGTAAATAAATAATAATAAATAAGGGGATGACGGCCTAAAACTCCCTACTCATTCAATCATAATTATTTCCCCTCAAACTATTTATTTCTTCATTAAACCCCCCAAACTTATAATTTTCAACTCTAAACCACCTAAACTATTTTACTCTGCTTAATTCCACCTCTCTAATCAAAATCATAAAACCAGACCCGTTTTTGAAAAAAACCCGACCCGTTTTGAAAAAAAAAAAAAAAACCAGATCTGACTTGAAAAAACCCGACCCGTTTTTGAAAAAAAAAACGAAGTTTAAGTAAACGAAAACATGTTAAATAAACAGTGATTGCCCATCATAAAAAACCCGATCCGACTTGAAAAAACCGACCCGTTTTTTATAAAAAACGGAGTTTAAGTAAACGAAAACGCGTTTAATAAACAGTGATTGCCATAATAAAAACCCGATCCGACTTGAAAAAACCCGACCCGGTTTTTTTTTAAAAAACGGAGTTTAAGTAAACGAAAACTCGTTTGATAAACAGTGATTGCCCATAATTAAAAACCTGATCAGACTTGAAAAAACCCGACCCATTTTTTTTTTTAAAACACGAAGTTTAAGTAAACGAAAACGCGTTTAATAAACAGTGATTGCATAATAAAAAATCAGATCCGACTTGAAAAAACCCGACCCGTGTAGCAGATGATGACATGTCGGGGTATGGGCAAGTCGGATTGGGTTTTTTATTATGGGCAATAACGGGTCGGGTTTTTTCAAACACAAAACCTGAGAACCAAACATCCCCAGAATAACGCTAGAAATTCGAATCAACTGCAAAAAAACGGGTCGGGTTTTTTCAAATCGGATCGGGATTTTTATTATGGAAAATCACTGTTTATTAAACGCGTTTTCGTTTATTTAAACTTCATTTTTTTTTAATTAAAAAACAGGTCGGGTTTTTTTAAGTCGGATCGGGTTTTTTTTATTATGGGCAATCACTGTTTATTTAACGTGTTTTCGTTTACTTAAACTCCGTTTTTTTTTTCAAAAACGGGTCGGGTTTTTTCAAGTCAGATCGGGTTTTTTTTTTTTTTTTCAAAACAGGTCGGGTTTTTTTCAAAAACGGGTCTGGTTTTATGATTTTGATTAGAGAGGTGGAATTAAGCAGAGTAAAATAGTTTAGGTGGTTTAGAGTTGAAAATTATAAGTTTAGGGGTTTAATGAAGAAGTAAATAGTTTGGAAAAAAATAATTAGTGTTGTATGAGTTGGGGGTTTTAGACAGTCATCCCTAAATAAGGACCCCACATATTCCCTCATAAAACAAAACATTTTTTTTCTACATATAATAATAAATGTTTAACCAAATAATTGAAAAAAGTAGTTCGAGAGAAGGAGGAACAAGAAGAAGAAGAAGAAGAAAGTAGAAGAAGAGAGAAAATTAAGGCATTCGCTACTTTACCAAAATCCCTAAAACACACATAAACCCCACAAACTCTTTCACAAAAAGGAAAATTTTCAGTAGAACAAAAAAGATGAGAGCTTTAGAAGAATCCAGGATCTCTATTGTTTTGTTGCTTCTTCTCTTCTCAATCTTCTTCACTTTCAGTCTCAAGGTGAGTGTGTTTCTTCTCATCTTTTACCATTTCCTTGTCGTTTTTATCTTCAATTCGACTTCTTTGCTTAGATCCCTTCACTTAGAAATTTCTCTTCTTTTCATTTGGGTGTTTCTAATTTTGTGAGATACAACTGAAAAATTGAACCTGTGTTTGTGTAAACCTAAGCTGATTTCAAAGTTTTGAGCTTTAATTCACTTTAGAAAATGGGTATTTCAGCTTCTCCATTGTACTAGATTATATATCTGGGCTCTGATTGGACTTTCTGTGGAATTTGTAAGGCAAATGAGCTAATACCATCATCTAAAGAAGAAGGAGAGATGAGGATGGTGCCACTAATGGAGGAGAAGTTTATGGTGATGAATGAAACAAGAAGGAAGCTTGGGAGTTTCCAGATATGTTCAGTTTGCACTTGTTGTGGAGGTGCTAAAGGTCTTTGCTTGCCTTCACCTTGTTGCTATGCAATTAACTGCAACATCCCAAATAGACCCTTTGGTTATTGCTCCTTCACTCCCAAAACCTGCAATTGCTTTGGTTGCCATATCTGAGATCTTTCATTGTAAGCTTTTAGTTTCTACTTCTTAAGTTCTTCTCAATTCCTGGGGTTTTTCTTACTTCCTGTTTTGATGTTTTGTTTCTCATTATTTTCAGGGCAGAGAAGGTAAATCTCAACATCTTGATTAAACTGCAAGTGTGAAAGGGAAGGGAAAAAAAAAAGAATATCTGTTCTTGGTTTGGTTCTTACTATTATTATTTTTTATAATTTATTTTTCAGTCTTCATTAAATTTCATTACCTACTATCCTCGGCAACATCATCATCCTCATTAATTAATTATCTTTTTGCATTTGCCATTCTGATAAACAAAAATTTAGTGGAGGATCTTGTTCACACTTCAAGCAAATTTGTTTTTTCCTTCTCTCTTCAATCAATTCTATATCTGTCTCTCTTCTTTTTTCCTTCTTCTGTGTACTCCAAGTTGTTTCTCATGGATTAGTATTGTATCATTAGGATTGTAATTGTAACATATTTTGGGAAGAGTCAATTTTTTTGGTTATTAATGGAAGAATATTAATATGATGATGATGATGGTGTTGATGGTTATGGTAGTGATGTTGAAGCAGTTATTAAGCCTTTGTGATGAGTGATATGTTAAAATATTTTAAGAAATGGATGGAGTTTAATGCTCTGTTATGATGTACTGCTCTGATAAGATCTAAGTGCCTGTTTTTAATATAAAATAGAAGAATTAAGTTTTTTTTTTGAGTAAGAAACAATATTCATCTTCAAGTGCAGGGACTTGACAACATCGTATCATTATCTTTGAATATGTTTATTTATTGAGTGTGTAAAGAGACATTGTTATTGTATGAGATGTTTGAATCAAATGTTTGTTCCAAGATCATGCTCTCTCTCTCCTCTCTCTTGTTAGCATTTTTAATCTGCAAGATCTGAAATTAATTACTAATTGTTCATTATTATTATTCACACATGACATCACAAAGCTGTCTTGTTAAGAAATTAGTCAATGTATTGGTGCTAAAGAGTGTTGACCACATCAGGTTCCCCGTGATCGGCTTTTAATAATTGCACAATTTCCTTAGAAAGTAATTTGTTAATCTAACACTTTCAAAACTTAATTTGTAAATTAATAAACAAATGTAATGGTTATGGAACTAGCTTTTTTGGACGGATGGGGGTGAGCCCTAAGTTTTAAATGGCTGTAAGCTAGAAAAATAAATTAAGCTGCTTTACCATATTAAATTTTGAATTCATTATCTTTTAAAAAAGATTTTACCACTAGGCCAAAAAGATTTAAAAAAAAAAAATCGAAATTATTTTATAAAAATAAAGGTCGTAAGCATGGACTTGCCTAATTTGGATTCATGACCGTGATCACTAGATGTATAATGATTGTTCGTGATAGATGAGTATATATTTTCCATATTGATATACGTTCTCACCAAACTAGCCATCTCTTCTTTCACTGATATATGATATATGATATATGATATATGATATATGATATATGAGTATATATGTTTCCTTTTTTCCTTTGTCTTATGACCTTAACTCTCCACTTATGTGGGTTAACAGACACTTGATGGGTCTGGATGGTTGACAATAGAAGGAAGGGAGAAAGTGGAAAATGTTTATTTTAGTCAAAGATATTTCTTTTATGTTTCGACGGGAAATTTCCCAAAGATATTTCTTTTATGTTTCGAAGCGAAATTTCCCATTAGTAAAATGGGGTGAGAAAAAATATACTATCTCTGTTCTAAGATGATAGATGTTTTAGAAAAAATACATATATTAAGAAAACATATTAAATTTGATTATTAAATACATTATTTTTTATAATTAACATTTTTTATAATTTGAAACCAATAAAATTTCAATAAATTCAATTAATTTTTTTGAAGTTGATAATTTATCATCGTTAACTAATAAAAAATGTATAGAAAACTTAAAAATCTATCTTTTTGAAAAAAAAAAAATTTCTAAAACATTCAACAATTAGAAACGGAGGGAGTATATTCTAGTAATGACATCGACTATTGAGACAAATTTGGGATCATCGACCATAAGTTTCACCTATTTGAAAAATCTGATTTGGATAGAAGGTTTGAGAAAATTGTAAAAATCGGTAAAACTGAAAATCTAAGGTTTAGATCGGCAAACCAAAGAAGAAAATAGATTGCGAGCATACCTTTATGATATGAAAAAATCTGAAACTATCTAAATCGATCAGAATTTCGCTGGCGATAACACAATTAGTACTATAAAAAAGGGTCAAACAACGAAGCCGAGTACGAGGTATTAATCCTCGGACTACGGTTGGCCAAAGCAATCGGAGAAACACACATACAAGCACATTGCGACTCCCAACTTGTTGCTAGTCAGTACAACGGTGAATATGACTCCAAGAACGACCGAATGGACGCATATTTGAAGCTGGTAAGAGCTCGCGGCCGAGTTCACATCATTCGACCTCACCAAGATACCTTATGGAGAAAACGCTCCGGCTGACGCCCTAGCAGCTCTCGCAACGAGCTCGGACCCTCACCTTAAACGTACGATTCCAGTCGAAAGCATCGCCATTCCAAGTATCAAAACACCAAAGCCAATCAACGTAATCACACGCCGACGTAACTACGAGGTTGTACCTGAAGAAGATGAGGAAGATGACGAAACCGACATACATCATACTCCGATGGACATCAAAGCCGAACTAGAAGAAGAACCCGCATACTGGACTCTCGAGATCAAACTCTACATCGAAGAAGGAAAAGTCCCAGCCGACAGATGGGCAGCCCGGCGACTCAAAGCGCTGTCTGCTTTCTACGTCCTTATGTGTGGTGAACTATTCAGATGGAGCGCGGTAGGCGTGCTAATGAAATGTGTGTCCGACAAAGTAGTACTATAAAAAAAGGGTCAAACGTTTACTAAAACAAACTTGTTTTATATTTTTCTTTATATGGGTTATTCTATAATCTTTTTATGTGAATTAAGATCATTAATTTAGTTCTCCCAATTTTGTTTTCTTTCGAGGGTTTTTATTTTTAAAATCCATTGGCATTTCATATTTCAACCGAATTTTGGATTCATTTGCTATGCTCCCATCAATTTCTCTTTTGGAACGTTTGATGGAGCATTTGCAGCGGTGTATATATGATTTTGTCACTCACTTTATATTTGTGAACGTGTTTGGTAATTGATTTGTCATATCTTGTAATTGTACAATATTTTGAAATTCTAGTCCACGTTTTTTGTAAGAAGATGTCGGGGTTAGTCAAGGTATAACAATGATAGTGAACTTCTTTAGTTCTTCCCCGATCTTAAAAATTCATTTTCATTTGACAATAGAAAAAACGAGTTGTAAACATATGAATAGTTTGTGGTTCAAAATATTGAATTATACTAAGTGATGTAAAATCAACATATATATCCAATCTCATTTGTAATCCCATTTTTATATGTTGTGGTAGAGTAATAAGAATATAAACCATACACCTAAAAACGTGAACATGGGATAAACCTGGATCTCGACCAAATACTAATTGTAATGGAGAATATAATGATAAGTTTCATTTGGAATAGTGTTGTAGCATGCAAGATTGTGTGGGCCATATCGAAATTGAGAATTTAGTTCTTAATATTAACGTCCGAACAATCAGTTTCAGGTGCTTAATTAAATATTCAGTCATGTTTTTTTTGTATGAATATGAGAAATTGGGTGTTCAGTATCAATTACCTGAGACATGCAATATTGATTAAAGGCTGAAGTGAATTCACCATCATTATCAAATCTAACTTTTTTATGGTGTAATCAGAAATTTGCTCTTAATCTTATTATTTGGACAGTAAATTTTGCAAATGCTACATCCATGACAACATTTTCGTTTTTATTACGTGGTTATCTTCATTTCTTTGAAAAATGTTGTTAGTTTTTTTAGTGGTGAAATCATTGAAATTCAATATGTATTTTCTTGTCCTTAATTGTCAGCGTCCTCGTCCACGATTGCAACTACGGTTTCCACCACATCTGCTTTCACATTTTTGCCAATAATTATAATTAGATTACGCAACATTCACTTCTGTGAATAAAGCTGATTCATCTAAACAAATTTGATGGTTCATCATCAAAAGTTCATTATTTGTTCTACAATAAAAAGGATATGCATTAATTTTTAGTACATGAGTGAATTATTTCACAACAAGAAATGTTATGATTGAAAATAATCAAATATGTTTGGAAACGAAATATATTAGACACAATAAATTATAAAATCCAATGTATCATTTAAAATTTTAAAATAAGTGAAAGTTTCAAATAATTTAGGAATGTTTTGAAAAACTTATGAAAGTTTCCAATTCCGCACAAAAAGTTGAGAAAATTAAATGACCAATGGAAAAAACTTGTGAAAGTTTTCAATTATAATTTTAAAAAATACTCGATAATTATAAATGAAAAACGTGATGAACAGTGTGCACCGACATTTTTGAGCGCTTTTTGAATACCCCAGTTCGTAACATCAAACATCTAGAATTTGTTCCTAAATCAAACATCTAAAATGATAAAATCGTCAAACATCTTAATAAAACAAGCATGGCTTAGGACATTCTTGTGTAACTTTAAACTATATATAGAACCTCATCGCTATAAAGTTGTCCACTACTTTGCCGGCCTCAAAGGAAGCCGACTTCGGTATGGGAAATAAATTACATATTGTATTTTTTTGTCATTATATGTTGTATGAATTTGGTTTCAAGCTCTGTAATTAAGACTGACAGTAATAATAGTAATTTCAATTCACTCTCCAAATCTCATTAACGAGCTTTATATATACTCAAACACATTGAGAAAAATAGTGGTGACTTGGTAGTTAAATAGTATGAAAGGAGGCAAAAGAGATAGATTGCAATGGATTGACTATTGAGTGGTCTGGCTCTCCTCTTGCATGAGTAGGTTGGATAGTTGGGGAAGCACATTTAATCCCCAATCTATATATTAATAATGTCGGAATTTCATGAATTAATTATTGGCTTCTGTTTCTTTTTATTTTCATTCTATATTAACTCATGATCGAACATTTTACAGAAATCCATGATTATCTTAATAACTATAAACTCGATCGTATGAAATATTCCGCCCGTTTTGTAAAGATTGTTGTTCAAAAATTTTATTTTTGTTTCACAAAAAATGTCGTTTTTTATTTACAATGCAAAATTAAATCTCAACTTTATCTATATTATTTCAGTTTATTAATTAGAGAGAAAAACGTATTAGTGTATTAATAAAACATATAACAGAAATTTAAATATTTTTTTAATTTATGCAAAAATGGTAAAATAACATTTTTTTGTGAAACGGTAGGAATATACAATTATATGAAAAAAAGGTTATTGTTATCGTTGTAACCGTTTTCTGTGTAATTATTTATTGAGACGCTAAAGAGATGATGGTAAGGAAAGTAATACCATCATTTTTTCTAACTATAATGTCATGTCGTACTATTATCTCGTACCACCATATAATAATCCATTTGATTATAATGTAAATGTGATTTCAAGTTCCTATTGAGAGATCCCCTGATAATATGATCATATATTTGTATATTTAGATGGTATTTTCAATCATTTATTTTGTGTGGTCAACATGATGGGTTTATTAAATACATTCGGTGGTCTATTTAATATCTAGAGAAAACTTCATGAACCTCTGTCTTTCATGATATGTCAAAACTGAATAGACCCCATTATCATACATTGTTTTCTTTGACCATAATAGCCAACCTGTATTATTTGTAATATATCTTTAAATAATAACAACATAAATCAGTCTATAGATATGCAGCATATGATATCAACAACAGTTCACATGGTAATAAATGAGAAATATCTTTGACCGTCCAAAGAAAAAAAATAGCTCATTTATTTTTGCTATGTGAGTGGCAGAGCCAAAACAAATTTTACAGAAGTCAATTTAATTTATAATAAAATATTATAAAACCTTTAAATAATATAATTTAATATTATAAAATATTAAATATATTATTTAAATATTAAAATTTTAAAATAATTAATATTTATTAATTATTAAAAGCATTAAATAGTAATCTATTTTTTTTGTCGACAATTAAATAGTAATCTGAAATGGTTAAAAAAAGAAGCGAAAGTTTAATGAAACAAAAATATAACTGAAAATGAAATATCGTGTATGTGAAAAAACTGGTTTATTTATTTTTTTTAGAGATAGAATTTAGAAGTTTTAGATTGTTAAAAAGAATAGTAGAAAAAAAAATATATATAGGATAAAAATAAGAGAATTTTTTAAAAAATATTACTTTTGACAACCCATTTTACAAAACTAGAATCAATTAAAAATTCATTCAAAACTAACATTCGTTAATATGTGTATTCTCTATTATACCCTTAATGAAATAATCAGATAAGGAAATCTTTTGTCCTTAATGAATATAAAGAAAGATAATTCATCAGACAACGGTGACCTCTCTCCGGTGATTCTCAAATCGAACCGGCGCTTTCTCCGGCCATCACGTGATCATCACAATCGCGAAGAGCTTGCCGGAATTCAAACGGGAGTCGCCTGAAATCGAACCGAATCGCTGGAAGTCGAGCTGAGCAACCTTCGATGCCGATGAGATGAGACGGAGGATTATGCAATTTTGCATCTCGCCGGAGTTTCGGTTTTGCTTGAAAATCTCGAATGAATTTGTTGAGACCGCCGGAAATCGGGTGCGATTGCTTCATCGTCTAAAAAATAGTTCTAGAACCAATTGAATTTTGTGATTTTTGTTATGCTTCTTTGGTCATATTAGTTGAGATTACGTTCTTAGTTATGTTCATGGATAATTCTCAGTTTGCTATATTCGTCATTGTGATCTTAGTTCTTCATTACTACTCTACTAGTTGTAAAGAGCATATAATTAAGCTTTGATTTCAGCTTTAGAAAGTAGACATAATTGCACACAAAGTGTTTGATGATATTTCGTTGAGAAACTTTCATTTCCTTACTGTGTGTTTAACATGTATTCATAGTTGTTTGATGATCGTCTAGCGTCTTTCTCATTCAAACTCTCAATTCATTTCCCTGAGTAATCAATTGATTTTCTAGTGTTTAAAACAATTATTAGACAAATATACATAACAAATAGTTATTCTAGGTTTCGTTTGCCAATTTTTAAATATATCTACAATCTAGAGTAATCTTCTGGTGCCATTCTTTTTTCCTGTTCAGGAGAAAACAAGACTGCGTTCTTGACACTGAATCCAACGGTTTGTTCTTGGTTACCTTTTGGTTCTCCGTCCTCTGCATCTCTCTTTTTGAACAGGTCTGGTTCCAAATTCTTTGATGCAATGAGTTACAAGAAGAAATTGAGCAACATATGTGTGTTTCAAGAGAAAGAGCAAGGTTTTAGATCTTAATTGCATATTATTAAATCTCTAAGTTCTTAGTCTAGATGTTCACGAGTGATCATATTCAGCTATCGTAACTTAATCTACTATCGGGAATTATAGCTTATGAGTTATATATCTATTATAAATCCATATAAGGATCCTTATATATTTCTTATAAACATATAATGTGTGTGTCAATCCTTCCGACAATTTATAAGACCTTATAAATCCTTCCGACAATTTTATTCTCTGTGTCAACATATAATGTCTTCAATCCTTCGGCTTATGTGTTACTCTTATCGTTGCCGATCTTTGGAGAATTCTTTTGTGTCAACTTATAATGTCTTCTCCATGACAAAGTTTGTAAAAAGAAATGGTATTCACTGAAAACAAATATGAGTGTTGGCTGAAATTTAATGTTAGTTTCTCTTGTTGAGTAATTGAATGTGGCTGGTTGATTCTAGTAAAACAAATTGTTATAAAAGCCTTTTGTCACTGCTTTTTTTAGATCTTTGAGAAATTCGTTGATATCTTAAAGAATTGTTTGGTTCTTGACTCTTGAATGTATGCTAAATGGAAAGGGTTAGACGTGGTAGTGTATAATATTATCGTCCTATCTAGTGGGTGTGAGAGTAAGTGTCTTTAGTTTCTGTTTTTTTTTAGGATTTTAACTTTTGAGGAATCCTTTTATTTCTTTACAGCAGTTTCATTCTTTTTGAATACACAATTGGCTACTAAATGTATATATTCTTTCGCTGTTTTGAATTTAACATCTGTATGTTGAATGAAAGTGAAAGCTGACAGAGATGTCGTTCATTGATGCAAGGTAATACCCAAGAAATGCAATACCAAGCTGACAAATTTTTAAACTTTTGTAAATGTAACTGATTTGTGAGTGTACGCAATTACAGAAATTTGGAATCATGGCCGTACATGCATGTGAAGCTTCGTGCCAAGACTCTTTTGTTTCATGTAATACTTAATTTTTCTTTAATTATAACTATTTCCATTTTGATTTAGTATCGAGTTTGAAATATCTTTCTAAACTATCAAGAGTTATAAACGTTTATAGAAAAATTCATAAAATGATGATAAATGTCTTTTATAAAACCTTTTAAATCCTTTTAAAATGTATAAAACCATATAAATTCATTTAAAACTATCTAAAACCATATAAATACATACAAACCACATGGATTTTGGTGAAACTCTCATTTGACATCTTGTTTTAAATATTTATAAAACCATATAATTCTTTTGAAAAATATATAAAACCATATTATTTTTGGTGAAACTCACACATGACATAAATATTTATAAAACCATATAAATTCAAGAACTTCTTTTAACACCTTATAAACCTTTTACAATCTTATAAACCATTTTAAAGTCTTATATAACTTTCTATTTATATGATCCTAAGCTTTTAAGAAGTATTTGGATTTGGTCAATTGGTTAAAACTATGACTTTTGAGTTTTTGGATTTGGTCATATGGTTAAAATTTTATTAAACCTTTTAAAAACATGTAAAACATTATAAAATTAGTCAGAATAGGTTATACAAGTCGTTTTAAAACCTTTTAAAACTCTAAAAAACATTACAAAACCTTCTATACGAAAGATTTAAGTTGATTTGTTACAATTTTTGTTCCTAATGAATCTAAAGTCATAGTTGTGTTTACACACAAATAAACATGTTACTAAGAATTTATAAACAAGTTTATCAAATGTTATAAACGTATTTAAAAGGTCAAATAACTTTAGTTTGCAATTCCAAGACAAACCCATAAACACATATTACCTCAGAGACCGAATTGAAGAGAAGCTTGAGATGGGAGTTCGGAGGTCGGAGATCAAGAGAAGAGAGATAGAGACGTCAAAGGTGGGAGGTTGTATGAGAAAGAGAGAAGACGAGACTCATCGGAGAAATAGGTTTTCTGATTGTAATTTTTTTGTTTAGTTCAGGGTATTTTCGTCATTTGTTATTTTTGACTGAACCAACTCCATCCAAATGCTCCAATTCGGTTCAACCAGATGATTTCAAAAATTTCATCATAATTTTAAAAACTCATTCAGATGCTCCATCTGGCTGTTGCTCATTTATGCACTAAACAAACATCAGTTCTCCGAACTAGATTCCTTTCATGTCCTCAGAGCGTCATTTATCAACTTCAGCTTATCTTCTATTCCCCCGAGAATCGAATGTCCGTGCCGATTCTCTTGCAAAAAGAGCTCTCGAACACGAGGTTTTTTATTCTCTCATGTAAGGAATAATAACTTTGTCGGCCAAACTTGAGTTAATAAAATGGGTAGTTGACAAAAAAAAAAAAACTAACAAACATCAGTTCTTAGCTTTATCTAGATGAAGCATTTGAATGAGCAAACGAACAAGACCCATATCCTGACTGTTAAAACAAAAGAGGATTATCCAAAACAATCTTCTTATAAATCCTTTAAATCATTTTACCAATATGATTGACAAATCAAATGTTAGCGTTCGTATTATAATTGGTTATCTACTTAGTTGTCTATTGGATATAGGTAAACATTCGGTCGAAACCACATTATTGGATATTTGGGTGTTTAATTGACTTTATATAGTTTTATATGGTACTTTTAGAACCATATAAAAACATATATATATATTCNTATATCCTTTAGAGCAGTTTACCAATATGGTTTACAAATCAAATGTTAACGTTCATATTATAGTTGGTTATCTACTTAGTTGTCTATTGGATATTGGTAAACACTCGGTCGAAGCCATGGATATTGGGTGTTTAATTAATTTTATATGGTTGTAAAAAGTACCATATAAATCCTTTTAAAACTATACAAAACCATGTAAACTCATATAAAAACTTTTAAAACGATTTAGTTTGTAATTTATAAAGCATTGTAAACCTAATAAAAACAATAACAGACAACAAACTTCATCAAAGTATACGTGTTTTCAAGGCAAAAATACTAGTGTTTCTACATACCATAAGATTATACAAAATAAACTTCACCAGAGGTGTTAACAGACAAAGATGTTCATACTTATTGAAAAGATAAAAAAAGAAAGCATCGCCGTTTGGTTTGGTATTTGTGCGTGACTTGAATCATTGCTCTTTATTCCTCTGCCTCACAAGGCAATCCCGTTGTGAGGAAATATTTTCTCAACGAAAAATGCATCAGCATGTCTGCAAATGCAAACCAAATATCTTCCCCGCTAGTCAAAATCCTTCATGCATCAGGACATGGAACAACTTCCCAGAGAATTGGATGTCTTTTCTCTGTGCGAGTCTAACTATAGGGCTGAGAAAGGAAGCTTCAATCACAAAAAAGCATCATCCCCTAAAAACCTCGAGACTGTATCTACTAATGATAGGTTAGAATGCTGCATGATCCTCGATATAGTACTTGGTTCGGTTCCTGGTTGATAGATCCTCCCAGGTAATTTGTATGTTGCGTATAAATCATTGTTGTCCATATATGTAAAAACTGAAAAAAGAACTGTTTATAAAGGTTTGTAAACTGATTAGTTTTAAAAACTCTTATAAATTAATAGATATGCTAAGGATAATGATCAAAACACAATCGGTCTATCCAGAATCATATTCAGAACAACAATCTCATGATTTTCTCTCTTCTTCAGGTTTCTGATACTCAACTAAACAACTCGACCTAATAACTGCTTTGTTTTAAAAACCCTTATAAAATAGTAGATATGCTAAGGATAACACATGAACAATTGATTAAAACACAATCGGTCTATCCATAATCATATTCAGAACAACAATTTCATGATTTTCCCTCTTCATGTTTTCTGATATCCAACTAAACAACTTGACCTAATATATGCATTTCCCTATTTGTGATGTAATACTCATGAACTGAGACCATGAAATAAGTGAAATTATGACCTTTACAAGGTCTTGTAAATACATTTATAAACTTTACAAGATTATCAAGCTTTCCTATGTTATAAATGGTGGTACGCCGTGAAACATCTTTCTTTGAAATTTGGTATTTATAAGGTTTTATAAATCACTTTATATAATGCAGAAACTAGTCTTCGTCTCTAAAAACATCTTCTCTGATATCACAAAATCATACAGTAAAACCAGAAAAATTGAACTAACAAACCGTAATGTCTGCTTACCAAGTCCGAAAGATGTAGGCAAGGTTTCTATTTGCAGAACCAAAGCACACAAGATAAGACACATAAAATCACCTTGACACTCAAACAAAGAGTCAATATTTCATCATTCGACATTGTGATATTGAGAATATATGTATATTTTTGAAAAGGATCTTCATTCATCAACTCTTCTACCAAATTTCGGAGTAATTGGCTTAATTTCTGAGTAAGCAAAGGTAATGAGGCGATGGCACCTTTTGGCTCAGGTGGTTGACGTCTAATCTCTGCAAATGCTTCTCTAATCTTTGGACATTCAAACCTCTGTGTTATGATGATCCGCTCAAATCCTCCCTGCAATGTCTCCCCCAACATCATTACAAAATGGGCAAAACCATTACAAAACTTGAATCTTGGCCATTTCAAAGGCAATCCCACCCATAACTCAAAATTCAGAAAAATTGAGAATTTCGCTTTCTTTCTAATTAAATCCAAAAACGAGAAGTAAAAGTTTAAAGAAAAAAAAGGTTTAAAGATTGATGTTGAATCAAATCCAAAAACTTAATCACCTTTTATGAATCCACTATTGTACCGCCACGTCCAATTTAGGCGAGATTTGGCCTAGCAAAGTGAATTTGTGTGAGTCAAAGCAGATTTCGGCGAATCTTGGCGGAGATAGCGAGGCTGGATTTATCTACGCGAAATAGCGCGAATTGGATGAAGCACGGCGAAACTCCGGCGAAGCATGGCGAAACACCGGCGAAGCATGACGAAACACCGGCGAAGCACAATAGATTACGGTGAATATTGCAGTGTTGTCACAGAAGACGAAGAAAATTGATTTAAACTCAAATTCGTAATCCATGAACAAGATTCGATCCCTGGAACCACCAATTGGGTTCTCTCCTTCTTCCCCAATTTTCTTCGCCGGAGTTTTTTTTGTCGTCTAGGTCGGAAGAGAAATCTGCCTTTTTTTCTTCGTGTTTAATCCAGGGTAAGTTTGTCTTTTCTCCTACTAAAGTGTTGTATTTTTGAAAATGTCCAGCATGTAATGGCATTTTTGCAAAATGGTAATACCAAAATTGTATTTTTGAGATTGTCCCTAAAAAGAAAAGAAAAAGAATAATTAAATGGTAATTGAAATAATGAGAATTGGCCGAGATGAAAATGGGAATAAATTTGAAAGATCATGGGTCAATAAACAGATCAAGCAAATATTACGGGGGTCAATACACTTATTTTACAACATTTCACCAATTTTTTTTTCAAATTACAAATAAATATTTTTGTAACATAAATCCATAGGGGTCATTTGACCCCCTCCCTAAGAGCTACCTCAGCCACTAAGCTCTGATACTTAATTGAATAGTACAAATTGACAAACACCCAAAACTACTGTCCCTTTTCTGAAGAAAACATACAAAGAAATTGTAATCATTTTCATTTGTAGTCTTACTCTTAGCTTTGATTTTCATTACCAAAACCTTCATAAGAGCGATTCGAAGGAACAAATGCGGAAGGCTGTTTAGTAACAGCAGTCAAGATCTCTCCATAACCCACAACTCCAACAAGAACATCATCATCAGAATCAGCCTCTGTAACCCAAACATGTGTGGCTCTATGAGACAGCATCTGCGCCATAACCGCAGCCAATGAGCTCGATGTTTTGCAAGTTAACGGTGCACTTCTTCCCCTGTACATGCTCCTACCGATGCTCAACCTTGTCGGGCTTGTTGGATTAAAACCGATGCTCCTGCTACTGAATTTCTTGGCCTTTGTTGTCGCTGTTCCGTTCTGCTCTCCTCCGACAACTGAAGTTTGGAGGAAGTCGCTGAATGACCTTGATGACATGTTGTCCTCAACTCCCATGACAAACTGTCCTGCGTAGAGGTTAGCTAGAGCCCAAGCTGCAGCCAGATAATCGCATTTCCAGAGCTTTGAAGCTGAGATTTCTCCTATTATCTTGAACTGTTGTTCATTTTCGGTTTGTTCCAACACGGCAATCGCACTAGGGTCACACGGTGGCCTTCGGGTGGCTTCGATGGCCGGACAAGAGGCTTCAATGAAGTTATAGTCTAGATTGATGATATCAAGAGAGGAGATTGATGTGAGCGGTAAAGGAGCTAATGCTCCAAGGACACCTATAAGGAAGCGGATCACGTCTTCTCTTGAGAGACAGCAAAACTTGTCCCGGCTTGAAGCCTTGGAAGTAGCTGGCCTGTTGGTGGAGTCAGTAGTGAGACCACTGCTACTGCTAGAGTTTTCACTGTTCTTCAGCCATTTTCCGTTGTAAAGAATGGAGAATCTCTTGCTCATACCTCTCCAAACAACGCTTTTTGGAACCAGAAGTCGTCTCACTCCTTGTTTCATCATCTCCAAAGCATCTATCAACCTTGCATTAATAACATACAATCATCATCATAACATACATTTGATCCGTTGGCCAGTGGCCACACAAAATTCCATCAACAGAAACATAATAAACTCACTGCAACAAAGGAACCTGAAATTTTCAAGACACAAGAAAAATTAACCCTAAATAAAGTAAAATGAGGATCAAGGAATATGGGAGCCAGCAGAAGTATGCATCCTAGTTTAGAGGGAAAGGAAGTAGCTTTAGGGAAACATCATATTCGAAATAATGAGTCTAGGATTTTAAAATCATTAGAGTTCAGGAAGTAAGCTAGCACGGTATTTCGACAGATCAATTTAATTTACCAACTCAAAAGTTTCTGCATGCTCAAGAAAACGTGGCATATCCTACCTGGTCGATACGCACAAGGAAGGAAGAACAAAGATGCAGATAGACAGGAAATACTCTATCTTAAATATATATATATATATAAAACAGACCTCTAAACCGCATTTCATACCCAGCTGGTCATAGTTTTACAGAATTATTCACTGGTTGTCTACTTACATATAAAATGTTAGCCTGCCGAATCGTAACAATTTTGTGACTCTATCAACTGGAAAACAAGAGATTTTACAAGCTAATCTGCTATCAACTCCATAAACACTCATACATCTTGCCTTGCAATAAATCTGAAGTGCAAATGAGAATGACCTTTTACAGTCTCTCATACAACTGATATGCATCATCAGCTTTTAAAATTCCTGCTCTTAAAGACTCTTTAAATTCTCAGAGAAACATGCCAATAAGTAACAAAGAAAAATTATTATATTTAGTCTTATAGAATCCATGCTCCCAGAGAAATTCTGAATAGCCTTCCAGACAGCAATTAAAGTTTATTAAATGAAAGGAAAAAAAAGTCATAAAGCTGAAATTGATTTACTTAGGCTTAATGGCTTTTATCTATTTAGATGACTCGTTGAGGCATATTTAGCAATCCTGCTTGTAGTGGGTGAGAATGATAGAGGAGAAGGATAAGTAGAATCTATTTTTAAGAAACAAAAACAAACTAATCCTTTTAGGTTGTAAAAATACTAAACATCCCAGAATCTAAGAAAAGTTCTATTTAATCATGTCGTTCCTGTTTTTTTTTTGGTTAGTTGATGACATAAAGTTATATCATTTCAATAACAAAGGTGGCTGCAGACATAAAAGAAGCATTGACTAAGGTCTAAGCAAGATAAGGGAAATTGAGGAAAAACATAACAAAGACAACAAGATTCGAGCATTAAAACTATTCTCTTTTTTAGTAGTTGTGTTTTCCCAGATGTTTGAAACATTTTCTTACACTGAGCACAATCTAATCAATCAATAAAATAAGAAGATAGAAGAGGTCCCACTTTCTTGTATCTAACATTAAAAATGAAGTCAGATTTATCAAATTGTGGGTATCTAAGCACATGGCCTATATGTAAGAGTTTCTCTGCTTAGATCCAACCATGTTGAAAGATTCAGTCAATTATCACTACATGATAGAAACGAAAAAACGAGTTTTCAAGTCGAAATAACTCACCAACTTTGGATTCAACTAGATCCAGGCTCAAAACAGTAGAAGTTACGAATCAGAGATCAAATTTTCTTGCCATTTTACTTAAGATATGTTTTTTTTTGTCACGCAAGATCCTATATATATGCAACTAAAATCGAACACACCGAATAGAACTAAACCGGGATTTAAGTGACTAACTTTGGATGATTCAACTAGTGAAAAACAGGAAATGAGCAACACAGTAAAATTTACGAATCACACATCAAATTTTCTTGCCACCATACTTAAGCTGTGAAACTCTTTGATCAAAGCTTAGATCCTAGAAATTAGCAACTTAAATCGAACTAGTACCTCGAACACATCGAATAGAACTAAACCAGGAACTATTCAAGTAACAAAAACATAAATTTGCGAACTTTACGACATAAATTGAGCTTGAAATGTGACCCTTTTCAGCAAAGGCGATATCCTAGAAGTATGCAACCAAAATCGAACTAAACCGAGAACCATTCAAGAAACACAAACTCAAATTCGCGAGCTTTATAACACAAACTGAGCTTGATCTAACCTTGTCCCAGGATCAACTTGTTTGAGGAGGGTGTTGTTAGGGCAAACAACCTCAGAGACAGGGATCTTCATAGCTTTTTCTTCTTGCAAACACTCGCTCTTAGCCAAGAAAGCAACGATATCAAGAGAATTCAAAATCCCCACGAATCTATGTTGTCTCATCTCGCTATTCTCCACGAACCCAGGAATCGACGGCGTCGATCTCTTCCTCCAAACCGGAATCCCACACTCCGTCGACTCTCCGATAGCTCGAATCGCCGATTCCACAGTCTCCGTCTCGTAGAACTCCACCATCTCTGGCTTCCCCACCGTTAGATCTCCCACCACGTGATACAAGAAAACCGACGCCATCACGAAAATCTTTTGATGAAAGATCTAAAGATATGTAATCGAAGGAGGAAGAGTGAGAGTTATAAGAGGGAGTGAAGAAAGACGAGGAGGATGTGAAGACCGGTGATTGGTGATCGGAGAAGGATTAAGAGGAGGAGGAGAAGAGAATTCGACATTGAAATCCCATGAAGTGTTCTTGAGAGATTGTTGTTGGTGACACTCAAGAGAGACTCCTTTGTGGATAGAGATCAACCTCAGCGATTTTTGGGACCGTATATATAAGGAAAGTTGTGGAATTATTAAGTAAGAAATGAAACTTGGAAACATATTGTTGTATTTAATGTACAATTGACCAAAAAAAAATTGAAAATTAGAAAATAGCAAACAATTTAGTGATAAAAATCTGAAAAAGAATGACTTTGTACCATGTAGATACGGGAGCTCAGTAAATATAATATTTTTCGAAGCCTGAGGCAGATGGGTGCATTCGATGCACATCATCGACCGGAAAAACTAGTTGGATTTACCGGTAAAATAGTCACCACAGTCGGAATGGTCGAATTGCCCATCAGTATTGGGAAGGCCTTAATGTCACCAACTTCCTAGTCGTGGAGGGCCCATCGATCTACAACGCCATCCTTGGCACCCCGTGGATTAATTCCATGAAGGCGGTACCCTCAATTTTTCCACCAGTGTGTTAAAATTCCAACTCTGGCGTGATAATAACACTGAGTAGTAGTCAGAGAACCGTGAGATCCTGCTACCTGGCCTACCATAGGTTGCAAGCTATATCGAAATCGATCAGCATAGTTAGTTCGGAACCTGAGACTTATACCCTTAAAAGTCCACTAGTTCGGGACGAGGTGGATCCGATCGTTATAGATGATTCCGAGCTAGAAAAATGTGTTAACAGCAACTGCCGGACACGAACTACTATCCTTTATGGATGTGTTCTATGGGTACAATCAGATCCTGATGAACCCCGAAGATCAAGAGAAAACTTCCTTCATAACCTATAGAGGGATCTACTATTACAAAGTGATGCCTTTTGAATTGAAGAATGCTAAAGCAATGATATTCTCATATTTTACTTGTTTTAGCATGCATTCTACTTAATGTTTTGAGTCACATGCTTGCATAATCATTGTTTCCTTAGTGTTTTAGTCTTAACGAGAGTCTAGGGTGTTTTGCACTAGGTCCTAGAGAGTCTTGCATGTTTTGGAGTGTTTTCTAGGTACTTGGAGATGTTTTGGGGATGTTTGGAGTGATGGAGCAAATTAAAGAGAAAGCAAGGGTCACC
Organism: Eutrema heterophyllum; assembly: GCA_002933915.1. Classification (NCBI taxonomy): domain Eukaryota; kingdom Viridiplantae; phylum Streptophyta; class Magnoliopsida; order Brassicales; family Brassicaceae; genus Eutrema; species Eutrema heterophyllum. The sequence continues at coordinate 300,065 of PKMM01018561.1, forward strand.
CGAGGTGTCCAAAAGATCTGTCCAGTAGAAGGGTTTCCAATTAGAATTAGTTTCGATGGTCTTCATAAAATGGATGGACAAATAAGTTTGCTGTTGACTGGAGGTTTGAAGGCATTCGGACATGTGGTTCAAGAGATATGGCAATTTTACTAAAGGAATGTTCGTTTGGTCGCGAGACCATTGCACCATACCGACCCAGCTCTCTTTCCTGTACCGGCCCAAGCTCACCCGGTGCTCACCTTCAAGCATCCCATGCCGGCCAGACTTCACACGGCACGATCCATCCGGTATTGGTTCAAGAGATATGGCAAAGCACAATGGTGTTTGATGTTGGAAAGCTCCCCATTATCTCCATTCTCATAAAACCACTCCTCCATTGTAAGTAGCTATCTCCTTTTGAGTCTTTGCATTTCATCTTTTGTTTTGGGTTTCTTCCTTGAATTTATTTCACACCGAGACAGTGTGATTTAAGTTTGGGGGAAGGACCGGTATCTAATCTTGTTCTTTATGTCTTATTTTCGATTTTGCATCCCTTGAGTCTCATGCATATCATGCATTCACTTATGGCATAGAAAACTCATAAAAATTGAAATTTTTTGAAATTTTGCAACACAAAAAGAAGTCATCTAGTTGCATTTCATGTGTAGGATTGAGTCTAGTTTTCATGTAAGGTGCATTGCATATTGCATTTGGGAGCAATGATGAGCTAGAGTATCACTTTAAGAAATTAATTCAACGCCCTTGTTCGTAGTTGTCTAATGCATGCTAGTGAGTTTGAAAGTAAGGATGCACCATCTTTAGATCTCATGCATCAACTTTCTTGTCTTGATTGAAGCAAGTGTGAATTGAATTCAACCCTATTAATAAGAACTTTAATCTTGACTTGCAATTATCATATTTGTGCATCTTCGAATGAACTCGTGGATACCCATATACATACTTGGATATTCTTTTCCCTTTTCACCACCCTTGTGGATCCAAGTAGCCATATCCCATCTTTGGAATGGTTCCCCACACCTTGAACTGAACCTCCTTTTCTAGCCTATAACTTTCGTGAGTGATGGAGAGGCCTACTTTTCGAGCAAACTTGGCAAAATATGTTAGGTTTAAGGCGACAAGGATGGATTCTCATGTAGATCTAGCTCCAACATCAAGGGGCTAATCTAGTGATAAGTTAGCTAGGATGAGAAGTCTTAGGGTGTTGGTTTGGGACGTGGGTGAAACAACAAAAGAAGGGTGGAACAGAACGGAAAGATGGGGAGAAAGCGAAAAGAGGGTGTAATAATGTGAAGTGGTTGGTGAGATTGTTTAAGAATAGCTCTTAGTGATAGATTTGGCCTCAAAGTGCAAAGTGAAAAAGAAATAAGCCAAAAATTGGCTAAGGCATCAAGTGATGAAAGATGAGGCAAGGAAAAAGATTGAAAAGGCAAAGCTAAGGAAACAAAAAGAAGAGCACCAAGCCACAAGTTAAATGGAGAAGAAGAAATCCCTAAGTGAGAAAAAGATGAAGTGAAGAGACAAGAAAAACGTGTGGAGCATGAAGGCAAAAGGCCTTGTGAAAAAGGGTAGCTTAGGTTTGGGACTTCATGGGTTAGAAATACTGGGGTTAGAAACATCTTAGGCGTTGGGTAGATGAGAATTCACCATTGTATGCATAAGTTGCTTTTTACCTTTAGCATTTTGCTAAAATTTGCTCATTCCTAGAGAGATCCTTACATTGGAGATCCACACATGTGATTGAGATCATCTTTATCTCAAAACCGTATCCCTTAGCTAAACGAGTTCATTTGATTTTGCATAAGCATGATTCACATAAAACATTAATGAAAGTCAAGGGTTGAAGGATAAGAATGCTTGTGTAGGTTGGGATTTGAGCTTGATGCATGTGGAGATAGAAATGGTTAACTCTTTTGGAGTAGACTTACTTGATGCATTGTAAAATTAAAAACTTGGACGTTGAATTCGATCTCTTCTTGTGATGCTTTTGGATTCTAGCTCCCATCTTCATGTCTCTCTCTCTTCTTGTTCTTGTTTGTTTGCTTGAGGACAAGCAAATGAATAAGTTTGGGGGAGTTGATATTCTCATATTTTACTTGTTTTAGCATGCATTCTACTTAATGTTTTGAGTCACATGCTTCCATAATCATTGTTTTCCTTAGTGTTTTAGTCTTAATGAGAATCTAGGGTGTTTTTCACTAGGTCCTAGAGAGTCTTGCATGTTTTGGAGTGTTTTCTAGGTATTTGGAGATGTTTTGGGAATGTTTGGAGTGATGGAGAAAAAGAGAAAGCAAGGGTCACCCGAGGTGTCCAAAAGATATGTCCAACGAAGGGTTTCCAATCAGAATTAGCTTCGATGGTCTTCATGAAATGGATGGAAAAATGAGTAAGCTGTCGACTGGAGGTGGTTTGAAGGCATTCAGACAGGTAGTTCAGGAGATATGGCGATTGTACTAAAGGCATGTCCGTCTGGCCGTGAGACCATCGCACCATACCAACCCAGCTCTCCTTCCTATACCGGCCCAAGCTCACTCGGTGCTCACCTTCAAGCATCCCATGCCGGCCAGCCTTCACACGGCACGATCCATTCGGTATTGGGACATGGACTTGTACCGACCCAACGTACCGCCCAGCTCTCACCCGGCATGCAGCTTCTGGACACCTGTACCGGTCTTCATCCAGCCGGCACGATCCATCCGGTACTGAGGCAGGGAGTTTTACCGACCCAAGGACACTTACTGTACCGGCCAAGACTCATCCGGCATGAAGACCAATGTTGCCTGTGCCGACCAGCCTTTGTGCCGACCAGCCTCCGTCTGGTACACACCATCCGGCACACATCTTCACGGCTGTACCGGCCGGCATCCAAGCGGTACACACCATCCGGCACGAAGACAGAAACCTATGCCGCCCACCTGTACCTGCCCAGCTCCATGCGGTACATACCACCTTAAGTATCACGCCCTAGACCCGACCCATTCCGGGTTGACCCGGTCCGCCCAATCAACTTTAAATATTCGAAAGCCCTAAATTTTAGATCTAAGCTTTATTCTATCTCTTTTCTCTAGCAAAAACCTCTCCTTTTGAGGGTTCTTGGATTTTTGCAAGAGACCTCATTTTTATTTATGCAATCTAAAGTTTGAATCTTCTTAATCGCTCTAATCTTTCTTTTATTTTAATATTTCTATTCTCTAATCATGGATTCAATCATCTTCCTTATGGGATTTGAGGGTTTCACCATGATTAGTGAGTAGGTCTTTTTTAGAGCTCATGGATGGGGTTAGGGGATTTCGTGGTTGATTTAGGATGTCTAGGGCTTAGATTACTTCTTCCCTCTCTTATTTAATGTTCATAATGCTAGATTAGGCTTGAGAAAGTTAATCTAGATCATAGGGAATTTCATGCACACAAGATGTTCGATGAAATTCCCCAAAGAACTAAATAAGAGATTTTACTTGCTTAACCTATGAGAGTAGTTGTTGATACGGGATTTTTTTCATTTTAATTTTCGAAGTGTACTCATGTCATTGTAGCACTTGAGATGTCAATCCATATGAGGTTAAGATTGAAGCACTAAGAATGCAAGAAACTTCTTAATCTAGAGCAAAACGTTTTTGTGTTTTTATTTATAAAAAGAAAACAAATGTATAAGAAAATAAATAAAACACAAGACTAAAATATTGGATCAATTCAATCCTATATGATCTAGAAATGAGTGATCAATTCAAGTCTAGAATGCACATGGACTAATGCAAACTACATGGCGATTTTTTTTTTCGTTTTTTTTATGCAATTGAAAATATACAATGCAATGACTCAAAAATATAATATAAGACAAAGAAACCAATGTTATATGACAAAGACCTCTCCCCCGAATTTAAATCACACCGTCTCGGTGTGAAATGAATCCAAAGAGAGAGAGTAAAAATGCAAATAAAAACAAATATGTACAAGAGGTGAAGTGAGTTACCTTGGAAGTATGGAGATGAAGAGCTTGGTCCTCCTTATTCATGCTTGTTTTGTGTCTCTAGCTTGACAAATGATAGAATTGGGGGAGTCCCCAATGGCGCGTTTAACGTTGCTAGCTTGACGGTTGTTTCCTCTTATTCACTCTCTCCTTGAATGTTTCCTTTACTCCAAGTTGTAGACCTAAGAGATCAAGATCACAAGAAAAAGGAAAATATTAGCAACAAAAGAAAATAGAAAGGCTCTAGTCTCAAGAAGAATCCAAATCCTAATGATCAATGATAAATCCCCGGCAACGACGCCAAATTGATACGAGATTTTTTTCATTTCAATTTTCCAAGTGTACTCATGTCATTGTAGCACTTGAGATGTCAATCCATATGGAGTTAAGATTGAAACACTAAGAATGCAAGAAACTTCTTAATCTAGAGCAAAAAGTTTTTGTGTTTTTATTTATAAAAAGAAAAAAAATGTATAAGAGAGAAAATAAAACACAAGAATAAAATGTTGGATCATGAACTAAGCTATCAAGAACACCAAAATCAAACCATAGAAATAAAGAATAACAATCAACAAGACATAATATATATAAAGGGACGAAGAAATCTTCTCTTAGATGGCATGAATATGAAGATCCATCAAGAACACCAAGTGGTTTTCTTGAGCTTTCCCAAGTTTAAGAAGAAGAATCTTCAAGAAGAAGAAAGAAGAAATCAAAGTATATATAGAAGTGAAGAATCTTTCAAAAGTGTGGATTATACATGAAAAACAACCCAATACCTCTAGAGAGAGGTATTGGGTCGAGCACACACCAAAAATAATGAAGAAAAAGCTTAGAAAAACAACAAAGGGGTCTAATTGTATTTAAAGGAAAAATGGTTCGTAGAGGTCACATCGGTATGATGCACCCGATGCGCGATGTTTTCTTTCGACGGGTAAGGTCACATCGGTATGTCTCACACCAATGCACAAACCCAAGGATTCTCCTGTGGGCTTTTCTGGGAGTCCACGTCGGTGTGCCTCACCTCGATGCACCATCCCGATTTGCAATCTTCAGGTATTCCGTATGCGCGCCAGTCGGACGTATGCTCACTAAATTTGATGTATCGTTTGAACTGCTGCTCAAAATGACATGAAACCACCTCCAAACGAAAGATAACTCAATCATATATGACTTTGATGAAGATCTCCGAAGCTAAATCCATATGTAAACCCTTTATCTGAGTCGATCTTTAAAGCATGTCGGATGGCGTCTGCATTTTCTTTGATTTTTGGGCAAAGCTCTTGCTCCAAATTGGTCCCTCTTGCCCCATGATCTTCCTCCAAGATCCTCAATGCATCTATAAGCTCCAAATGGTACCTAAAAACACTCCATGATGCACAAACATATAGAAGAACTAACCTAAGACTCACTAACTCTAAAATGGATGCAAAACCAAAGAAAACCATGAAAGAAATGCAAAAAGTCACAAAATGCTAACTAAAATGTATGCTAAAATGGACTAAATTATGCAACTATCAGTTGTTTAAGGAGTATTAAGGCTATAAGAACCTATGATTAATGCTTGTTGATTGACTTTTCACAAATGAGAGTTTGCTCTTGATTAGTTGATTAGCAAAGTGATTAAGGCCATGAGAGTGGATTAATCTTGTTTTAGTGTTCTAAGCTAAGAGAATTGCTTGATTGTGTGTGTTGACATCTTAGGTTACTCATAGAAGTCCCCGAAGTCCATAACCTCATCCAAGGGCTTGCGTTTATCATATTGTTAATCTTGTTTAGCGTTTGTTTACTTGTTTGCTTTGCTATCAATTTGAGCTATTAGGTTGTTAAATAAAACCAAAACCACTAGTTTGCTTAAATTATAGAGTTTCTTGCATTCTTGTTGCATTGAACTAAACCCCAATTGGATTGACACCTAAAATATTGCAATGACATGAGCATATTTAGGATTGATTCTTAGGAAAAATCCTACTTATCAATTGGCGCCGTTGCCATTTGGGGTTTTAGTTTAGTCAATAGGATTTAGATTCTTTTTGAGATTAAGATTTTATTTTCTGTGTTTACTAATCTCTCTTTCTAGTTTTCTCTTTTCATATAGGTGTATGAACACAAAGGCTAGAGGTGGACACAACCTTGTTGAGCTAATAGACGACATACATCTCTTGGAACGTGGGATTAGAGAAAGGGAAGATGAATGGAGTCTCCGAAGATGGGTTCAAACTCCGCTTATTCCCATTCTCACTCGGGGACAAAGCTCACCAATGGGAAAAGAGTCTTCCCCAAGGGTCTATTACTACATGGGATGAATGCAAGAGGGCTTTCTTTGCCAAGTTTTTCTCACCTTCAAGGACGGCAAAGCTTAGGAACGAGATTTCAAGCTTCACTCAACGCTCCAATGAGACATTCAATGAGGCGTGGGAAAGATTTAGAGGATACACCATGCAATGCCCTCATCATGGCTTCAACGATGCATCTCTATTGAGCACACTCTACCGTGGAGCGATTCCCAAGATAAGAATGTTGCTAGACACCGCTTCCAATGGAAATTTCTTAGCCAAGGCGGTGAATGAAGCAATGGAGTTGGTAGAGAACCTTGCATTAAGTGATGGAACCTATAGTGATGAGTATGATCGAGCTACAAGGACAACATCATGTATTTTTGTGGCAAATTTCATAAAATTAGAATAATGTTTTTAATTTTCTCGAACACATATCGTGAGTAAGGTTTTGGGAATATAGATTATTAAGTTTTATGGGTTTGGGTTTATACAAGTCTCGATTTTAATTGTATGTTATATTTTAAATTGAGTGTTTAAAATAAAAAAAAATAAAAAGAAAAGCATATATATATATATATATAAGAAATCATATATATTACAAAATATATCATTGTTCATCCATCATCATCATAAGCAGAATCTGAATTTGTGTCATCTAAATCGTCTTCAGAATTATATTCGTCATCAACTTCATCAACTAATAAAGACTCATAATCTTCTTCGTTCTCGACTGCAAGACTCGCATAATACCACTGGATGCCACAACATGATTTTAATTGTCGTTTTGTATTGCCACTTGAACAACTTCTGTAGTTTCTTGATAACCTCTCGGAACAACCTTTGTAGATGCCCACCAATCGTCTCTTGCATTAGAACGCAAACAAGGATAAGGAATGAAACAAACTTGATCACATTGCTCCGGTAATATGAAAGGATCGTACTTCTCATATTGTCTACATGGGCAAACATCGACAATACTAGATGCATGTCTACGCATTCCACGACCGAGTCTGTTGTCGAACCAAGTGCATTTAAAAACCATAGCTTTGAGCCCAACAACACCGTGATACTCAATCATGATAATCTCCTCTATAAGTCCTAAATACTCTGTCTCGGTGGTTCCATGCACACAAAGACCATAATTATGCGTTTTTTTACTATGTCCATGGCTATGGGTATGGTAATGGTACCCCCTCGAGTAATACATAGGCCAAGCAGAGAACTGATGGTTCGGACCTTGTACAAATTCAATCATCCAAATTAAACAGGAATACATATGACGCGTTAGCATCATTGATCTGCACATATATATATATATAATTAATTTATCGATATATATATATATATGATTAGGACGTATCTAAATAATTATATAATAATTTTAAAATACTTACATAGTCTCTACACCATTCCGCAAAGTGTTTCTCTTTTGCTCTATCCATTTCTTCGGAAGTAATATTTGGTATACTCAGCGTCATATACTCCTCGAACATCCTGCATACATATATAAAAAAACAATCAATTATGATTCAATTAAAATCAGCATCATAATCAAAAATATATATGTACGTACCTCTTGTACGGTGCAAATTCTTCACAATTGAGCAGTAAAAATGTTTGGAGCACATTATAATCCACATCTGTAAACCACCCACGTTTTGATTTTCCACTAACTCGTCTTTCTTGTTTGAAGATGCTCGGAACATCAGGATATGTGTAAGTGAATCTTACTTCACCAGCAACTTCTGATGGATTTGAAGGTGCAGGAAGTGGCAAATAATTGGCCATCATGTAAGAAATCTCTTCGTTCACACACTGAGCGACTATTGACCCTCCAATCCGTGTCTTATTTTTCACTTTTTTCAAATGTCTGAGATATTTCATCCAAGCATTCCTCAGCCAGATTGTAATTGGTCTTCCATATCATTACTTGTGAAGCAATGTACAATGGAGAAATCCCTTTAGGAGACCCTTCGTAAAGGGGTTGATTTGCTACTTCAAACGTTTGAAACGCTATCATGAAAACTCCCACTATAAGAAATAATGTAGTTAGCGTCCCTTAAATTTTACCTAAAAATAATATTTCTGTCAATCAAAATATTTGACTATGTTAACAATCAGATATATAATAATAAATTTAAATTACAAATTTTTAAGTTTATAAGCCCTTTTCAAATTAGTTTGGTTTGAACCGTTTGAAAACATTTATCAAGTGTAAAAAGAAACATGAGCATAATATATTTATATTTATAGTAGTACTAGGTGAGTACCCGCGTTATGCGCGGGTCTTGTTTTTATAATATCTATTTATATGTAATAATTTCTTATATTTATAGTTTTTTAATTTAATCTATCATATTCGAAGTACATTCATTCTTTAATCCAAACAATTACATTTGTTTAATATTTATATTCATTTAACTAATTGATGTTTGCTACTTCTCTTTAAGCACTAATATCTTGTTTTGATAAATTAGTATTACTAAATTTACAACAACTTCTAATGTATTTGAAATGATTGAAGGAAAGTACAAAACTATACCAACGATTGAAGGGAACACACTTTTTGTTTTAACATATTACTTTCTTGAAAATATTAATGTACGTAAACAAAAAAAAATTGTAAATGAACATCGTCTTAGCTATCGGTCATTCTTGATGCCGCATATTTTAGAAGAACTTATGTTTCCTTCGCCCTTCTAAAAAAAATTAATATTAAATTGTTATAATGATATAATTGCTTTTGTTCAATTTCTATTTTTTGGTTGCATCTTCCTTTTTATGGTCTTCTTGCTTACATTTTTTCTATTTCATAGTTTTTTTTTAACATATAATGAAGTGTTAGAAAAGTTCATATATTATATATTTTGTATCCATTATTTTTATAAATCAACGATATAGTACATTCTGCTTAAGACTGTATATTGTTGAATATTTGTGATGCCTCTGCTCGGATGTCGTTGATTTATTCCAATATAGATTTTCAAACCTTCCATCGATGTAACTCTTGAAAAAACGACATACAATTGTCCATGACTAAATATCGGCTTAGGTAGATACAAACCAACTTTTTCCTAACTTTGTCTTTGGCTTTTGTTAATTGTCATACAATAACAAACTCGTACTGGAAATTGTCGTCTTCTCATTTTATACGGAGATTTGGTATCGACTATTGTCATGATTATCCTTTGTATAAGGATTTTTTCCCTACATTTGACTCGGGGAGTATCTCAGCTTCTAGAACCCTTTCTCTTAACCGTGTTATCAACAACCGTGTTCCATTGCATAAACCTTCTTTTTGGTTGATGTTCCGCATTAGAATTATTGGTGCTTTGTGCTTCAATGGAGGCGATGATTTGGTAATCCAGAGCATTTTAGACTATTTAGATACTCTGTCGTGTAGAATGTGTTTGTATTTTCCATATTTGTATCATCACTTGCTATTGTATGAGCTCAGATATTCTTTGATGTCGCCTTCTAGTTTTGAGAGAATAAATTCATTTATCTCATCAACGGTTTCATTTTTTGGGGGTTAGAATTGCTCTTCCTCTCAAATATTCCTTGTTCTCGAAAGAAGATTCAAAATCTGTGTAGGTGCTTCTGAAAATATCTTCTTGAGGGTTTGTTGTTGTAGGTAATAGGAGATATTTCTTCACTTCTATGTCATCAGTATCAGAATACTGTGAGTCAAATGATGGTATAGTTTTTGCAACTCCGTCTCCCACTTCTAAAATCCACTTTGAGAAAAGCTTTTCTTCTGGTTTAAGACGCATGTTCTTTTTAAGTACGTACCCAAAGGTATGACCGATTAATTGATGCTGATAATGTATCTTGCCGACTGCCTTGTGGGATAACTGGAAGTATTTGTCTAAAATCGCCACCTAATAACACTGTGATTCCTCCAAACTCTTTATCGGCAGCTTCTACGTTTTTCATGCTCATGATATCTCTCAGTGTTCGATCTAAAGCCTCAAAAGTGTGTTTGTGTGCCATTGGTGTTTCATCCCAAATGATATCGAGTTGACGAAACCAATATCGACTTTAATTTTATATATTAAATTATTATGATATTCAATGCTTTCATATTTTAAAAATCAATTGTATTCTAATGTGTAATTTATATTTTAATATTAAAGGTTATATATTCCTAAAAACTAAGAATATATATATATATATATATATATATATCTAATAGTCTATATTTTTATGATCTAATATTATATAGTTTTGTATCATCAAAAGGAAAAAGACAAATTGTTATTTTCATGTAATGAGATTTACAAAGTATTAGATGGTAATGCATTCTTACCTTGTCTTTTAGCGTTTAAGATTTGCCTTTCTTTTTGCTCTGTTGTCTCTTGTAGTCCATTCGCAAGATACGTCCAACTCGCGTTTTCGTGTCCCCATCACCGTCTTACCACTCATCTTTTACTAACTTTACCGTCTACCTATAAATTAAGTTTTGTTAATTTAGATTTCTTTTTTTTCTGAGTAACAACGTCAAATATTAATTTCCACATGTTCTATCTTTAGATACAACGGTGTTTTGCTGGATATTTGAAACGTTGTAATTTTTTTTTCCTTCGTTCCGTTTTAAATTAAAACCATAATTACTAATATTATGTTCTAAAAAATAAATAATTGTCTGGGGCCTTGTGGTCGGGTGGTTGGGGACGGGGTCAGGGTGATACCACACTTCGGGTTCGATTCACTTGTTGTGCGAAACTAAGTCACATTTTTCCTGGACACCCACACGGATATGAGCTCATTGCTTACGGCCCATTTGAATATCTGGGAGGGGGTCTATCCGTGGGTTACCCTTCGCCCATGGATTAGTCTGGCCCCTCCATAGGCGTGAGATTACCCTAAATCACAAAAAAAAAAAATATATATGAAGCTATTATTCCTTTTTGACGGTATATATTTCATTAAAGACTAACATGACTTAATGACGCTGTTCTGGTTAACTTATTCTTTTTTTCCCAAGTACATAGTACTCCCGCTGTTTTTTTTAATAAGGGGTTTTCACTAAAAGCACGGAAATTAAAAAAAAAATCTCTTTGCTTGAAACATTAAACATTACCGTAACAGCATTTAGTTATCCAATTAAGAAGAGGAGTATTAATGTTTCATGATAGTACCAAGACTACTAATGAGTATAATTAATGAAATTTTGCATGGAAATGTGAGAAGCTCTTTTAAAAAATAACAAAACAAAATGTCTAAAACCCCTTATAAAAAAAATGGAGGGAGTATTATTTAAGCAGTCCGTTTTGTTATGTCAAAAAAGCGAAACCAGTAAATTCAATCATTATTTTTGGGTGTCATTGTTTTAAATTTAGCGTTAAAGATGATTTAAATGTAAGAATTAATTATTCTTAGGCTGTGTGGTTAAGCAACCGTTACCTTTGTTACATGTTCCAATCTTTTTAATTATTCCATTAGATTATTATATGGTTTTATAGCTATTTCAAGTTTATTCTCGGTGGGGTCTATATGAATACGTTTTCTTGACCAAATTAATATTATTGGTGTTGTTACGCATTTAACATAGTTTTTGGCTTCTTAAACAGATTAGGAATAATGAATTGGCATGATATTATTAATTTTCTGTGTTAATACATTCAGGTTTGTCCAGATTGGGTCGAATTGCTTTATCTAAATTGAACATCAGTTAATTTTAAATGTCGTCTTTCTTGGTTACTTGGTCAAATCTTATATTAATTTGTATGTTTTTAATTTAAATGGTATCATACTGTTTTCTGAAAGTGTTGAGATATTTTTAAATTGGAATTTTAGGAACCAAATTTGTAATTAAATAGGTGATATAGTCTAAAAATGAACATGTTTCCCGTCCTATAATTTTGTGCCTTCTCCTTTACCTCATCGTTTTTGTCCGTTGTTTAAATTTTGAAGCACGACATTTTTGTTAATTAATATACTTCTTGTTTGAAGTAAATAGTATTAGTATTTCTTCTGTTTCTAATTGTTAGATGTTTTAGAAAAAACACACATATTAAGAAAGTAAATTAAATATGGTTATTAAATGCATCATTTTGTGATTAACAATTTTCTATAACTCTAAACCAATAGCATTTCAATAAAGACAATTATTTTTTTAAAAATTTACAATTTATCATCATTAACTAATAAAAAATGCATAAAAAACTTAAAAAATCTATCTTTTTGAAACAATTTTTTTTTCTAAAACATTCAACAATTAGAAAGAGAGAGAGTGTTATTTAACTAGTCCGTTTTGGTTTTGTCATAAAAGTGAAGGCATTAATTACTGACATTATTAACGAGGAAACAAAGTGATTTTTTTTTTCAAAGGACATGTGTCACCCTCTCCTATGTTGACGTGGCAGAAGGATGGAGATGGTTCACCCCGATTCATATATATGATTGTTTTTTTGGTTGTTAAAACTCCTTATATAATCAATTATGTGGAATCATCGTAATTCATATAAAAACTCGTTTTTTTTGTTTGAACATAATTAACCTTTGTTCTTAGTCGTCTGCTTTGTTGCCGGTGATCTTATCATCACCGGAATCGTAAACCGTTTATTGTCGGACTCGCCTGTCAAATACACAGAGTAAACGACATCTTCTACCTTGTCGTGACTTGATTCTTTCTGTTTCATTGGAATTTTGACTCCTTGTGTATTGAAGATGGCTGGGGCTTTTTAGATGAATGAATGAGAACCAACTATATATGACCTTCTTGAAATCAGAATCATGTATCGTTCTTCTTTGAACGCTTGTGAGGGATATGATGAAATCAGAAGTTTTTTCTTTGATTATTTGTGTAGAAGAAAGGAGGGAAAATAGAATACTCGTGACTTGTCCGTCCAAACTCGCAAAATCTCTCAGGCCCGCTTCCCGAGATGACCTAAACCATTCTCTTGATTACACTGCTCCGCCTCAACCTCTTCATACGGACAGAGGCAGAGGCCTTGAACTTCATGTCTAGGTAATTCGTGTCAGTTCTTATCAATGATGACTGTTTTGTTTTAGCGAGTAACCCGAACTATCAGCCAATGTGAGGTCGCCTTGTATATGTTTATATTCAAACTCAATTTTTATTTTAGTTCAATTTCTTTCTCTCTCCATTTTACTTCGAACACCCAGAGATTGCATCTGAAGTCCGTTCAAAGAACCCAAATTTTAAGACAGGTTACATGAGTTTGTTACTTGGTCTGATTGAGACAATTGTGACAGTCGCCTCAAGAGCTGTCTAAGGATGATCTGTGTGAAGCACTTGGATTCATGATTTAGGTTGAATTGGTTGGTGAAGAAACTTGATCAAGTGTCAGGAAAAGACTAGGGATGAGACTCGGCTACAAGAAACGGAAGAAGAGTTGAAGGACATGAAGCACAAGTGTTGAGACATGGAGGATTTAGTGGAGAATTAGGATAAGGGGAAAAGCTTTTTTCTCACTCGATGATGTTGTTTAATGTTCTTTTGTTCTTAAGGCACTTGGAGTTTGGTTCTGCTTGGTCTCTGTTTTGTTCATTTTCGTAATGAGAGTCGTCTTCAAACTTAATTTATTAGGAAGACAAAAGAGACTCATGTCTTGGAAATTTCGAAAATGTTAGTAAATCTAACTATCTAGATTTCTGTTAGTGGTGAATTTAGCAATCTCCGGTTTAACCCGGTTTAAACCAAAATCGGCCCAATTGACCCCAGTCTACGACGGTTCAGACTCGGAAGAAAGAAAGCTCATGATTGCGGTTGCTGGCCTCCGAGCCCATTAAGGCCCAACTCGTCATGATCGAAACGACCTCCGAAATTCGCGGAATATTTCTCTATCTCGGGAGGAAAAATGAAAATTTCATTTTCTTCATGGAACTAAAAAAATGAAATTACCTAGTTTAGCCGACTCGATATCTTATAAATAGAGAGGTCTTCGCCTCATTCGCATTCATTCACAATATTCCTAGAGACCTAAGAGACTCAGAGTTTAGTTTCGAACAACATTTAGTTTCCTTAATCTCTTTTCTCATTCCGATCTAAAGATCTTGTAACCTCGCTGAGACAAATCTAATAAAACGATATTCCGATCAAAGTTTATTGTTTTACCCATTTGTGTGATTTCCGGATCGTACAATTTCTGCTATGAATGGCGAATGTCATGGTTCAATCCAGTGGCAGAGCTAGAAATATTTTTTACCGGGATCATATTTAATTTAATTATTAATTAATTATAATATATATATATCGTANCATTTTTTTGTCGTTTGAAATTTTTAATTTTTAGTACAAATTATGAGAACAATTATAAGGATAATTCATTTATGTTATCTTTTTTATAACTATATATAATTTCATTTCCACATATTTCTATCTTTTCAGAGGTTAATATTTTCTTATAATATTGATGTAATATAATTAAATAAAATAATCTCACGTTTACATATATGATATATATGTAATGTATAAGATATTTTATTCAACCAAAAAAAATGTATAAGATAGTTATTGAAAAGTAAGGTAGAGATTAGAAAGTAATATTTGTAAGAAAATAATCACTTACCATTTTAGAAGTGAGTTAATATCCTTCACGAAAGTAAAACTAAAGTAGAGACACACAAATAATTAAATAAGTATTTACAATTTATGGCATAAAAAGATTCGATCATAAAACACAGGGGTCATTTTATGAGAATCAACCGATTCACCACAATTATTATTTGGTGTTTAAGCTTGCAAACATTTTTTTTATAATTTCATAGGGGTCACCTGACCCCCTCCTATAACTGTGCCTCCGCCACTGGTTCAATCCATTTATGATTCCATATGAAAAGGTACTGTCGTTCAGAAAACTATCATGTAGAATTATTATGAGATCGCCTACTGATGATGGCTATGCAATGCAAAGTGCGTGAACAAAATGAACTCAGAATGGAGGAAAATCTACAATACTTTGAATTGGGTATCGAACAACAATGCCGAACTCAATGAGTTACTTCCTCCAGCGTTATATCATTACTTATCGTGTCGCAATGATTCCAATTGGAACTATGTTTTAGGTCTAAGAGTTTCTCCTAATCTCTGGTCACTTAGTTGGGCCTTTTGGGCTATACTTGGAAATTCAGTGACGTCACTAAAGGCTTGAATAGATTCTAAAACCCACGGTTGGCCCAGCTTCATATATATATATATATATATATATTTTTTTTTTTGGGTCGGAAGCCCAGCTTCGTATATCTAATCTATCTATATAGATGATAAAGCCGCAGGAGATCTGAGGAACAGAAAACCCTTATTGTGACTTGAAACAATGACAACGACGATCTCCCATCTTCCGAGGGATTTGGCAGAGGAGATTTTCTCCAAGATTCCCTTGAAATTTATGAGAGCAGTGCGATTAACTTGCAAAAAGTGGGACACTTTATCCAAAAACCGGAGCTTTACGAAGATGCACCTTGCAAAGGAGGGGAATTCTAATTCTCAGATGATCGTGTTGATGGATTACAAGCTTTATTTAACGAGCGTCATCGTGAATGGAACTGACGTTGATCCATATACAGAGCCTAAAGGTAAACTTACTTGCCTAAACGATTCGGAACAGGTCAAGATATCTCAAGTCTTTCACTGCGAGGGTTTATTGTTATGCATCTTGAAAGACACTTTAAGGATTGTGGTTTGGAATCCGTATTGGGGGCAAACAAGATGGATCGAACCTAGATATTCTTACGGCAGAGAGATCGGAGGTGTCTTGTACAGGTACGCACTCGGATGTTCCAAGAATAAGAAGAATAAATCTTTAGGAAGCCACAAAATCTTGAGGTTTATAGATGATTACTTCCGTCCGCGCAGACACCACTTTTTATGGTATGAAATCTACGATTTCGACACTGGTTTATGGAAGACTCTTGATGTCACTTCACCACACTGGCAAATCGATTCTTTTGACCTTGGTGTTTCTCTCAAGGGAAACACTTACTGGGATCGCTTCTGAAAGGAAACCAAAAATAGCACTCAGGGATCACTTAATATGTTTTGATTTTACGAGAGAGAGATTTGGGCGGCTTCTGCCTCTGCCTCTGCCGGGTTCCCTTTGGGGCGGTGAGCTTGCAACTCTATCTTGTGTTAGAGAAGAGAAGCTTGCGGCTTTATTTCAGTACGAGGAAGGACCTATATTTGAGATATGGATCACGACTAAGATTGAGGTGGAAAATGTGTTGTGGAGCAAGTTCTTGAAGGTAAATGATATGGGAAAAGTCGCTGACATTCCGGTATCATTTAGGTTTGGAGATTTCTTCGTTGACGAGGAGAACAGACTCGCTATGGTTTTTGATAAAGATAGTGACGAAAATCGTCACACAGTTAACATCATTGGAGAGGATGGATACTTTAGAGAAGTGGATCTTGGAGAGGATGGATATTCTAAATTGGATGTCAGAGCATCTAGAGAGGATTATCGTTGGAGGACGCCCGTGTGCTCTTATGTTCCAAGTTTAGTGCAAATCAAGCAATTTTCAGGAGGATGCAAAACGAAACAACAAAACAATTTAGAAAGGCATCGATGTGATAACAAAACGTCGAGATTTGCCGCAATTGATAAGCGAATCAAGCAGGAGGAGGAGTTGGAATTGCGTTAACATTAATTACAAAGCTAAATCTTTTTTCAAAGTTTGAACAAAGATTATTTGGTGTGGTATGTTATATTTTTGTTTATTGATGTTTTTAAAAAACAAAAGGATACAATAATAGCAAAATTTTTATTAAATTTAGTATTTCACAATTTTTTTAAATAATAATTTAGTATATCTAGTATTTAACGGGTTTATATATATTCAATAAAATAAAATTTATTTTAGAACATATAATAAATATCATTTAAAACCTAAGTTAAAGAATAATTGATACATATATATTTTTTTTGAAATATAAGTCGAATTTTCATTCATCTACATCAATCTCATTCCGAAATCATCTGACATGCTTTCAAGATGCATTTATAATCTCTTTCTTTCACTTTATCTCAATCTTTTTTTTTTTTTAATAAGAATCTCACTATCTATCTCTTACTCATCAACGTGGTAAATTAAACTACATACCACATTTTGATATGATTTACACCTAACATTCACTATTTTCTATTTTTTTTTGCCAATTTCGGTGTTTACTTTCTGACTTGAGCGTTGAAGAGTTTTTGGGAGGATTTCACCCATTCGTCTTCTCAATGATTGGCTTGAACATGTTATCATTTTGGGATACTACAATTTGTCTTTCATAACATGCATTCTTGCATACCCATCAAAAGATTGGGGTTGCAATTCGAGTTTGTAAAAGCTCTTGCGAATATTCATTTGTTGAATGAATCTTCGTTTACATGCTTAAACACCGATTTCTAAACATCAAAACACATTGTTTTAAGTTTTTTCCCCTATAACCCACTTGAAATTAACAGACAAATTCTAAAAATTTTTCCTAAACAACGACTACTCAGTAATTCTGGTTTTTTTTTTTATATAATTGGTTTTTGGAACTAATCTTTAAAAAAAAAATAATACATAAATTATAAACACTAAACTCTACGGTTATAGTCTTGTCCAATCAGACTAAAAAACCATGAAAAACCAGTTAAATGATTTTTATATTATAATATTAAAATGTTAAATCATAAAATAAAATTAGACATAAATATTATACAAAAATTAGCCATCACACCAATGTATTTGTCTATTCTTTAGGGGAAGAAGACAGATTTTCTTCCTGAAAAAGCTTCATTGATCTCATGATCTCATAATAATCAAATTGAGAAGATTCCAAACCAGCATGTGCAATGGCTTTTGGAATTGCAAGAGCTGGGACAGTAGTGAAAAACTCTGGTTCCTGCAGGGTTGGGGTCTCACTTAGAGAATGAAATAAGACATCTAACATGTTGTAGTTAAGAAGGGAGAATGAAATAAGACATCTAACATGTTGTAGTTAAGAAGGGAAAGTAATAGTATAGGTAACTTACCTGAGCTGCATCACCATAACCTTTAACTTTTGCGAATACTTGAAGTCCTAGCTGAAGAGCCTTCTCTCCAAGTTACACTTACTGTATTCACCATGTATATCCCATTAACAGAAACGATAAAAATATACTAACCGGGACGATAGAAAAATATACTAACCTGAGAGAAGAAGAAGAATCCATCACTAGCTGGAAATAAAGCATTGCCAGAAACATTCAACAAATAAAAGCATGGGCACTGAAAAGACGATAAAGGAAAGAAATGCAAGACAAAAGAAAGGCCAGAGAAGCACATAATACTTGAAAGCACGTTTGCTATCAGCATCGTCCTGTGGTTCTCATTGTCCAGTATCGATTCCACCTATATTAGCAACAAGTCAACAACAGGAAAGAACATCAACTCCCAGGATAATTCCAAATCTTCCTGAATTGCAATATTATCACAACCAAATATGGATGAATAAGAAAGAAATAGGTCTCACGAGATAGAATCTCTCTTCACCACAAAATCAGCTGAAAAAACAAAAACAATCACAGAAGTTTTCAACAAAACGCAACGATTAATCTCCCATCAATTTCCTGTAAACCTTCCTCACAGCTAATCTATTTCAAGACCATCACAATGAACAAAATGCAAACGAAGAGACAGTCCAACTTTCTTATAACCGAATCAAGGAGGATCAACAGAAATCGTGTATTTCGAAGGAAAAGCAGAAGAACAAGAAACACTGAGCAAAGTAAAGGAATCTCTTAAAACTCACAGGAGACGATGCCGAGAGAGACGCTAGCTTTCAGAACATGGTGACGAGGAAGGAGGGAGTGAAATGGAGAGCTGAAGAAGAACGAGGGAAAGTGTGGAGATCCTCCAAATAAATTTAGACCCCTAGACCCCTAAGAAAGCTGAATCAAGGTAGTAGCGATGGAGGAGTGGCGATTTTGGGTGGGAGCTGCGAAATCATCACAACCTTACTCGGCCTATTTATTCTCTTAGGCAATTCATCGAACACCTTCCTGTCATTCTCTTCGTTTCCCCTCACTTCGACAAGATCCTTCAAGGAAAGCTCGTAACACGACTCGGGCATCTTACTAACCATATCCATAAGCTCTCGCTGGCCACGAGCGATATCGGCGTGATTAAGATCTCGATGAGATACGGTGGAGAAGAGAGAGGCGTGAGGATGAGGAGGAGAAGAAGAGAAGGTTTCAAAAAAAAAAAAAAAAAAAAAAAAAAAAAAAAAAAAAAAAAAAGAAGGAAGGAGATGAGGTGGAGAAGAAGAGTAGAAGAGAAGAAGAAGCGGAGAAAGAGAAGGGAAATAATATCACTTACTAATTATGGAACGAGTTCATAAATAGTCGCAAAATTGGTCGTTAATAGCAAAAAATGAAGGATAAGTTATCGCGTAACATTTCATCAAAAAAATTCAAGAAACTTGATATAGTCTTAAAATGGTCGCAAAAGTACGACTGTTTTGTGACGATATTTAATAAATCACAAACATATACCCTAAACCCTAAACTTTCAATCATTTTTATTCTAAATATGATTTTACAATCATTTTTATTCTAATTCTAAGAGCATCTCCAACCATGCACCAAAACACCAAATTTGGTGTTGATTATTCTCCAATGATGCACCAAATCTTGCACCAAATTTTGTTTGTTGGTGTTTTGTGAATAGTGTTGCACCAAATTTGGTGCAACGCTATTCACTGCACCAAACATTAAAATATATATTTTTTATTTACTAAGATAATTTAATTGTTATTGACTAGTTAATTAAATTTTATAGTTTGGCCATTTGAGTACTGTTCGGATTCTGATTCAGATCAGTTTTTGGATTTTGATATTTCAGTACTAGAGATGTAGGATCCATTCTGATAATTTAGAATTGCACAAAATATTGTTATTGATATGCAAATTGATTAAGATTAAAAATACATAATAAAATCAATAAAACATTCCAACATAAAATTACTAATTTAAAACAAAAAAACATAAAAAAATGCAACAAGATAATTTTAAAGACATAATATTAGGACTGTTGACAAAAAAAAAGACATAATATAATCATAAACAATACTCTAATAGCCCGGATTACCATTTCCGCTAAGATAATTGATATAGACATGATGTGACTAATCAATGCAACGGTTAAATCTTGACCGAATAAATCCAACGGCTGATATTGATCCGTCTTTTTCTCATAAGTTGATAATTGATATAGACATGATGTGACTAATCAATGCAACGGTTAGATATTGATCGACGAAATCCAACGATTGAGATTGATCCGTCTACACTAAAAAATGGGTACCTTGTTTAGAAATTAAGAAGAATATCACCATCAAATTCTATTTAATCTGCTACAAGATAAATTTCAACTATGGTAGTTCGTCTTCTTCTTCAGATGATGATGATTTACAAAAGCAGATACTAGCTCAAATTACTGCAAACAACAATTTTCTCATGAACAATTACCTATTTAACTCGGAGGGTTCCCATGGTGGATCCATTCCGGGTTATATAGTTATCAACCGCGACCGTGAAACTGCTTCTCGCAATCTTTTCAATGATTATTTTTCAGATAATCCATTGTATACCGAGACGATGTTCCGACGAAGATTCCGGATGAGCCGCTCTTTGTTTCTGCGTATTCATGAAGCTATACAAGGACACGACAATTACTTTGTCCAGCGAAGAGATGGTGTCGATAGACTTGGGTTGTCTGGGTTGCCAAAAATGACTGCGGTGATTCGAATGTTGGCGTACGGTTCACCAGCGGATTCCACTGATGAGTATATCAAAATAGGGGAGTCCACAACCATAGAAAGTATGAAGCGATTTTGTCGTGCTATTGTAGAGGTGTTTTCCAGCCGTTATCTTCGATCACCAAACGCTAATGATGTTGCACGGCTACTCCACATTGGTGAAAGCCGAGGATTTCCAGGTATGTTGGGTAGTTTAGATTGTATGCATTGGAAATGGAAAAACTGTCCAACAGCTTGGGGAAGACAATATGTTGGTCGTAGTGGATCTCCTACTATTATTCTAGAGGCTGTAGCCGATTATGATCTTTGGATCTGGCATGCATTTTTTGGGCTACCGGGATCTAACAACGATATTAATCCACTCTTGTTCAAACAATTCACGATCCATGTGATCCCAAAAAGAAATTATTTGCAAGAAGGCAAGAAGCATGTAGAAAAGACGTGGAACGTGCATTTGGAGTATTGCAGTCAAGATTTGCAATCATGGCCGGACCATCACGTTTTTGGAGTAAGAGAGTTTTACATGATATAATGACAACATGTATCATAATGCATAATATGATCATAGAGGATGAACGTGATGTTGATGCAACAATTGAAGAACGAATTGAAGTCCCATCTGCAGAAGTTGAGATGGTAAATAATGAAGATGCCCGATTTCAAGAATTCTTAGCTCGGCACAGAAAAATCAAAGACCGGGAAGCTCATATTGAACTTCGAAATGCATTAATTGAACACTTATGGTCGAAATATGTTAATTCTGAGAATTAGTACAATATAATTTATTTTCCAGTATTTTTATTTTATCGATTGTAATTTTTTTTTATGGAATGTAATGTTATATCGAATTTGAAGTTAATTTATTTTATGAATAATTAGTATTTATCATAATTATTGAAAAATAAAAAGAATTTTAAATTTAATAATATAATAATAAAAGTTATTTTTTTGGTGTAAGATTTGGTATTGTGGTTGGAGATGAAAAAAACACTATTCACTTTTACACCAAATTTGACACTATTCACCGCACCAAATTTGGTGTTATGATTGGAGATGGCCTAACACTATAACTCTCTATATCTTTCAAAATCATTCCATATAAAACACATATACACTTACTACATTTTTGAGAATATACAAACATAAGTTTAACATATTGGAATTTAAAAGTTTTTTTCTCTGTTATCATGATTCAATATATATAGTAGTTCAAATCTATGTAAAAACGTACAAATTAACATATTTACAATTCAATATTGATGATTTAAAAAAAATCGAGTGAGGTTGCTAAACGGTCTCAAATTTGAGACCCTTTTGTGACTACTATTAAAAAAAATCGAGTGGAGTTGCTAAACGGTCGCAAATTTGGGATCTTTTTGTGACTACTATTAAAAAAAATCGAGTGGAGTTGTTAAACGGTCGCAAATTTGGGACATTTTTATGACTACTATTAAAAAAACCTTTAAATCAAAAACTTTTACCCTAAACCCTAAACTTTAAGAACCTAGAAGGTTTGAATATGACTTTATAATGATTCTGTTTATATAGCAGTTCAAATATATTTTAAAATTTATAAATTAACATATTTACAATTATATATTGATGATTTTAAAAAAAAATCGAGTGGAGTTGTTAAACAGTCGCAAATTTGGGATCCTTTTGTGACTACTATTAAAAAAATGGAGTGGAGTTGCTAAACGGTCGCAAATTTGTGACTCTTTTGTGACTACTATTATTACAAACCTTTAAATCAAAAACATTTACCCTAAACCCTAAATTTTAAGAACCTAGAAGGTTTGAATATGACTTTACAATTATTTTGTGTATATAGCAGTTCAAATATATGTTAAAACTTATAAATTAACATATTTAAAATTATATATTGATGAATTTCTTTAAAAAACTTCGAGTGGAGTTGCTAAACCGAAGCAAATCAGTCACAAATTTGAGACTATTTTTGCGACAACAAAGTCAGACTAAAACATGAGTCACTAAGTCCTTAAACAGACGCAAATAAACGACTCTTTTGTGACTACTACGTTTCGTCATTTATTTGCGACTGTTTTGCCTCTGCATTTCGAGTAGTCGCAAATTAGTCACACTTTCGTCCCGCATTTTTGTGACCAAAAAAGTAGTCGCAAAAACTGTGTTTTCTTGTAGTGTTTATTTCAAATTCAAACTATTTTTAATTTCTGTCTTGTTTCATTTTCGAGGCTTGTTTAATGCTCTTCATGCAAGCCTTTGTTGTTTTCTTTTTAAACTCTTTGTATCCTCATTTGCGAAACCATCTAGTCTTTTAATCAAACATTTTCTGGATTTCTAGATCATCTTGTTGGTGAGTCATATCCAGCAAAATCCTTTGATGCTTATGGTGTGTAATATCCTTAAGAATCAAAGAAGAATATCAAAGGCCTTCCGCATCTTTTGTGAGACCAATCGATCCACACCCCTTTGAAACAATCTGATTGTTTGCAAAGGTTTATCCAGTTCGTTACCCAGCCTTTAGAGTGTCGATTCAAGGGAGTTCGTATTAGCAGTAGTGGGGGTGGTCATTAAAATCAGGCAATTTAAAGGATTGAGCGGAGAATTAAGATGAGTAAGTGGCGATGGTGGTTTTTTTATTGTAAGGGGGCGTAAGATCGATTTACATACCCAAGTAACAGAAGGAAGAAGATAACTGTTATATTCTTAGATCTTTTTGTGTGAGGGATGCATTGGGATTTGGGCATCTATTGAAAAACTGAAGTTAGTAATGAGCTTTTTAATAGATATAGCCCAAGAATGAGACTTTATCGTTTTTTTTTCCTGGGGCTGTACGTCGTCGTTGTTTTGTATTTTTTCAAATTAAAGTAAACTTATCTGTGATGATGTGGCATCCTCTCCTGGATTTTTAAAACTTTGAGGTGGATAGCCTAAAGGGCCTCAAACAACTCCTTTCATATAGTACTAGGGGATATCCTAGGCTACGCCCGGACATATTATATATAAGTTTTTTTCCTATTATGGGCTTAGGAAGATTGTTTGACTCTTTTGCCTATTTTTTTATTTTCTTTTCACACAATAATGACTAACGTACTCATGTTCTACCAATTTAACCATTCGCATGGAAAAATATACGGAAAATATAAGACTGTCCAAAACTTCTTTTCAATTTCAAATGAGTTACATCGAATGATTATTTTCCACTCATACGTTAGGAAAATGAATATATTAATTGTTTATCCATAAACTGGAATAAAAAAATTTACAAATGTTTAAAGCAAAAGATACAATGATTTTAACCTTTGGCCTTGTCTCGTGAAGACCAAATATATCTGCTAAGTCTTTTTTACTTTATGTAATGCGCAAAAGATACAATGATTCTTACCTTTGGCCTTGTCTCGTGAAGACCAAATATCTCTACTAAATTGCTCCTTTCTCACATATCTTTTAGTTTTGGGCAAGAGAAATTAAAAAAATGTGACTTTTCTCTCCATCTTACATAGGTTATTTGGTTTTTTTTTTTCCGGATATAGACTTTCTGTTTTTTAGGTTGAAAGAATATTAGTTAAAATTAAAGGTGAAATTGTTTAAATTAATGTTTGGTTGTGTAAACTTGTATGTTTCAAAATAACAAGATCAACACTCTAAAACTTACATAATCAATTCTCTTTACGGTTCCTAAATCACCTAAACAAATGTATAAGAGAACCATCATAAACACATCAACCAAGTGAGAACACAAAAATTTGAAGATATCAGTAAATATAAAAAGAGGAAATGATGAATTTTCTATGTTTTTAACTTTAATATTACCTTCAAGTCTTTTCTTATTCTCTTGCTTGCCACAATCATGATCGCTTTCATCATTCCCATCACTACTCTGTTATGACCTTTACCTCATACTGCTATTTTTGTCTTAATTTTTCTCCCATCATTCATGTTACTCTCCCTTGCTCACCAATCTATGTTCCACATTCCTTCTCACACCATCTCCGACACTAGCAATTCCTCTTTTGTCTATGTATTAGCGATTATTATATTCATCACATGAAACCCTTGCCGACGGCTTCCATCTTCTTTCTCTGGCCCCAACCAATTATCATCATATCCACCTTATGAAATTATATCTTTCTCTCCCACCATATATGAAAATATGAGGTTATCTCTTCATCTTTAAAAAATAATTAGGCTTAGGCTGATGCTTGTGACACAGCTTAATAAGACAACACCCACCTTATGATACAAATCTAAAGAATATACACCTAAAATCAGTAGAGCGATATGTAGACTTTTTCTTTATATTGTAAATACATGCTGTAACTTGTAAAGACTTACATTCAAATTATTGTTACCGAAAGAAAACGGTATACAAAAAAATAATTTGAAATCACATTTTCCTTATATTATATATATTCTTTTTTCTTATATTCGGACTACAATCTCTTCACTATCATCTTGTACTCCGAGAGTTGATATTGCAGACTTAATTAGCCTCTAATTATGTTTATTTTCTGTATTATTTAACTTGGAGAGTCCAATTTCAAATTAATTTCGTGATTCTAACATCTTATTATAAAAGGTTGAACACACGTTGATGATTAATTATGTATATAAATTACGAAACATGTCAAAGTATGTAAATATACTCTCAATTTCAAAAAAATAAACGCGATCACAAATCAATTTGAAATAAGTACGTTATGTCAATGTAAACAAACATCAATCAGTGAAAATATTAGCTAAGGAGAACATAATACAACGACATAGTAGAGAATATTATTTGCACAATTACTGGTAATCTAAAAAATGAAAACATTTAATTAAAAGAATATTTGTTACATAAACGTACACTAGTAAAAAAAAGGCATATACCCACGAAAAAGCCACGAATTTTTCCGTGGGTAGAGCAAAAAAGCCACGAAATCTCACGAAAACCCACGGTGAACAGTAAACTCTTACCCACGATTTTTTTCGTGGGTATTTCGTGGGTATACGTGGGTTTTCGTGGGTATCCGTGGGTAAAATTGTACCCACGAAATCTTGGTGGGTTTTCGTGGGTAATTTTGCCACGGTTACCCACGAATTGTTCCGTGGGTGAGGTATTACCCACGAAATACCACGAATTTTTCCGTGGGTGCTTACAAAATATTAGAACTAGGATTTCCGATCTGTTTTTAACATTGACAAATATATTAACCTTATAATGCGTTAAAACTTATTAATAGGTTTTTGGTTAATTCGAATGGAAGGTCAGTAAGAAACAAAACATTTGTTATAATATTGGTTTATTTCATTAAACATATAAATATATTACATTACATAACAACATTATTATAAACGCGTACAATAGATGGTAGGAAAATAGTAAACATTAAAGCAACATAAAGAGTATGCTGTTTAACCAGCTTATTCGTAAACATGGACGGTTCGGATGTTTATTCACCATCTGACTCTGGGACTATTTCATTTTCGTAGCCAGTAATTCCTTCAGCTTCCTCATTGATAGTAGATGCTACGGTTGGTTCGTATTCAGCAATCATCGAATTAGCCCCAATTATCTGTTTGAAAAATGATTTTAGTTTATAATTATCAGTAATATTTACAAACTTATGGAAAATCTACCTTAACAATGTTCCGCTCAGTGATGTTGAGGTACTTAGAGTTCCGGTTAAAACGGCATACGGTCACATTCTGTAGAATGACAACCGCACCTACGCCAGTGTTGACTCTGTTCTCGTCATTGTTGAAGATGTTATGGTGCATGGTTCCCTCGATAATTCCAGACGGATCCTTTAAGGTTACTAGAAGGTCTCCCTGGCCGTTGGGGGTTGCACTGGATAACATAGCGACAAGCTGAAAATATGATAAAATTAACTTGTCAGATACTTTGTATATNACTTTACTCCTGTCCAGGGAAGGAAGGCTCTGCCTAAGAATTTCTCACTAATTTTCCTATTCTTGGTTTGCTTTTGCACTGATTAATTCCGGTTTAGCTTCAAGATATTAAGTCTAGCTCCAATTGAGCCTTATTGTCTCATCGAGCTACGCCCCATACACCCGGGTGACCCAGTCGCATAGTAGCTCCAGACCTATACCCCGCTTCTTCCCCTTATCCTACCTTCCATAAGGCTTTCAGACCTCAACTAGTGCTTTGGTTCAGAATCTGAACATAGCGCCCTTACTTAATTCATTTCGAGAAAGCCGGGACGATTTCAGACAAATAGAAAGTAGATCTGGTACTTTTCCGAGATCAGGAAATCATTCAGAACTCAAGTAAGCAAGCGATTTGCCTCATTCCTCTCGACCTTAGCCTGGCTATGCTCTACCATTGAGCTTCTTCTGTGGAACTTTCCTATCTCTTATGTCATTTTCCAACCTTCACTTCCTCTGCTTACTTTTAATAAGAGAGAGAGGAGCGAGCAAGGAGAGCTAGAGTAAAGAGAGAGCTAGTGCACTGAACACTTTCTATATATCTCTGTCTTCATTATCAGCTACATCTTTTAATCGGAGAGAGAGCGGGGAATATAGTAAATAAAGTCGAAGGTTCCTATTTCTCAGCTCATCCAAGACCCCTCAGAGTAGATCTGTTTTATCTCTTCGTTTTGATACTTTATCCATTAAAGTCAGAGGATCGGTGACTTGTCTCTTTCCTTTTTTTGATAGTTCCCAGGTTGATAGACTATTAGTTTAGTTTTAGGCTTACCCTACTTGAGACCCCCGAGGAACTGGATCGACTCTAAAGTAAGTAGCTGTACTTGCCTTTTTCTTAGAGTAGATTGAGGAAGAAGCGTAGTCTTGCTCCCCTGAAGGAGAAGGGGCTGGCTAACCTATCTTTAAAATAAGCTCATCTGGAGTTCTTACCAAGAAGTCTGTTGGTACAGATGTCATCTGAGATGTGAAAGCGATTTTACTAGTTGACTAATCAGTAGAGCCGACTGTAACATCGAAAGAGTCAGTGCTGGGGAAGGAACGAATCGAATGTATGTTCTGTAACAAGAAGGTTCCTTGATTGGATTCTTCTTTTTCAAGAGCAAGCCATAAGGACTCTGTAGATCGCGAGAATGCATGTTCTGATGTCGGGTAAGAGGCTCATCTGCTTACTTAAAGTTAGTTTCACAGAAGGGAGTTTAGCAAGAAGGATGACTCTCGAGACTCTCATTAGTGGGATTACGGCAGTTAGTCTTAGAATGGTTTTCGCAATTGAGTCAGAAGCATCGGCTTTGAGGAAGAGGCTAGATACTTTATACATATTGCGGGGGACGCCTGAAACTGGACACTCTCTATCAGTGGAGAAGAGAGGTGATGACACAGTCTTGTGGCATCAAAGGCTTGGACACATGAGCCAGAAGAAGATCTCTTAGTAAAAAGAGGATTCCTTGACAGAAAGAAAGTGTCAACCTTCAACATCTGTGAAGATTGCATATACGGCAGAGCTAAGAGAGTGAGTTTTGATTTAGCTCAAAAAGGAAGAAAGGATTATGTTCATTCAGACCTATGGGGAGCTCCGTTCCTCTATCATTGGGAAAATGTCAGTACTTGAAACCAATCCTTTCGATGTTTGTCTAGTACCACGCTAGCTCTGGCTGTAGTCCCTTTCTTGTTGTGACGGTATTAAAGTCCCTGCAATCAAACTCAAGCAGAATCTAAGTCCAGCATCTCAATCCCAAAGAAAGATGGAAATTGGCCGGGCTAAGAAGCTGTAAATGAGATCAAAGAAAGTCAATTCATTTCTTTCAGTTTCTGTTTCGTGAGAATATCGTAGATGAGTTGATTCTGAATCTTTAAGTGAGTCAATCCCAATCGAAAGATCAGCGGCCCAATGTGCTTTCCAAAAGTGCTCTGCGGAGTCGGATCGCCGGTAACCGTTCTGGTTGGAGTAGGAAGGGTGAGAACTTTCTCTTATACTCAAAATAGGAATACTAGCGTCAAATTGTCATAGTAGCGAAAGTACTGTAACTTCTCTATTTCTAGTTGCAGTATCGGATGATGAAAGGTAAGCTGTAGCTTTACTTACTTCAGTCTCGGACTATTCCACTCCTATCAAGGCAAGCAGGTTCAAGGGAAGGCTAAGACGAAGGAGTATCGGAATTGGTATCTACCTCATCAACGGGAGCCCACGTAGGAGTCTAGGCAACAGCAACGGAATCCTCAACAAGAGCTTTAGCACCGAAGGAACAAAGGAGAGGAACTCTTGCCCTATATTACATAGAGCCTTTACACCCTCACCAGTAAAGGCAGTAGCGGAACACACAGCCCGCTACGCCCCTTCGTAGAAGCCTCAACTGCAACTGAGACTGATAATAGGAGCAGTATTTTGAAATTGAATTGCTGGTGCCGGTTGGTTAAAGGCATGGGACTGCTTTCAATTGGACAGCTAACTAACAATCGATTCCCCATAAACAAATAGTTATGAAACATTGGATTGGATGCCTTTTAAACAAGGAAAGTAAAGACAGCTAAGGTAAGGATTCCCCACATTGAAAGATATCTATTTCTTTCTCGAGGAACGCCTTTGTCTAATAAGATGGGACTGCAGGGAAGTAAGTGGGAAGTAAGAACACAGTTGTTAGCTTATAGCGGGGAAGAAAGAACTAGCTCGACTGAAAGGAGAGGAAGAGTTTGACATCAACAGGAATTCCCTCTTCGGAGGTGAAAGTCGGGTCATAATTCACTTACTATAACTATAAGGAATTTTGACTAAAGGCTATCGTCCTTCTGTACTGTATGAATCAGGTGCAAACTCTATCATGGCTTCATGGATCTCCATTGCTTATTATTATGCTTTGAGGAAACAAAAGCAAATCAAATGATGGAACTAGAAAAGTGATCCTGGAAGATTAGAGTAGCCTACCTATTAGTATAAACTAAATATGGAGAAGTGTGAAGTCAAAGCGAAAACTAAAAGAAAGTAGTTCGTCCACGAGAAATGCAAAGGAATCTTGGAAGAACCGGCACTTCAGCAAGTGCTCAAGCCCTCACTCCCTTGGCAGTGCCCCATGCTAGTAATGAACCTGTTCATAGATGAAATATGCTCAAAGCGATTTCCGGTATCGAAGGCTTCCCAGCCGCTACTAAGATGCGTTTTGCAGGACGAATGAAAATTATAGGACTCGGTGAAGACCAACCCGATAGGGCCAGATCTATCTTATTCTTTATAGGAAAGTCCGCTCAGTGGTAGCATGAAAGCGGATAACCAAGGTAGGGTAGGAAGACTGGGGTTGTTGACCAAGTCAATGTACACTTTCCTTAGTGGATGAAGAGATAACTCTTTCTACCCGTCAGAGATTTCTTCTCTTACGAGATTTTGAGCATTTCTTGAATTCAAACCTACTAATTTTTTTTGTTCAAATCTAGATCCTTTGGACGTCAAATCCGTATTTGAGTCAACAAATCCACTGGGAAGCGGAAAAGCAGGGGGAACCGGGGAAGGAGCTACACCACCAACCTCTTTCTGCCGGGGTTCGAACTACTACTACTACACCGAATTTAGGGACTATCCCATGAATCAAGACTGAAGCTGGACTAGCAGCCTCGCCCATCCACACCACTGATTGCTTGAATTCCCTGGCTTTCAAAAGGCAACCCAACTCATGATGAATCTCTTGCTGCAACATCAGTCTCACCCTTTTCAACCATCAATAAAGAACAGTACCAGCACATAAAACGACTTGCTCTCTGGAATAAAGTCTTCTTCAATGGCTCACTTCGCAGGTAAAGTTCTCTCTTCTTCCTATTAGTAAATCCGGACATCAAATGAAAGAGCGGAGCCCCTATTATGTAAACTACAGCGCTTCGCTTCTACGACAAGCTTGCTATGATTCTAGGGAATGGAACACACACTCAATCGGCAGCCAAAAGGTTCTGGTTCACTTGAAATATCAATAGATATGGCTTCATTAATAGTACAGAAGTAGCTCTATTTACTTGCCCCAGCCGGCCTTTTGGTAAGGGATTTGGTGCAGCTTAGCATGCAGAGTCATAAAAACCAAAGCAAACTCACTCGCTTTCCTGTCTGTTCTTGCTTGAATATGTCTATAGAGAGGTCCTATCTAGCTTATTTTTTAACATAGAAAGCTTATAGAAGTCGGAGAAGAGAAATCCGGAGGTGTAGCCGCATGGCGGGAATAGGTGGCACTATCTCCTTTTAAAAAAGGAGCTATACGGCACCTCATAGCTCTATTCATGTTCAAGTCTGTCTACTTATGGTCGGATTTCCGCCGACACCGATGCAACCTGACTGTTCAAGTTCTAGCTACTCAAAGAAAAGCTCTACTACTCTTCCCACCTAGCTTCAAAATCGGGGAAGTTGGGAATGGGAGGAAGGAAGGTTAGATACCTTTGACAGGGTTGTCTTTTTGGTTAAAATGGGATGGTGTTCAAACTCCCGAAATGGAGTCTAGACAGCGGGCCCTCTCTAGACAAGTGCTCGAGTCATGCTTACGCCCTCTCCTTTCCGACTGGGCTGACTCGGGGAAGGGTCAATCTCCTCCGGAGCATGCTGCACAACCACTCATTCGTCCTGACTAAATAGTAGAATCTATCTCTCAGCGATTCTTTTCTCCGCCAATAACCCCTTCCCAACCAGCCCGCCCGATCGATTTTGTAAGATCGGCTAATTTAAAGGGGTTAATCTGGTCCGAAGTTGTCGGATCGAATCGTTTGCTTTATCAAAAAAAGCTTGATTAGGGGGTCTTGGTTGGCCCCCCTATTTTCAACCATTATAGCTGGCGTCGACCCGCTTTGCGATACGGACGGACACGAAGAAAAAGGCAGGCAGCGAAAATGCAAAAGAGAAGACCAATGATTCCCGCCCCGGAGCATGTTATTGACTCAACCACTAATCTGTTGAATGAAGGTAGCTTGCTTACTCTCAGCCACTAGTTAGAAGGAAATCCCTCTCGCAATAAATGCTCGAGTTCCCTCTCCTTTCAGTCGAGTAATCAATTACGTTGGACCTCTCCTTTTAGTCGAGTAATTTCATCAATCCCTTGACTTTGTTTATGCCCTTATGCAGTAAAGAAAGCAAGTAAGGCGGTCTAAGATTCCATTCGAAGTAAGGTAAGAGGATTCAATGTTGCACCATCTTCAACTCTTCTCGGTATCGGGAGTTTTTCGAGAAAAGGTCCCATCCTTCAATATCATGATTGGGTCGACCAGGCCAGATCATGAGTAAATAAAAAATCGAAAACGTACATAGCTGTTCCAGCTGAAATACTTGGAATAATTCTACCACTTCTACTAGGAGTAGCCTTTTTAGTGCTAGCTGAACGTAAAGTAATGGCTTTTGTGCAACGTAGAAAGGGTCCTGATGTAGTGGGATCGTTCGGATTGTTACAACCTCTAGCAGATGGTTCGAAATTGATTCTAAAAGAACCTATTTCACCAAGTAGTGCTAATTTTTTCCTTTTTAGAATGGCTCCAGTGGCTACATTTATGTTAAGTCTGGTCGCTCGGGCCGTTGTACCTTTTGATTATGGTATGGTATTGTCAGATCCGAACATAGGGCTACTTTATTTGTTTGCCATATCTTCGCTAGGTGTTTATGGAATTATTATAGCGGGTCGGTCTAGTAATTAGGGGGCGGCCGTTCGGTCGCCTATGAGACTAGGACCAATAGGTCAAAAATTGGTTTGTGCCGCAGGTGTTGAACGATCTACTCTACACAGGTGTGGGCTTACAGGGCTAGGGCTCAGAAACCCTTTCTTTCATTCATCAAGAGGGCTAGACGCGCCTTTCGAACCAGTCTTTATAAACCTGGTCGCTCACTTTTCCGGGCCGGGATCGATAAGTAGAAGTCATAAAAAGATATGTTTCTCTTCGCACCACTGATAGACTACTAAAGATTCAATTAAAAAGGCCCTACTTAGTTTCGCAAGCCTTTGTCATTGTCAGTCAACTAAGTAGGTCGTTCCGCCCCCTGCGAATCCGTAAATCTGAGGAGCATGCCGCAACAAAAGGATGGTCCCCTATGCATTTCATTCTTTCCAGAAAGGAAAATTAGAAGTACCCCCATCATGGTGAACCTCTCCTTGTGATCGGGATGAGGTAAATGCCTCCCAGCCGGGGGGCGGATCGAATCGGAGTTTCCTTAGGTAGCCACCGACCTACAGTTATCCTTAAACTTCCGTGCTTGGTGGAGAAGAAGCGAACAAAGGTACGCTCGCTTGCTGTCTTGTTCTCTGCCGCGAACTGGGATCGCTCGCCAGCTAGGTCAGATTGAAGCAACATTTTTTGAGAACATATTACCCATCTTCGGGGACAAGGGGCGGAACGACCTCTCGATCTACTTACAGCAGCCCAGGAATAAAAACGTCGTCTAGGCGTTCCCTCTTGCTCCGATCTACCCTACGCCTAGGACGTTGTCTGGGCCAAGAGTCATAGTTAGTTGCTGTTTCCATTTGGTTGTTTTTTTCTCGTTGTTGATACCGGCAAGACCCAGCCAGATGATGTCTGCTGGTTGGTAGTGAGAGGACTCTTAGTATCGGCATACCCAAAAGGAGGCGCTAATTAAAAAACAAGAATTTGATTTTCTTTCTTGCTCTCCCTTAGCAGCGGGAAAGGAGTCTATCTATCTGCCTAGCTTTGGTAGATTTCCCCCAACGCAATTCACAGAAATTCCACGAATCCCTTGGTGGATAAGTCCGACGACTCAGCAGCAGTGCGGAATTGAGTTTCTCGTCTGGTGGATCTGATCTATAGTTATGGGGCAATACATACCAAAAGGTTCGAAGAAAGAGTCGTTAAGCCGAGAAAGCTCAAAATTTGCCTTCTCATCAAAAATCAAGAAGGTTCTTCTCAAGACCTTAAGAGCAGCAAGAAGAAAAGTCAGAAGAAAGCCCAGGGGGTAGTGGCCTTTCTTCTCAGAAGCAAAGGTAAGTCCATTCTGTACCAATTTTTGTTGCTGGAATATATTCGGACTAAACACGGAGTATAAACAAACAGGCTGAGATTAGAAAGCTGATCAGACAGAATAACCTCTCTCTTTTTGCCCTAGCTAACAAGTAAACGAGTGAATATTGCGAAAGTGAACGGAATGCTGTTGGCATCTTCGAGCCAACCTGGGGTTCTTCTTCCAGTAAGACGCGTTGTAGTTCGTAGGCTAAGTGAAAACGGGGAGCTACGGCTGATCGAAAAGCGAAGATAGGCGCATAGTTCAGTGATCTATCCACGAAAGAGGGAACTCAAAGAGGCGTTCCTCGATCCGCTTCTTTTAACAAGATAGGACAAGAAAACGAGAACTACAGTTCGAGTGAGCGGCTAAGTAAGCAGAGCTCGTAACCTCGAGTTATGTATATAGAACTAATAATCTTTCTTATTGTCTTTAAAACACCTAAGTCCTAACAAAGCTACCAACCTTCTTGTACTTCCAGACAAGTAAGGGGTTCCTCCAGGTGCTGGTGTTGAGTTAAACAAACAAACGGGAGTCAGATAATAAGAAACGAAAACAAAGACTTTTCGGACCGAAGGGATATATCAGGATAAAGAGTTTGTAACTCACTTGCTTGCTAAAGGTAGCGCTAGCTAAGGTAAACTTGAGCTACGGACTTAGGAAAGAAGGCAGCTAGTCGCTTAGCGGAAGCAAGTTCTATGGACAAGCTTGAGTTAGGCATCGATTGAAGAGCAAAGAAGAAGGCCAGACTGTTGCCCGGCGGACAAGCTGGCTTTGAATACTCCAGTATCTCCGGTTTCGGGATAAGATAGGCTTCTTTACCCATCCGAGGAGTTGACTTCTTGACCGATAGGGGAACGGCAGCATATTCGACCATTGATCGGAGAATAGGCACTGATCGGAGCCAGTTCACAACCTGGGATAGCTAACGCTACCTTGCCTGAAGACATGGGATTGCCGTAGAAGTAACATGCCAAGCAAGAACTTGCTCCTTTCACTTCCCTAGCTGTAGATCGAGCAGGCGTACGAACGAACTAGCGTATGCGAGCTAGCGATTCCCAAGTGGTCGTTAATAGATAGAAGAGGTTGCTTTTGTTTTCCCGGGAAAGATGCCAATACCGAAGACATCGCATGCTAGAAAGAATGTGCTTTCTTCGCGTCATTACGGTTACCTGTTCACTAGTAATCTGGTCGAAAAAGATCCAACGTCGGTAACAATCGCGATCAATTAGAGGAACGAGACTGGAAGGTCCCCACAATAAGCAACTATATAACTCTAAGGATCGTGTCATACTGCCTTTCGCTGTGCAACTTCCACCAGCAGTATGACCTTCTGAATGCTGCTAGGTTCGGGACCCATTCGATTCCTTTTCTAAAGGAACTTTTATATAAAAGGAAGCCGAACCCACCTTCGATGATCTTAGACTTCACGTTCTCTTCAAATTCCAAATATCAATAAAGCCGACTGTCATTTTGAAAGCTGAGTCTTCGAGAGGTCTACCGTCTACCGCATTCACAGACCCTCCTCCGCTCCGCCCCTCCTATGGGTCCGCGGATTGCTGCCTGGGGTTCCTCCTGCCTACCACTTACTGTCTGACGGACAAAGGGGCCTACTCCAAGACCCGGGTAGCCTAGCCTCCTCCACTCCGAAGGTCACACTTGCCCTCCGAAAGCCATTCGTGAGAGGCCGCCCACTATACTCTCGCTTCGAGCCTTGCTTCAATGCAGCTGTTGCTGGATGCTTCTTTGCAGTTGAGTCCGTTTTGTGGCCTTCATCAAGTGATTCATCAATATCACTTCCAAACACAACTTCAATTGTTATTCTTAGTGCTGTTACTGCTTCTGTGGTGTCAGAAATCGGCCTGGGCTCTGAACCTGCGTTTAAGGTTCCTGACTATGACTTTCGATCTCCTGGAGGTAATGTACATCGCTATTCTTATCCTTCTCTTTTTGTGCATCCTTGATGGAAAATTTTGCAGAGCTATTATGCAGGAGAAAACCGAAAACCAAACTCATGATAGCTGTTCTTTGATTTGCAGAACTTCCACTCTATCTTTTATTGGGCGCTCTGTGTGGCTTGGTCTCATTGGCATTATCTCGATGTACATCATCCATGACATCTGCTGTTGACAGTCTTAACAAGGATGCTGGGATACCAAAGGCTGTATTTCCTGTAATGGGTGGCTTAACTGTTGGTATCATAGCTTTGGTATACCCTGAAGTCTTATACTGGGGTTTTGAGAACGTGGATATTTTGTTGGAATCTCGTCCATTTGTGAAGGGCCTTTCAGCTGATCTTTTGCTTCAGCTGGTAGCGGTCAAGATAGCTGCAACCGCATTGTGTCGGGCTTCTGGACTGGTCGGTGGATACTATGCTCCTTCTCTCTTTATTGGTGGGGCAGCAGGAATGGCCTATGGAAAGTTTTTTGGACTTGCTTTAGCTCAGAATCCTGAAATCCATCTCTCTATCCTGGAAGTGGCATCGCCACAAGCTTATGGTCTGGTACTGTTCTTATGTAATCAATATTTCAAACTTGAATGTTGTCTTAATTTTGGAGTCCCTTGATTGTTTACCTGCCAAAACTTTCAATATAGACAAACAAAAAATCAGGATTTTCGGGTTGAATGAGAAATAGATGCTAAAATTTTGCAGCTTCATTGCCAATGATTCTGTCATCTCATTGTTTCACAGGTTGGAATGGCTGCTACACTTGCGGGGGTTTGTCAAGTTCCTCTTACATCAGTACTACTGCTATTTGAACTTACACAGGATTATCGTATAGTGTTACCTCTTCTGGGAGCTGTAGGCATGTCCTCATGGATTACTTCTGGACAATCAAAGAGACAAGAAACCAGAGAAACAAAAGAAACTAGGAAAAGAAAGAGCCAAGAAGCTGTACAGCCTCTGACGACATCTGATGATGGATCATCAACGAATAACCTTTGTGAAGTTGAAAGTTCTCTTTGCATTGATGATTCAAGCATCCAAGCCGAGGAGCTGCCAAAGAGTATCTTTGTTTCAGAAGCCATGCGAACAAGATTTGCCACAGTTATGATGAGCACTTCTCTGGAAGAGGCAATAACTCGTATGCTGATAGAGAAACAATCCTGTGCGTTGATTGTTGATCCTGACAATATCTTTCTCGGTCTACTTACACTTTCAGACATTCTAGAATTCAGCAAAGCAAAAAAAGAAGGCAATAAAGGACCCAAGGTACGAATTCTGAATAGTCTGTTCTTGCCTCGACCTCTGAAATAACAGTATCTATCTTGTGGTAACCTGATTAAATAATGGAACCATTTCTTTGGTTTAGGAGTTTTTTGTTAATGAAATATGTTCAATGAGCGGAGGAGGATGTAAAGTGCCGTGGACTGTTACACCTGATATGGATCTTCTCGCTGCCCAAACAATCATGAAGAAGCATGAAATTTCTCATGTTCCAGTCGTTTCAGGCAGCATTGATTCTCGCAGAATACACCCTGTTGGGGTCCTAGATAAAGAATGTATCACTGTAACACGCAGGTCTGCCTACGTCTGTTTTCCCTCATTTTAACTTCTTCATATGGAATTTTTTAACTTCGTTTCCCATTTCACCGAGTTTCCATATGGCAAGAGTATGTGTGTGGAGTCATGAGTTCCTATAACTTGAGCTGCTAAGTCTCCCATACCTGTTAGCTAGATTATTTATTCTTATAACAGTCAACTATATCTAGAGTTGATACCAAAGCTATTGGCTCGTGAACAAGTTTCCTCAACTCATTTGAAACTCTTAACAAGTTTCCTCAATTCATTTGAAACTTTCTGTGCATTTCTGCTTTTGTCCTGTGTAGATGCTGCACTGGAAATGATACTGTTTTTTTCTGATTTTCTTTCTCTCGTTTGATCTGGCAGAGCTCTAGCAACCAAAATGTTCCTCGACTGAGTCAATTCTCTGCATTCATAAACGGGCTTGCTTTGTAACTTTTCTTGAGCTGACCTGGATGATTTCAATCTTTTTCTTCTGTGAGGCTCGGGGCCAATTTTTGTTCCTTATATCAAGTGATTTGGGGAGAAAGGAATTGGCTGGTGCAGCATGGATAGAAGTTCGTCTTCTCCATCTGTTGGTTGAAATGGTGGAAACTCCATGTCCCGCTTAAGATGTTGAGCAATCCAAAGGGAATACAAACATGGAACGTGGGTACTGAGAAAATCTTCAGAAGTATTTTTGAGACCAAAGATACTGTGTTCAGGTGATTTGTTACCATTCCGTTTTTTTTATAACAGATTGTTACTGTACCTACTCAAAATTTGTCTATTTTTTAAATTGCTTATTTGGCTTGTATCATATTGAGAAATTTTCGACTACTTGAAGACTATGACTGTCAACATTTGTAAGGGAGTATATTCTATTTTGAAGAACACACATTTTTATGGGAACTCTGGATTTTCATGAAATCCCACACTGAAATGCCCTTATATTTGGTGTCTCTCTCGCGGTGACCCGCAGGGGCATTTTCTCTTCTAAATTATTTTGAGATTTTTCTCCAAGAAAATTCCTAGAGAAAGCAGTGGGCAGGCCATTGGGGTGGTTAAACAACCGTCCTGAAACCATTTTCAGGTAACGAATGAGCAACCCACATGGGTTGAATGATCTACCTAATCCATACTTACCGTCAGCATGGTATTGCTAGTACCCTCTTAACACGCATGGATACACATGCTATATAACTATTCGGGTGTGATTCCATCATTACTGGAGAATGGATCAAGCAAAAGGAAAAGTTTGTGTTACCGGAGCTTCAGGCTTCTTAGCTTCTTGGCTTGTGAAGAGGCTTCTCCTTGAGGGATATGAAATTATCGGAACAGTCAGAGATCCAGGTTTTTCTATCCATCTTGTTTATTTTCCTTGCTTTGAAGTCGTAATAAGCTTGCCAAGTGAGACTCAGTTAGTTTCTTGTGTTTGACAGGAAGTGAGAAGAAACTCGCGCACCTTTGGAAATTAGAAGGGGCANCCCACGAAAATTTTCGTGGCAATTCGTGGGTAAATCTTTACCCACGAAAATTTTCGTGGCAATTCGTGGGTAAATCTTTACCCACGAAATATTCCGTGGGTGGTCGTGGGTATATCTACCCACGAAATATTCCGTGGGTGTTCGTGGGTATTTTCGTGGGTGTTCGTGGGTGTAAAGATTTACCCACGAAAATTTTCGTGGCAATTCGTGGGTAAATCTTTACCCACGAAATATTCCGTGGGTGGTCGTGGGTATATCTACCCACGAAATATTCCGTGGGTGTTCGTGGGTATTTTGCCACGGATAATTTCGTGGGTTTTCGTGGGTAGCCTTACACACAAAAACCCACGTAATTCTCTACCCACGACGCTATACCCACGAAAAGTTTCCGTGACTTTTCGTGGGTAAACCCACGAAAATTACTCTATATTACCCACGAAACTTTCGTGGGTATTTGTGTTTTTTTTACTAGTGGTACAAGTCAGTAAAATGTTTATAAAGATTAAAAAAGGATAAACAAAAAAAAAAGACTTCGCTGGAGATTTTCTTAGTCACCTTCTTCCTCGGACAAACAAACAGACAGACTCTAGCAAAATAAAGCAAACGTGATAAAAAGAAGTAAAACGAGGGAATTATGCTTCCAAACCCTAAAACGAAGATGGTTACCTGAAAATAGAATCGAACTTAGATTGCAGATTGAATTAAAAAAGGTCATAGATTTCAGATTTCTTGTATATGTAGACGATCATGGAGTGATTCCATCCCAGAAGAGATCTGAAAAACTGCAGGTAATACTCTTCTTTTGCTAATTAAGAAAAACAGTCATAATAGTTAAGAGTACTTACTTACAAAGAGATGTAAATTAATCAAAGACACAAAAAAGCATAGCAGTTTGTCCCTCAAGTTGGTGTGATTATATGTGGACATTGGAAACATGTATCAGTTGATTAAAAACATTTATGACAAAGGCAAGAGACATGAAGGCATATATATATATAAGGATCCAGAAAGCATGCCAATTTCTCATTAGCTTCCATGATGTGATATTGTGATTCAACCCAAGAACATTTTATTAAGACTATAAAATTCAGCTAAGCCAAAAACCAGACTTCAACCATACTTATGGACTTTAACATCTCTTTTTCTTTTGTATCGTATCGTGTAAACCCCTTGCTTGATCCATGGCTCGAAGCCAGGTTGAAAACTAATCCATGTCATGCTTCTTTACCATTTTAATGTACATTCAGAACAAACTTATATTAAGTGATCACATACTCAACTGAAATGGAAGTAGGGCGTCAAGGGATAAATAAAATATAAGAATGGGTCTCAGTTTTATGAGTTAAAGTGGTTTGACTCAAAAGTCTTTATCCCAGATGAATACATGAACGAACCATGGTTGTGTATTCATACATCAGTTGATCAACTAAAAATCAGCTTACAAATTATACAAACCATGAATGTAAAACTCAATAGAAACCTGTCAAATATCAGTGAATTTAACTTTTTCAAATGTCTTCATTCATATCAAGGATAAAGAGAAGCTAAACACTCACTTGAAAATATATCTCGTTCATGTTTCTGACTTACCTCCAGATGCGCTCACCCATTCTGACTCATGCAGTCCTGCATTCAACTTTTCTTCTGAATTGGTCAGCGTGAAGACCTTATTTATCATCCAAAAACCAGTAAATTGGTGTGATACATCTACATGAGAATAACAACATGAATTCAATATATGGGTCAGCCGCCGATTTGAAAAACCCAAAAATTGAAGAAAACGAGAAGAAAAAAGGCTATGCCTTATTTATTTTTGCCAGGAGCGAAGAAGGCGTTGCAGATTTGGAAGTGAGAATCAGAGATCGAAAGCCATAGGAGATGAGAGGACCTTGACCCGAAACTGTAACGTTGATCTCTTTACCCTTTTTCCGTAGCCGTAACCTGAGAATCCATCGATCGTGATGGCATGATGTTGTGTAGCAGCTGATCTATTTACCCTCTTCTTCGGATTTGAAGCTGGATGTGTAAGATCTAAATCTCGGCGAAAAGTGGAGGAGGAGAACTGGAGAGTAAGTAACACATAATTGAAGGAGGAAAGGGGAAAGAGGAAGGAGGAAGGAAGAAGGGGGTTATCTTATATCAGCTAATTGAAGGCGTAACTGAAGACCTATTACCAATTCTTAAGAAAACGTATCGCCATAAAGGTTTTTCGTCGTCGGAAGAGATGAGAATGAGTTTTTGGTTTATAACACGTGGCAATCTAAGGAAGAAATTTTTTTAGCTGACGTGGATAGACTCAGGAGCCTCAAACTATCCCTTTCATTTAGTATATATATATATATACGTAATAACTTCGTATAGCATACATTATACGAAGTTATACGAGNAAATGAAGTTTTCTTTTTAATCTAGTTTTATTTTTGTATTGTTTTATAATGAGACAAAATTTGAATATTCCATTTTAATCAAAGTTAAAAAGGAAAATATTACATATATCAATTAATCAATTAAACAATCTGTATCAATTTTTTGTAAGTGATGCAAATTCCTTTTAAATGGCGTCTGCTTTACTTAATCGATGCTATTCATGTGATTAATACATACATTCATTTATCATAATTGATGTAAAATAACATAATTAGAATCAGTTGATGTAAAACTCTAGATACCTTATATCTTGTAGTGTCTCCTCGTGAATCGCGGTATCATCGGGTACCATGTGTACATCTGTATCTGCACCATAATATTGATCGACGGGCATTTGAATATTAGGATTATCAATCCAAGTTTCTTGTTCCACCGCGCAATGACTTGTCGATGCTCCACCATCGTCGTAGCAATTTTCTCTATGATGCGTCCAAACATAATAATTTGCTGTAAATCCCTTCAAATATGCTTTTCAACGGTATATGCATCACGATGCTTTTGGTTTTTGCACTTCAAACACGGACACAATAAATTCCCTCGCTCCTTATAAGATGGTTGATTACGAACGAAAGACAAAATATGTTTATTCCCTCAACAAATTTATCCGACACACCTCTTCGTTCTACTTCTATACGTGTATACATCCACTCTCTGAAATAAAAAAAAATGAGGCATTTTTCTTCTTCTTCAACTTATTTGTTTTTCTATGTCACCAATTTCTAAGATCGCTGCCATATATATAATGTATTTTGCCACAGATTGCCACGAACATTTCTGTGGCATTTAAGAATATATTCTTCACGACTTGCGCTGATACGACATTACAACTTTTGCAGAGAAAAACAAATTGCCACAGATTGCCACAAATTATTCGTGGCAAGCCCATAAATATCTTTGCCTACAAATTATTTGATTGGACTTATCCACAGAAAATTGTTACAAATAACTAAGGCCATAATTTTGTGGCAAATTTGCCACAAATTCCCACGTTTATTGTGTCTTGGCAAATTTGACAGAAAAAAATCTCTAATAATGTGGCAAATATTGACACGAATTTTGTGTGCCAATTTGTGGCAAATTTTGCTACAGAATGCCACAATGTTTATTAAAGTGGCAAAATTGACACGAATTTGCCGCAAAATGCAAGAAAATGTAAAAATTCGTTCTTCGTGGTAAATGTGTTATAAGTTTGTGATAAAAAAATATTTACCACGAAAAGATTGTGGCAAAATTCTGGCAATAGAGAACTTTTCTTGTAGTGTGTTACACTTGATCTTTGTGGATTCGATCCCTACATTACTACTTTCGATTAGATGTGCTCTTGCAGTAGAACTATAGGGTTAAACCCGAAGTGTTTCAAGTGGTGAAGGATTCTGCAACAAGCAGCCTTAGAACATTGCGTTACTTTAACCCTTTTTCAAATAAAAACACTGCGTTACTTTTATTTCTTAAACATTGAAAAAGATACGACCGTTATCAAATAGGCTATATTATTTTAAAATTTATAAGTTTCCATTGTAGAAATATATGCGGAAGTGTAGGGTAGAGAATAGAAAAGAATAAAGACTAGAGAGAATAAGAGTGAACAAAAAAAATCTGTATATACACTTAATCTGATTTGTACAAATACAAATATATAGAGGAATGAAAGATAAACTAGTTGTTACACATAAATGATAAGAGATGCATGAATGAGAGAGAAATGACATAGAAAATCGTCCATAGTAAGTAGAAGAGAGAGAGAGATAAAGCATGTTGAGTAAAGACTGAGCGGCAAAGTTAATGCAAACAATGGTCTACGGTCCACAGTTCTATACGAACACTTGTGGACAATACATATATGTACGAGAGAAGCTGTGGACACCAATTGCTATATTTTAACATCCATTTGCTCTTTTATTTTTAAACTTTACCTTTTTATTTTGGATTTATTTGTTTTTTTTTTTTTGCATTTTCCTCGGAAATTCCCATAAAAATTAATAATAGAAAAACTTTTTTTTCCATCGGAAAGTTGTTAGAATATTTCCTCGGAAATTCGTCGGATTCATTCTGAGAACTTTTTCCGAGGATTTTCCAATAACTTTGTTTCTCGGATATTTTTCGACAACTTTTCGACGAAATTTGTTTTTCGAGGCTCATATTCTGACAAAAACGTATTTATTGCTTCCAACGAATTTTCGATAAATGTTGTGGTCAGAAATTTATATGTTTTCTTGTAGTGCGGATCTCCTTACGATGGTACATCAACAACACCAAGTGGCGAAAAATTCGAGAAGACAAAAATCGAAAACCTGGAAGTAATATTGAATTATTCTATAAATAATTTACTTGAAACTCATCTTTCTACTTAATTGATGTTTATTTATATGTTTAAGTAAAAATGCTAATTTGCGTTTTATTTTCTACTTCCCAAATTTTTTTAATTGATAAAATATTTACGGAATCATAAAGCATGATCGAAATGGCTAGATATTCATCAATCGAAAATTTGGAAGTGCATTGAAACCGTTAATGGGCCTAAATAAGAAACACAAAAAGCCCACCTATAGTCTACGACGTCGTTCAATACCTTGCGAATCTCTTTTTTTCGAGTCTTCGAGAGCAAAGAGAAAGCTTC
This sequence comes from Eutrema heterophyllum, assembly GCA_002933915.1. Taxonomy (NCBI): domain Eukaryota; kingdom Viridiplantae; phylum Streptophyta; class Magnoliopsida; order Brassicales; family Brassicaceae; genus Eutrema; species Eutrema heterophyllum. The sequence continues at coordinate 343,955 of PKMM01018561.1, forward strand.
TAGGTTTTTCTTTTGTTTCCTTTCTGCAACACAGCGATGGCGGCGAGAAATGCTCTGCTTCGACACCTTAGAGTCAACGTCAATGCATCACTTCTAAACCTTAACATCGGCGCCAGAGAATCTGCACTCCCTTTCACCGTACTTCTTCGCCGTTTCTCCGACGAAGTTAGGGGATCGTTTCTAGACAAATCTGATGTCACAGAGCGCGTTATCTCAGTCGTCAAAAACTTTCAACGAGTCGATCCCTCAAAGGTATATTTCCCTCGATTCGAGCAATTTCTACTTTCAATTTCGTTTGAATTTGCGATGAAATTGAAATTCGTAGTGATTGTACTTGTTGGGATGTTGAGTGGACTTGAAAAAGATTATCTGATTTTGCGGTATCCCAACGTGATATGCATTACTGGGTATTGATTAGATGAAGAAAAGCTTTGATTGAAGCTGAGATTCAGTGTTCTTATTAATACCAAGAGGATAATAATATATAACGAAGTATATCACTCAGCACTTATTCGATATTGTTCTTGTACTTATTCGGTTTTATTTGTATTTGCAAGAACATAGGAGATATTTTGTATCGGATTGAGAATGTGGGTGACTGTTTTCTTGCCTTTTTTGGGTGATTGTTGCAATGTAGATACAATTTATTTCCTTTTGGCTTTGTGTCACATATTTGTATATGTATTTGAGCATTTACAATGCAACAATCTGGAAATGCATCAATTTGTATAGCCTTTTTGCTCATACTTTGTTGCTCCCAACTTCTCCATTTGTGGCCTATGTATTATTCTTAAGAGATGAATAAGATGCTCTCTTTCTCTTTTTATATTTCTGTGAATTCCTGTTTTATCCAAACCTTTTTTCGGGCTTTTCTAGCTGACAAATAGTGCATTTGACTGATTTTAACTCTTTTCATCTCCATAGGCTGGTACTAATGATAGCGTCTCTTGATCTCACTATCTTTGATTGGGTTGAGTTTTCCCAAAGTTTCTTCAGCATTACAATCTTGTGGAAGAGCTTTATATGATTTTTGTTTGCTCTAACTAAAGCTGCATTTCTTTGAAAAGTTGCGGTTTGAGCATGCAGTATTGTAATATCCAGAAGCTTTTGAGAAGTTTAGCCGAATGGTCATTTGTGCATTTCTGACTGTAGGATTTGTGGTTTGTGTGTTTATGTAGTGCTTCTTAGCTCTTTGAATCAAGCAACTCAACACCAAACTGTAAAGCATTTGCATTTGTTTCATCCTTAGAGACTCTATCTGATTGTTACCTTTATCCGAAGTCTCAGGCTCCAATTTCAGTGCTCTCTAGTCTGCTATCACATATAAACTAGGCTTAAACTCGGTACTAATGCGTTTGTATTCTCGTTACAGGTAACACCAAAAGCCCATTTCCAAAATGATCTCGGTTTAGACAGTTTGGACAGTGTGGAAGTTGTGATGGCATTAGAGGAAGAATTTGGGTTTGAGATCCCTGATCTTGAAGCAGACAAGATACAGTCCATCGATCTTGCAGTTGATTTTATCGCTTCTCATCCTCAGGCTAAGTAAAAGAGAAACAAATTCTTCAAATGTCATGCATCATGCCTCGCTCTCTCTACAGATTTGGTTTAGCCCAATAAGAAGAAAGGAAACAAACATGTTGTTTTTGGCTCTACTTTGGTTTCATTAAGTTTTAGATGGCTTCCTGCATGATTTTACGAGGTTTTTTCAAGGAAGTTTGTTTTTCTTTGACTTATTTTATTAAATATAATGCATCAGACACTCGTTGCATTGTGAACGATATCGCAGGCTCAGGATGAAAATATAAATATTTTTCTTTTTAGAATTGAGCGAAAATTCTATGAAAAATGACTAAATAAAGAAACATCAAAGCTACAAGTTTAATGTCATGTTCTTATTAAAAATGAGGGAAACCATGGAACTGTTAAAGTGATCATTGGACATTGGGCAACACTTCTTATTCACCAAGCAAACAAATTTTTGGAGAACATACTTTTTTTTTTCATTTTGAAGAAACTTCATTTTTTGAAGAAAAATATGAAAGTAACCTTTGGAGATAGCTCTCAAAACGTTTGAGATTTGTTTACAACAAAATTTAATTAGAAAATGGAGCTTGTTATGATATTTATTTACAAGTTTTGAAACATTATGCTAACGATTGAATCTTTAATTTTTAATAACGAAAATACATTTCCCTTTGTCTATCCATGTAGTTTACATGCGTACACGCTATACTGTACATGAAAAAATTGTCATGAATAGTGAAATAAGTGTTACTTTTCTAAATAAATTCAAAAAATGTTAAATTTTTTTAGAAACTTCAAATAAGTGATTTTACAAAATTTCCTTTTACTATTCACCATAACTAATAGTCAATTTTAAAAATAAAGTATCCTATAATAGATTAGACACTACGGAAAGAAAACAAACACATATGTGAAATCACTGCCAAAAAGTGAAAGTTATCTGATGGAATCGATCATTTTAGAATACATCACATAATTTATTCAAATGAGGCTTAAAAGTGATTTCATAAACATTATTTATTCGTTCATTTATTTAGAGATATTTGCATCCATTGTCACTTTAGACTCATTTGCACATATATCACTTTTTCAAAACTTACTCCCGTTTTTGTCACTTTTTTTGTCTTTTTGTGGGTAAAATGGCGATTTTACCCCTCATTCATATTGATTTGTGTTCTGTACACAGACTAATTCGCGCAGTACTAGTACTGTATGGGGCAAGACTGGAAAATCAACGGGTAAATAGTAAAATAAGTGTTAGTTTGCAAATTAAGTTAGGAAAGTGCTAAAATTGCTAGAAAGTTTTGAATAAGCGACAAAATCTGCAAACCTCTCTTCACTTTATCAAAACATATTTTGTGTTCTAACACTTTCCAAAATCTATAAAAATAAGTAACACTTTCTTTGTTGAAAAGATGATTTTGCCCCTGTTTATTATTGGTTTCTATAATGTACACTGTTGATGCGCGTAATACTGTACATGAGTACGACTGGAAACTCAATGCGTGTACAGTACATGAAGTGTTACTTATTTTTACAGTTTTTGTAAAGTGTTAAAATATAAACTATGTTTTGATTAAGTGGCTGCCATGCAAGAATCTCATTTATTTAACAAGTGTGTTTTTAAAAAGAAAAAGAGTTAAGAGATCCAACGATCTCATCGGCTTTCTCCGATCAAATTTGGTCGAGTGGAGATCTGGCGGGATTCTAGTGGGTGGGTGGGCTTAAGCCCACATATATTGTCAATGTTGTAGCTGGAATTACAACGGTTAAAATTTGTAAATAGGAAAATACAGAGAACTTTGACTTATCTTTAATAACAAAATATCTGAGGGACTATCGAGCAATAAACAGAAAGTATATTGCTCGAGGAGATCAAAATGGATCAAGAAGCAGTTTTGAACAAGAAATACTGTAACGCCCGTGTTCCGGAAAAAAATTGATTAAATTAATTGTTTCGGAATTCCTTCGAGTTTTGAACCTTAAACAAATCTCGGGAAATTGATTATTGGGGGAAATAATTAATTCGGGTTTGTTCCGGGGGTAGTATCGATTGATACTAGCCTTGTATCGATCGATACCAGTCCCGGGGTGTCATAAATCGATTTGGAAGTTGAGGGGTTACTTCCTTATTGTCTTCTTCCTCTTCTCTCCTTGCGGATGATAAACCATTCTTTTGGGGAGAAAAATCAGAGTTGGTCGTGAGAGAGAGAGAGAGAGAGAGAGAGAGAGAGAGAGAGAGAGAGAGAGAGAGGAAGGGAAAGAAAGAGCTTGGTGAAGCTTGGGTCTTGCGAGATCAAGAGAGTTTGAGCTTGGAGAGAAGCTTGAAGAAGAGGTTGGAAGAGCTTGGTTTTGGCGTGAGCTAAGGGGGAAGAGAGGGAGGTCTTCTTGAGCTTGAGGAAGTCATTCTAGAGCTAGATCCATCCTATCTAAGGTGAGTTGTGACCAAAGGTTAGCAATTAAGCTTGTGTGGAGCTTGTTTCTCTTTGTTGTTGAATTGCGATTCTTGAAAGCTTAAGGGAGGGTTTGCTAAGCTTGTGGGGGGGGGGGGGGGGGGGGGGGGGGGGGGGGGGGGGGTTAGGTAACCTTGGGTTCGTGTTTGTGGTACTTTGCTAAGCTTGATTGATGAGTTTGTGGCTTGTCTTGGCGATTTCTTGGTTTAGATTTCGTGAAGGCTGTGAGTTGCAAGGGAGTATCGATCGATACCAGGGGTGTATCAATCGATACCAGTCCCTTGTCGGTAGGCTCGTGTTGTTTCAGTATCGGTCGATACCAGCCTTGTATCGGTCGATACCAGTCCTTGGTTGTGCTTGAAAGCGTGTTGTGTGTTTACCTTTCAGGCGGTGTGTTTAGCTTTTCTTGGAGTAGAATTGCTAGGCGTTGGTTTAGTTTTTCATGGGATTGAATTGCTAATTGTGCTGGAAGTTTTAATTGGTGTTAATTAATTCTTCGTGTTGATAATTGCCGATTGTTGTGCTTGTTGGTAGCCTGTTGTTGGGAGGATCAATCTCACTCAGCGTTTGGTTAGCCAAATGTTGATGCATCACTTTTGTCGTTGCAGGTAAAGATAAGGCGTGATCGTGGAATCGAGGCAGTGAAGAGGGGATGACTAGGACTCGGGGTTTTCGTTGTTGTTGTTGCTTTTGTTGTTATAGAACTGTTAGCTTGTGTAAGCTGGAGAACTTGTTCTGTGTTGTTTAATTATTTCTGGTGTTGCTTTTGTTGTTATAGAACTGTTAGTTTGTGTAAGCTGTAGAACTTGTTCTTGTGTTGTTTAATTATTTCTGGAAGTAAAAAAAAAAAAAAAAAAAACAAACACGGTCGTTTCAAATACAGAGAAAACTGAAATTAGTATTTCGTTCTCAAGAGTGATTTTACAAGAACAAGAACAACGAATTGCTAAGTGTTAGCTCGACGTTGGTAGCGAGATGAGCTTAATCGCAGAAAGATATTGTCTTTCGACAAGTCTTTTTCAATCTCCTTTCGGTGTCCTCGTTGGATGTTTCATTGCTCCATTGTGAGTCGAGATCGTGATCCTTCGAACTGAGGCGTTTTTCTCCTCCGTTCTTGAGCGGGACAGCAGTATATAACACATCTTTGTCGATATTAGCGAAAGAAACACGCCAATTATGCCAATCCATGATGGCTCCGACGGTTAACAAGAAAGGCCATCCAAGGATTATCGGTGTAGAATCAACATTCGTCATCTTGACGATGTACAAATCGACGGGAGTTATACAATCTCCAATTCTCACGGCCATGTCATAGGAAATTCCCTTTGGTGTTGCACAAGATTCATGGTCGGATAGACGTGCTTGATTCCAAGGCATTTTGCGGTCAATTTGGACATGATGCTAAGGCAAGCTCCGGAGTCACAAAGAATGTTGGTGAACTCGACTCCACGGATGTTGCAAGAGATGAGAAACTGACATTGGTCTTGAATCTTATAAATAGTTAGAATTGGTCTTCCGTTTGTAGCATTTGTGAAGAGATCTTCTATCTCTGGGACAGATTCCTTGCTTTCACAAAAGAAATGTCTAATCATGTAATCCATACAAGCTATAGCAAACATGATTCCTTGAGGCAAATCATGAACTACTCGGTTGAATTCTTCTAACTTCAATCTGCTTATCTTGTTGGGGTACCATTGATGCTTCTCAGGATGGTATAGACGAATGGCGTAGGTAGTAACATATGGTGTAGACAAATGTCTAGCTCTCATGAAGTAAGTTTGAATATCTTCTTTACTCTCCTTGCTGTAGCGGAAGAAAGCTTGTAGAGGACCTTCCTTCCAAACGTCTTCGAAAGGGATGAACATCGAGATCATTTTAACAAAGTTGTTGAACTCGATCAATCTCTCTCGGGTAATACTTTGAGTTCTTGGCTTCTTGGACTGTTGGCTTATAGGAGAGGTCGGCTCAAAGGCTGAGTAGGAATCACAGTAAGAATCCGTGGTGTCATAACAGTAGTAAGAATCGATGTAAGGCATGTTGATCTTCTTTGGCGGACTACTTTGATGTGATGTTGAAGAAGAGGATGTGACTTCGTCATGAGCTTGGATCATCTTGCAAGGTGCATATGAGATTGATTCCAAGTCGTTCGAGGTCTCGGTTGTAGCTTGAGTATTGATGGAGAAGACAACTTGCTCGACAAGGCGGGATCGGGACACGAAATGTCGAAGGTGAGACGAGTAGGGGTTGGCCGGGGCTGGAGAAGATGCGACCGCGGTGGAGGTGGTGTGGGCCATGGCTGGAAGGCGCGCGACTGTGGTGGAGGAAGGGTCGGCCGCGGCTGGAGGAGTCGCAGGCACGGTGGAAGGGCTTTGGGGGAAGTTGCTAAGATCGTCTTCTTTCTCGTCTCCAATGATATTTTCTGGTTCAAGGGAGTCATCTGGCTTCTCTTTTAGATCCGGATCAGGAACATCAAGTGTTATATCATGCTCCTTGGAAATTTTCTCTACCTTTTCTTCTACTTCATCAAGGGCATACATAAGTCGATCTAGTGTTAGATTGAGCTCTCTTGATTTATCTTTGACTTCTCCTACTCCTTTCCATAGCTATAGGGTGTTGTCATAGGCGTTATTTCTTTCCTCGTTGATGGAGTCGTCCAAATCCTCGAGTTTGTAGTTCAAAGTGCGTATTCCACCTTTTGCTTGGCGAATATCAAACTTTTGCTTTCCTTGTTCTTCAACGAGTTTCATCCTCTCGTTGAGTGTTGCAGCGTCTTTAAGAGTCTGCTCCTCAAGGGCTTTCACGTGGTTAGCTAGATCATCGAATTTCTTATTAAATTCGGTAGAGATTGCATCTATCTTCTTATTCAAGGCAGCTTCGAATTTAGCTTGAGAATCAATGCATTGGTTGAGCATAACTTCGAGTCGCTCCAAACGAATGCTAATTTCAAAGTTCTCATCGTGCTGGTTCAAGGTTTGATGAGGAAGACGGTAAGGTATGGTCGAGAGTTGACCATCAGAGACGCAAAAGGCTCGTCTTGGTAGTAAGGATGCTCGTAGCGTCCTCGAGAGTAGTTGGTCGGTGCCGGTAGTGGTGTGAATCGTGAGAGTAGTGAGCAGAAGATGGGTCGTAATAACCCTGCTCGTAGTAGTGATCTCGCTCCAGAGGCGAGTCCATGTTTCAGAGACCTGAAACGAAGAAAAACAAAACCAAAAATTAAAAAGAAAAAGTTTGTTTTAGAGTCGAATTACTAACCTCTAAAGTTTGGCAGAACAAGATCGATTGCGTCCTCGAAAACGGCGCCAAAAACTTGATGCCTGCGGGTTTGTCGCTCAACTTTAGGTAATAAAATTTATAACCCTAGGTGTCTGCAAGTGCACAATAGTGCGATGTAGTACTTAGGGTGTCGATCCACAGGGAGAGTACGCTTTTCTGTGAAACCTTAGAAAGAGAATTAGTGAGGAAGTCTAAAATGAAAAGGGAATTTTTAAAGGGGTTTTTGATGTCACGAATTGTAAAGTGGGAAAAAGGAAAAATCAATTGTAAAGCAAAGAGAGAAAATCGGTTGTAAAACAATAATTAAACAATGTTGGGTCGACAGGGATATCTCCGGGGAATGTTCGATTCAAAGCACGGTAACAAAGCTCTTAGTAAAATCGATTCTAGCAAACTCCACAAACTGGAACACGAAATTGTGTATAGCCTATTATTGTAGCACTACACACCTATAACTTAACAACTTAACTATTCAACTTTCGTTGCTAGCCATACAGAAAATTATGCAATAAAGTAAGGTTCATAAACATTCACGACACTTTATAAGTATGCTTTCGTATCTTATAGCAAAATCCGCACCCTATAGACTTGTTCCGATATTTAGATTCAGCACTTCGTAACTCTAATCTATCTTGGACCAGGCTATAGTTCATGACGCTAGATCCATGCAGTAATAACAAATCTATTGGAAAAAGTTATAGAATACGACTAAATTAATCTCGTGAAATCCTTATCGAACATATCAATTCCCTTCGATGATCCCTTTAAACCCAACGACTAATCTACTCAAACATAATCATTGATACACGATCGGAATCACTCCAATACTATGATCACTCGATGACCGAGAGATTCCAAGCCTAGCTTTGCGGAAGGGGTCGATGTAGAGATGGAGATGGAAGGATAGGTGATTGACTCACTCAATCAATGGGACGAGAACTGAATCACTCAAGCACTCTTAATCCGCTGGATTCAATAGATTTAAAGTGAATCACACACTTAGAATCTAAAGAACAATCAAACACAAAGAAATCACATACTTTGTGAAAGAAACAATGATCTTAAAGACCAAACTCAAACTTCTTAAACTTAATTCGTGGTCTTACAAATGAAACAAGAGAGAGCTTATAAAGAGCTCTGGATACAAAGGAAGATAAAAGAAAATAACAAAGTCTGCATGAAGGAGAGAGAAAGAGTTTGGAAAGACAAGCATTAAAACATAGTTTGAATTCAAAAGAATGACTCTTGAACTCCATGGTCGAAAATCTTCGCTTGCTGGGCTTGAGGAAGATCAACTAAATGGGCCAATGATAATGTGAACCATTTGTCTCATTAAAAACCTTTCCAAGAAAACCCAATGGGACAAAACTTGGATAAGGGAAAAAGAGCACAAAATGGAGCACATACCCATTTAGTGATTTCTTTGGGCCTTCTTTATTCCTTGACAGTTTGAGGGAATAAGTGAGCTTCTTGGGAACATCCTGGATGACATAAAAGATGTCCAAATCGCAACAGCTTTGACAATAGATCCGTTGAGAAGTTGAGGCCTCCAAATGAAGCAAGTCGAGGATCAGTTCTCTTATAAATTGAATATCTTCCAAACGAAAACTAGTATTGACTTGATTCCAATTCCCGTGAGCCTCTGATGGATCAAGATGTAGAACAATTTGATTTGTGGCTTAACTCATCCTGGTTGTGTTGGAAACCTCCAATTAAGGCTCGTATGTCCAAATCGGGTAAGCTGGGAAACACCCGCTTTGTAAATTCAATAACTCCTTCGTTTGAGCTCCAAATAGACTGATTCCACTTCGTAGTATGCTATGGGTGAGCTGAGAATGTTTTCCATGTGGTCTCATGCTTTGAATCTTCGTGGTTGATTCCGTATGCTCCAAGAAAGGCACATATGTCCTTGTTGACTCCTATGCAACTTGTGTGACATGTTTGAGGGAGCTCCGGTTCAGCTACTGGTCTGATGGCCTCATCATACCGCCCCCCCCTGACTGAATTTCGTCCTCAAAATTGTAGGATCTTCACAGAAACAAGTCAATTAGTATCTTGAATTCTATGAGGGTTTAGATAATTACCTCGGTTAATATTTCGGTTGTGGCTCGAGTGGAGTTTGGGTTGAGCTTCTGGTGGTTTCTCTTTAATCAGCATGGAAGCAATGACTCCTCTCCATGGTTTGTTACTGACTTCATTCGGCAGCAAGGTAGCCTCCGTTGGTAAATCCTTTACTTCACAATTTGTTTCTCCATTAGCTTCTGTGTGTTCCACTTCATGTTCTAGACCTGAATTAACAATCTTCGACAAAGACAAATGCATTATATCTGAATTGGAAATTTCGAAACCAGATTGTTCTAAACAATCACTTGATTTAGATAAGTTCATTTTCGGCTCAGGTGTTGCAACATTAATTACTTGTCTTTCAGGACATGCAGTAGCAAAGTGACCTCTCTTATGGCATCTATAACATACTGGTGCATTCGATTTTAAAGAGATTAAGTTCTTACCTTGATGTTTTTCTTGATGTTTATGTTTTGGTGTTAAATTTTGCGTGTGAGTTGCAACTTGTGGACACCTCTGCATGTTGTGCTGCTCAGGATGAACATTCTGCAACCGTGGTGTTGTCATTACTCTCCTCAGTGTGGTGTAGTGTGTGGACTTTAGTTGGGTGTTGCTGCGAGTTTGATACTTCTTCACAAACTCTCGATACATCCTGGATTTTAGATCTCCCCAATCAAACACCGGTTTGAAGGTGTGAGTGTTCTCCTTCAGCCACCAAGCATAGGCATCACCAACTAGGGCATTTACTGCGTGCGACAACTTCTTCTCCTTGGGAATATTGTTTGCGTGCAGCCACTGCTTCATATTGCTTTCCCATATGAGATAAACATCGGGGTCTTTGCTTCGACCTGAAAAGATAAGAGAGTTAGATTGCTGGTTTCTCTTTCTTGTCGGATCTCTTGTTGCGGTCGAGATGGCATTAGATCGTATTGGACAAGGTGCCATGATGTAGCGAGGCTTCTCTGGTCGAGGTGGTGGGGAACTACACGCCAAATATGAATCAGCATATGTATCTTCATCTTCATAAATGACTTCTTCTTCTTCCTTACAGCCTGGTTCCTCTTCATGAGAAGCTTGTGAATCACATTCTTCATCACGCTCATATGCTTCTTGAAGACTGTTTTGAGATTCAATCTCTTCATGCCATGATTCTTTTTCATGGTCTTCTTCTATATTTCTTCTTGGTTGGATTCAGATTCATCACGTTCTGGATCTTCTCCTTCAATATCAGAATCTGAATGGTCATCTTTGGGTCATGGTGGTGCTTCATAGTTGTCACCTTCATCGCACAAACTCTGGTTGTCTTCACTCCACTCAAACTCAGAGTTCTCTTCTTCATACTCCATGGTTCTCTGGTTCTAAACCTTGTACCTCATAAAAGGAACAAAGGGGAGATCAATTTCGTGCCTTTAGAGACAAAGGTAGTCGACAAAACAAACAAACAAAACAAGTTAAAATCGATGAAACAGATTTGGTGCAAAGGAAAAGGACAAATTGAAACAAGGACGAAAATGGATGATCCAGCAACCAACAAACACTAGATCGAGATGATTATAATGCAAACAAACATATCTAGAGCAGATCTAACAAGAACACATGAACAAAACATTTTTTTTTTTTATGATTTTTTTTTATGATTTTTCGATATGATGAAACTAAAATTGCAAAACATAAAAAAAAAAATAGAGGTTGGATTGACACAACCTGGGGTAGGAGCTTTTAAGCTCTGATACCAAATGATACAGGATCAGAATCACTCTAATACTATGATCACTCGATGACCGAGAGATTCCAAGCCTAGCTTTGTGGAAGGGGTCGATGTAGAGATGGAGATGGACGGATAGGTGATTGACTCACTCAATCAATGGGAAGAACAAGAGAACTGAATCACTCAAGCACTCTTAATCCGCTGGATTCAATAGATTTAAAGTGAATCACACACTTAGAATCTAAAGAACAATCAAACACAAAGAAATCGCATACTTTGTGAAAGAAACAACGATCTTAAAGACCAAACTAGAACTTCTTAAACTTAATTTGTGGTCTTACAAATGAAACAAGAGAGAGCTTATAAAGAGCTCTGGATACAAAGGAAGATAAAAGAAAATAACAAAGTCTGCATGAAGGAGAGAGAAAGAGTTTGGAAAGACAAGCATTAAAACATAGTTTGAATTCAAAAGAAGACTCTTGAACTCCATGGTCGAAAATCTTCACTTGCTGGGCTTGAAGAAGATCAACTAAATGGGCCAATGATAATGTGAACCATTTGCCTCATTAAAAACCTTTCCAGGAAAACCCAATGAGACAAAACTTGGATAAGGGAAAAAGAGCACAAAATGGAGCACATACCCATTTAGTGATTTCTTTGGGCCTTGTTTGTACCTTGACGGTTTCAGGGAATAAGTGAGCTTCTTGGGAACATCCTGGATGACATTAAAGATGTCGAAATCGCAGCAGCTTTGACAATAGATCCGTTGAGAAGTTGAGGCCTCCAAATGAAGCAAGTCGAGGATTCGTTCTCTTATAAATTGAATATCTTCCAAATGAAAACTAGTATTGACTTGACTCCAAATCCCCGTGAGCCTCTGATGGATCAAGATTGTAGAACAATTTGATTTGTGGTTTAACTCGTCCTGGTTGTGTTGGAAACCTCCAATTAAGGCTCGTATGTCCAAATCGGGTAAGCTGGGAATCACCCGATTTGTAAATTCAATAATTTATTCGTTTGAGCTCCAAATGGACTGATTCCACTTCGTAGTGTGCTCTGGGTGAGCTGAAAATGTTTTCCATGTGGTCTCATGCTTTGAATCTTCGTGGTTGATTCCGTATTTTCCAAGAAATGCACATATGTCCTTGGTTACTCCTATGCGGCTTGTGTGACATGTTTGATGGAGCTCCGGTTCAGCTAGATCCATGCAGTAATAACAAATCTATTGGAAAGAGTTATAGAATACGACTAAGTTTATCTTGTGAAATCTTTATCGAACATATCAATTCCCTTCGATGATCCCTTTAAACCCAACGACTAATCTACTCGGACATAATCATGCAAGACAAAATCAAGTTCTGAATTGCATAATCAATAGAATAAGAAATAAACAAAAGGGTTCAAGAGAAGTCTCTATCTCCCTAAACAAAGAACAAAAATAAAATAGTTTGATGGCTAAAGCTAAGAAAAATGCGGCACAATGAATGCACACGAATTAGGGTTCTTAAAACATGTATTTATAGGTCTTATGCTCTTCTTTTGGTTGTCCTTAGGGTTTCTCTGAAGTGACTTGATGGGGTTGAAGACGGGCTTGCAATTAGGCTTTTCGGGACTTTTTAGAGCTGGTCGCAGGTGCGTGTCTTCTGGCCCCGGCGAATTTCTCCTTGGCCGCGGGTGGAGCTGCTCTAGGAGTGGCCGGAGGTCTTCTGGCCGTGGCTGGGAGATTTCGTGGCTGCATTGACGGGTCTTCTTGATCTTCATGTATCTTTTGATTGAACCATTGGATCGTCCTCAAATCAATTGGAATGGAAAGGTAGCTGGTTCGTCTTTGATCTCTCCAAAATTGGGCTGGATCAGACGGTGAGAAGATCTCATTTGAGGGTTGAACTTCTGACGGTTTGACTTTTAGCCGAAAATCAGATTTTTCTCTAATTTGCATCGCTTTTGCCTAAGTAACCTGAAAAGAGTCTTGACACTACAAATATACAAAAACTATAATAAAAACACATAAAACGAGTGAAATACTTATTAAAGTGTTCTAAAATAGACGGTAAAATGAATAAAAATACGGTGTTATCATATTTTGTTGGTCATGCTCTGAATTGAAGTCGAAAACAAGAGTGAAAATATTGAGGCAAATACCCTTTTCTAGGGTTTATTTATTATTGTGGGAATGAATAATTACAAACCTTTAGGCTTGTATTTATAAGCCCCAAAAACCTGATTCATAATCCCAATTAGTAAAGGAAATTTTTCCTAATCCGAATAGGACACCGTTACATTCCTCTCCTCGTTCAAGCAGGGCCCATAGCATATTTTATTATATTTTGTCACTTAGAAACAACAGTTCTCGAAGATCGAAGACCGCTCGATTGATAGTTTTATCCAACTATCAACCATTTTTCTAAAACAGTACTCCATGTTAATGAAGATTATCACTTCGAATGCGGACCTCTGAGAAATATCACAAGGGCCCAAAGAATCACTCCAGTCCTACCTAAACAAATTCAAGGAAACAACGGGAAAGATGTCATATGTGAGCGATAATACCACACTTGCAACATTAAATTTCGAATTGTAGTAAGAGTCACAGTTGTGAAAAGATCTCACCATCTCTCCACCAGTCACTATTGATCAGGATGCATTGCATAGAGGATCGAACTGGCTTGTAGCCGAAGAAGAAAAGGTGGCGTTAGCTGAGCGGTACAAAGCCACTAAACCACCAGGGAGCAATAGCCATACTCCATTTGAGAAGGAAAGGAGCGAGTACAAGGACACGAAGGGTCACCTTGGAGGTTTGTATACCAACAGTGTTCTGAAAGACTCCATAAAAGGATAGGGAGACCCCGCAAAAGATATATGAAGAAGGCCAAAGGCTGATGGGTGGAGATAAAGATGCATATTACAATTACTATAAGCTTTACGGGCATACAACTAATAAGTGTTACAAACCTTCGAAGCCCTCATCGAAAGTTATTTGGTCGGAGATTTAAAAGATGTCAAAATCGACTACGTTGTAGGTGTTGAACGAGACGAGGAGAGCTCGGAGAAGCCGGAGCAGGCGGAAGAGGAGCCTACACCTAAAACTAAGAGAATAAACATAATCATCGGAGGATCTAAATTCTATGGTGAAACGACCAACTCCATAACGAGGCATCAACGCCGAGCCAACTTCAAGGGGTCGAATGAGGGACCATCATATCTCAACACTGAAATCTCATTCTCCGAAATGAATTGAACCTTGCGAAAGGTGTTAGATCAGGGAAACGAACCATACATTTACGACTCCTTATTCATTGTACATCTCTTTGTTTATCTTCAATGGCCAACCTTTACCTTACCTATTTTCGAACCTCATGTATTTGTGTTTTTACTATCACATGTGTAGATATGTCCAACATATCAGAGAGAAAATGAACAACACAGTTTTCCAGCCACTTTAGATGGAGGCCTCGGAAAAAACTTGGTGGAGTGATATCATTGGAGTCGAGAGCTTGGTTTTTCCTTGGGATTCACCAAATGAAGATATAATTCCATGTCCTATGAGACGCATAACCAAAAAAAAACCATTTCCCCCTTTAAAAAAATTGTGAAAAGAAAGGGAAAAGATATTGTCAAACATTATATAACTTTCTTACCATTCACTTTGGCTAATTTAATATACTAAATTAATCTATAACTACATAAAACCTAGTGGTAAGAAATAGGCGAGTGAGGTTAACCGTTGGACGTTTGGAAGTGTCTGAACCATATAATAGGTAGCAATCTGTTGTTGTGATGAGGTCGGAACTGTGAGCAGTCGGCTACTAAACATTTGCATGATATCTTGAATGAGGACTGCTGGCTTAAATTAAATCAATTTATTTGTAGAAGCCGAATTTGATGGATCTCTTTATTTGTCTGAATAAGATGATTTCTCTCATGGCCTTTAATTACTCATAACTTCCCTCAAAATTAGTAACAAATTCAGACAAGAAAATACAATGCGAACACTTGGTGGCAGAAGTCAAAAGGTGATCAAAACAAGATGAAATTTCTCAATGTCTTTGTTTTTTAGATGTCATGAAGCCTCCAGTTGACAAAGAGGTTATCAACTGTTGCGTACAAGCAAAACCGATCGAGGTTTAAAATAAGGTTGCCTACAACAAAATGATGAAAAAATGGTTTACATAAAGACATTGCTAAGACATGAGATCTGTTGAATCTTCATCTCTTACCAGTTGCATGCAGCTGAAACAACACAAGCTAACAATCAGATTCGAATCTTACAGCTCACTTCAAACACAAATATATAAATGAATTCACATAGGATCATAGAAATTGCGGCATGCTCTACCTCTGATTGCTTTGCGTGAAGTGAAAGTGGAATCATCTTCTCCTGGCTGCTTGCTGCACTTGTGTGCCTCCTGCTTGTCCACCCGTTTGTCCTTCAGCCATGTTTGTTACTTGTGTCACAGCATTCATCACTACGAGTCCCAATGGTATCAAGTACATCCACTGGAGTATCATAAGAAATTCACATCAAGACCCAAAAACAAGGAATCATCAAAAAAAAAAAAAATTTAATTGTATTACTCACATATTTCGCCCAAAATGATCTCTCTGGTGGTGGTTCATCTTCGCCCTCTGCATTCTCCGCGCCTAGAATCTCCTCAGTGAATATTGGAGTTCTGTGGAACAGTCAGGTAAGGATGAGACTAATAAAGAAAACTAGTTATTGGTGGACTCTGGGGTGGAGGAAAAGGTTTATTGATATTGATGGTACGTAGAACACACACGTAGAATATAGATGTGCAGGTTTGTGCAAAGTTAAGCTATTAAATGGAAAAAACACAATAATTGTTCTACCTTGGTGCTTGCTCACTACTCTTCAGAATTGTGTGGGAGTTGAAAGACCATTTTGCTGGCTACAGTAAACGAAAAAACAAAGATCAATTAGATCTCAGCAGCTATCACAAATTCCGTGGTTCAGATTTCAGTTAGGACAAGATATTTGATAGAACGCGAGCTCGGCTTCTGTTGGAAAATATCACTTTTTCGGACACTTGGAGAGAACCATGAATCTCCTACTCTGTATACTCGAGGAAATGGTAAACTCGAATCAATCCAAAAACCAAGGTTATCCTTCCATCCAACCACATTCCCCTCATATAGGGCACAAACAAAAAGAAAGGAATTTAGAATATGTGGAAAGTCAATACGACTCACACTTACACGCACACTCAGAAAACATGAAAGCAGACACCCTTTGTTCATCACTTTAAACAACACACAAAAGCACACAATTGTGGAATGTTTACAATGATCCTAGAACCATACTACCACATGTCTTATCTTCTTAAGGTATTTCCTCATGAATGTTTTTGCGGATTTATCAACGTATAACAGAAACGCTTACAGATAGTCCACTTCTGGTGAAGATACATAAGCAAAATAGAGAAAAAAGGTGCAATACCGTACTAAGAATATAACTCGAAATATGTTCAATCAGACAAAAATTGGCAGAAGGATAAATAAAAATTCAATTACATCATCTGCATTCACAACTTATCAGAATCTAGACCGAAGACAAGCGAGGATAAGTCCTATCAGCCATGTTCAATTTTCACCAGTTAGAATTTGAAAAAAAGATAAAGATGGGATCGTAGTCTTCACTTACAAGTTTGAACTGTCGAGGATATTGACACGCCCCAAGAGAACCATAACTAACTGCCAAGATGTTGGCACCTTCCTGCAATCGGAGAGAGTACAGCAAGTAAATTGACCGAGACGAACATAGTCTTTCATAATCCCAATTTTTTCTGTCATTCACATAGCAGTTAAAATGCTAAGGTGCAAACGAAATTTTGAGCTCAGAAACGTATTGTACCATGTGTATGACGAAATGCTCATCCAAGCCATCCCGTGGTAGACATCTCTGTAATCAAACATATATATTGTCTTAAAATCAGACACATAACCTGACAGAAAAGCGAGAAAAGAAAAGAAGGAAACCAAATTACAAAAGATTGTGACTTCAATAAATCTAAAGAGTCTAGGTTGTCTCTTTCAGTCTGGCCTAGAAACAAGTTTGCATGTGATTTAGAGAACTACTAATCAATTCATTCAAAACAAATTATACAAACAAGCTCTCCTATCTCAAAAGAGTAGAAATGTATAGACTATTACTAGAAAACTGTAACCTAGTAGGAGTTCAATGAGTGAAACTAGATGAACAAATCTTAATTTAACAGCAGCCACCATGGTTACAAGAACCAAACTTGAGAAAGCAATAGCACACAATCAAATAAAAATCACAAAGCAAATTGAAAAACAAAAAAAAGAGAAATCAACATAAAAGGTTGACATTAACTTACAGCTCTCACTGATGCAACCACAAACTCTTTCCCTGGTGGACTGATCACATTAGATGGAACTCTAATCCTATAAAAGTCATCTCCTTTCAGCAGATTCTACAAAATGGGTTCCAACAAAATCATTATATCTCTCTAAGCCCAAATTTGGAGGAAAAAAAAAACAAAACTTTAGAATATTTACTTTGAATGTATCTTTCTCTTCATCAGAGAAACCATTCCTTGAGAACCTCAGCTTTGTTAATGTCTGCATCCACAAAGATCAAGAATTTACATGACTAGATGCAATATACTGAATCTCAAGCGATGCGATTGAAAAACCAAACACGAAACTCGTTAAGGATCTCGTTAAGGAGCAGAACCTTTCCGCCATGGCTCCAGGTCTTGAGACGAGCTGAGAAAGTGCCGGCGATGGAGAAATCAGAGTCTCCGAAGGCATGTTCGAGAGTGAATTGGACTTTGGAATCCAAATCTGGATCCGAGTACCTTTTCCGGATAGTTGGAGTCTGTTGCTGCTGCGGCGAGGAAGACGCGGGCGATGAAGAGGTGTATAGTTCGGTGGATTGGGGTTTTGCTCCTTCGAGACCAAACTCATCGTCGTCAACGAGGAGCTCGTCTGATTGGAAAGCAAAGGACGAGGAGAAGATGAGAGAGGAAAAGAAGCAGAAAAGTGCGAGTTTCGCCATTGTTGTTGGCGATGGAGTTTTGTTTTCTGTAGAGTATTGGAGCAATAGCAAGCTTGCGGAGTCGAGAGTCGAGATACACGATCGAGTTTTGCAAGTTTTGACTCTTTAACAAAAAAAATAATTAATTGCAGGTTTGTGTTTGCTCTGTTTTTTTTAGCTATGATTCTCATTCTCATACACTAGATTTTTTTTTTTTTTTTTTTTTGTCTATCTAAATTTTTATTATTTAAATTTAGAGAATTTTAAATTTTTACATATTTTTTTCGGAGATAAAACTTTATAAAAGAGAAGCAAAAGACATTAAAAAAGTTTGCTAAAACCGCTAATGAACCAAAAGTATTAAAACCAAACTACTGAACTGAATCTCATTCACGACCTTTTTCAAAAAACATGTAGTTGCCAAAGCTCTCTACCAAGAGACATGAGACTCAAGAAGAACCAAAACCAATGCTTGCTCTAAAGCTAGCTCAAAACAACAGCAACCCCGACAAAAATGAATGCATGACGAAAACAAAAACATAACCAATAATTACTCCAACCACAGCTACTCCAAAGAAATGATGCACTCGAGAAGACATAAGCTCAAAGCAAAGAAACCTTGAAACTCGGACTGGATATACCCCAAAGAAGACCACCAACTCTTACACGCGGACACTCGCAAACTAGCCTCAACCCTCTACAGACAAAAGACCGGTCACCTCCTCGCAAGAGAAGAATTGGAGATCGAAATTACTGTTTCCTCTTAAAGCCAAACTCCAAACCTGAAAAACACCTTCGAGAAGGGCTCGTAGATGCATCGAGTTGAGTAATGTAATAAAGATTGAAAGTCCGAGAGGATGTGCGATTCCGTGAAGTTCCAAGCTGCCGCCTGAGCCATTGTCGACCGAACTGCCCATGCTTATGCCGCTAAAGGGGCGAGATATCCTGTTTTTGGTATGAAAAATGTTCTTCTCGGTTTTGTCTGCAACTAAAAAAATAAATCCCAGGCCGCAATTTCCGGAGGTCTTCCACGCTGCATCGACGAAGCACAAAGTACAAGAGGTCAGCATAGTGAAGTCCCTTAGGGTGGCGCGCATTGGGCGGTTTGGGTGCAAATGTTCTTGCGCTGATCTCCATTTTCGAGCACAGACGATGGCTTTCCTGATGATGTTTGCTGGAGAGAAGATTTTTTCGGCAAAAATCAGTTGGTTTCTTGCGATCCATAACAACCAGCAAACCCAAGGGTACATGTGAGAATCAATACATGTAGGAGGAAGATTTTTCCATGCTTTACCTTGTTGTAGGAAGTCCCATATCGTTGAAAACAGGCTCGAGTCTTGGAACTATGTCATAGGAGCAAGAGACCAGCTTTCACGCGCAAAAAGGCAGTGAAGAAGAAGGTGGATTATGCTTTTTGATGCTCTACAACGGAGACATCTAGCATTTGTAGCTATACTACGTTGCTGCAGAGATTCTCCCACTGGTAGAACACCAGCCGCCACTTTCCAAATAAAGCTCTTCACCTTTGGTGAATTTTGCAAAGCCTATATGTTAGCCGTCCAATTAAAGTCTGAATTTAGGTTGAACAAGGCTGCTTGTCGAGCTAAATTGTAACCATAGCCATACTAGCTTGTCTTCTCGACGCAAAGAGCTTATGTTGAGTTGCCGAATGTCGCTTTTCTACTGAGAAAGGATTTCCATGACTTTGTTCCAATTCCATTGAGTTGAGTCTTCATTTAGCAAGTTTGAGACTCGCAGGTCTAACTCAGAGAGAGGCACAAGTCCCATAGGTTGGGAAGCCTCTGCCAGGGACCACAAGGGGTCGGACCAGACTCGAATCGATTCACCATTACCAATTAACCAGCCCGTTCCTTTTTCAAAAATATTTTCCCTGCAAGAATCTCTCTCCAACCATGGGAGATGTTGGATCTCGCTGAGCACTACATAAAGAAATATGAGTGACAATATTTTCCCAAGAGTACGTGAACCATTAACAAGTTTGGACATGATAGAATTCGCCAACTCACTTTCGCTAAAAGTGCGCCTTTGAATGTCTCAATGTCGTGAAAGTCTAAGACACCTAAGTTTTACGAGGAGGTGAGTTTATCCCAAGCTACCTAACACATCTTCTTCTCATTCGGCTTATTATCCCACCAAAATATTGTCAAGATCGATTAGATTTTTATGCATAAGAATATAGGTAACTTGAAGCAGGACATCATATACGATGGCATTGCCGCACGCACCGTCTTTAGCGTTTTTTGTTTATCCGCATTTGAGAGGAAACGAGTGGAACAGATATGGGATTTTTGTTTGATGTGATCCACTATTGAAGCAAATATATATCTCTTACGGCGACCAAAGTTCTTTGGTAATCCCAAGTACTTGCCATTCCCTCCCTCATTTGAAATTCTGAGAGTGCATTTCACCTTGTCGAGTCGACCTCTAGGAGTTTTCGCGGAGAAAACATGGATGATTTGCAAAATTAATGCTTTGACCTGAAGCGTTCTCGTATTTACAGAGGATGTCCGCGAGAGTAGAGCAGCTTGAGTCATCCGTTCAAATGAAGTATATTGTATCGTCTGCGGAAAGCAAGTGATTAATTTGTGCACTGTTCCGAGCAACTTGAATACCAGGCATAATACCATTCTCTTGAGCTTTCCTGGAAAGACTGGATAGAACCTATGTATAAAGAGATATGGAGAAAGTGGGTCTCCTTGACAGAGACCTCGCGACATAATCAATTTTCCCTGAGGTGCCCTGTTAATAAGGAAGGAGTATGATACCAAAGATAGCATTCAATGATTCAGTCAATGCATATACTATGGAATCCCAATCTCATGAGAACAACTCGTAGAAACTCTTACTCGATGAGGTCATATGCTTTGCTCATGTCGGTTTATACTGCCATTGAGCACCTTGATAAAGGATATTTGTTAGTTCATATCAATTCTTCTAATGCTTGTCATTGTAGCATAAGAGATGTCAATCCATAGGAGTTAAGATTAATGCATTAAGAATGCATGAAAGTTCTTAATTTAGAGCAAATCTTTTGGGGTTTTTATGCTTTTAAATTAAGAAAGTAAAATGTAATAAAGAAAACAAAAGATAGAAGTGTTGGATCATGGAATAAACTATCAAAGAAATGATTAACAATCAAATAATGATGACAAAGATTGCATTAAACACTATCTTAAAACATGAAATTCACAAATATGACTAATCCATTCTCATGGCACTAATCCTTTCACTAATTACCTAATTGACATAAATTCTCGTTTGCAATTAGATAATCAATGAGCATTAATAAACAATTCCAATTAGTTCACTAATCACCATAAACATCAACTCTCGTTCGCTAGGATGTGAAAAGCTCACAATAGGTTTGGTGGAACGTGGTCAGTATGCTTGCTCGGTGTTCTCCCCTGGTGCTACACCGGTTCATGACACCGGTTGGTGGTCTAGGGAGCTCCTTTGGCCGGTGTTCTTTCCTGTTGCAACACCGGTTGGTTGCACCAGTCGAAGCTGGGCCGGTGTTCTTTGAGCAGAACTCGTTTGGGCGCCAGACAGACAAGTCTTTGCTAAATCTACTGTATCTTTCGAACCACAGATAAGAACGAATTGAAACTACCTCCAAACGATAGCGAACTCAATTGTCTACAACTTTCATGAAGACCTCCGAAGCTAAATATGAATATAAGTTCTTCATCTGGCCTGATATTTCAGTCACTTCGGCTGACAGATTCGTACTTGGTAAAATCGTCATATCTCTTGAACTACTTATCAAAATGACCTGAAATCACCTCCAAGAGATAGCTAACTCAGGTTTCCATCATTGTCATGAAGACCGGTGAAGCTAAATCCGATTGGAAACCCTTCGTTCAGCCAGATAATGCAGACAGCTTGGGTGAACTTTGCCTTCTCTTTTGCTCCATCCAATCATCCCCAAAATGTATCCAAGCACCTAGAAAACACTCCAAATGATGCAAGACTCACTAGGACCTAATGAAAACTAGCTAGACTCTAATTTGGACCAAAACACTAAAGAAATCTATGAAAACACATGCATGAGACTCAAAACACTAAATTAAATGCATGCTAAAATCAGTAAAATATGAGAATATCAACTCCCTCAAACTTATTCTTTTGCTTTTCCTCAAACAAACAAACAAGAACAAGAAGAGAGAGAGGTTTGAAGATGGGAGCTTAAATCCAAGAGCATCACAAGAAGAGATCGAATTCAACGTCCAAGTTTGTAGTTCTAAAATGCACTAAGCGAGTCTACTCCAAAAGAGTTAGCCATTTCTATCTCCACATGCATCAAGTCTAAGTTCCAACCTACACAAGCATTCCTATCCTTCAACCCCTTGACATTCATTAAGGTTTTATGTGAATCATGCTTATGCAAAATCAAATGAACTCGTTTGGCTAAGGGATTAAGTTTTGAGATGAAGATGATCTCAATCACATGTGCGGGTACTACAATGCAAGAATCTCTTTAGGAATGAGCAAACTTTAGCAAAATACTAAAGGTAAAAGGCAACCTATGCATACAAGGGTGAATTCTCATCTACCCTATGCCTAAGATGTCTCTAACCCTAGCATCTCTAACCCATGAAGTCCCAAACCTAAGCTACCCTTTTTCACAAAGCTTTTTGTCTTCATGTCCCACACGTATTTCTTCTTTCTCCACTTCATCTTTTTCTTACTTGGGGGATTTATTCTTCTCCATTGAACTTGTGGCTTGGTGCTCTTCCTTTTTGTTGCCTTAGCTCTTCTTTTTCATTCTTTTTCTCGCCTCATCTTTCATTACTTGATGCCTTAGCCAATTTTTAGCTTCTTTCTTTTTCATTGAACTCTTTGAGGCTAAATCTAATGCTAAGAGCTAATCTTATAACTTGTCACCAACCACTTCTCATTTTGCATCCCCCTTTTGCTTTCTCCCCATCTTCCTTTTCATTTCACCTTTCTTTTCCACCAAATCCTTTTCATTTATTGCTTCTCACCCGTTCCCACAAACATCCCAAGACTTCCCATCCTAGCTAACTTATCCCTAGACTAGCCCCTTGATGGTAGAGCTAGACCTACATGAGAATCCATCCTTGTCGCCCTAAACCTAACACTTTTTGTCAAGTTTGCTCGAAAAGTAGGCCTCTCCATCACTCACGAAAGTTATAGGCTAGAAAGGAGGTTTAGTTCAAGGTGTGGGGAACCATTCCAAAAATGGGATATGGCTACTTGGATCCACAAGGGTTGTAAAAAGGGAAAAGAAGATCCAAGTATGTATATGGGTATCCACGAGTTCATTCAAAGATGCACAAACACGATAATTGCAAGTCAAGATTAAAATTCTTATTGTTAGGGTTGAATTCAATTCTCAAGGTGCTTCAATCAAGACAAGAACATTGATACATGAGATCTAAAGATGGTGCATCATTACTTTCAAACTCACTAGCATGCATTGAATTGATTTCTTAGAGTGATACTCTACAAGGAATGCTCATCATTGCTCCCAATGCACAAATGTAACCTATATGCAAACTAGAATCAATCCTACACATGAGATGCAACTATATGTTCTCTTTTTGTGTTTCAAAATTTTTCAATTTTTCAATTTTTGTGTGTTTTTCTATGTCATAAGTGAATCCATGATATGCATGAGACTCACGTATGCAAAAAAGAAAATAAGAAAACAAAACACAAGGTCAAATGACATAAACCCCTTCCCCAAACTTGAATTGCACCGTCCCGGTGCAACAAAAGTCAATGAGAAGGTAAAAATATGCAATATATTTACGATGAAATGGAGTGAGGATCATACCTTGTATTGGAGAGAAGGAGGACGTGTTGTGGCTCAAACCGTCCTTTCATCTAACACCACGACCATTGGACCCAAGAGACCCTTATTGAGGCTTGTTTTGTGTCTCTATCTTGACAAAGGATAGGCTTGGGAGAGTTTCCAAGGGCGTGTTTAACGTCACTAGTTTGACAATTGCTTCCTCATTTTCACTCCCTTCTTAAATGTTTATTTTTCTCCTAGTTGTACACCTAAGGGATCAAGATCACAAGAAAAGGGAAAAGATTAGCAACAAAAGAAAATAAAAGGCTCTAGTCTCAAGAAGATTCAAATCCCAATGATCAATGCTAAACCCCAATGGCAACGGCGCCAAATTGATAAAGGATATTTGTCAAGTTCATATCAATTCCTCTAATGCTTGTCATTGTAGCATAAGAGGTGTCAATCCATAGAGGTTAAGATTAATGCACTAAGAATGCATGAAATTTCTTAATCTAGAACAAATCTTTTTGGGTTTTTATGCTTTTAAATTAAGAAAGTAAAATGTAAGAAAGAAAACAAAAGATAGAAATGTTGGATCATGGAATAAACTATCAAAGAAATGATTAACAATCAAATAATGATGACAAAGATTGCATTAAACACTGTCCTATAACATGGAATTCACAAATATGACTAATCCATTATTATGACACTAATCACTTCACTAATTACCTAATTGACATAAACTATCGTTTGCAATTAGATCATCAATGAGCATTAATAAACAATTCAAATTAGTTCACTAATCACCCTAAACTTCAACTCTTGTTCGCTAGGATGTGAAAAGCTCACAATAGGTTTGGTTTAAGCATTTCAACGAGCACCTTTCGGGTGTGAAACGCCTAAGTTCTAGATTTGATTTCTCAATCCTAATCTAGCATTAAGAATTAACCTATGTGAAAGATATAACAAAGATCAACCTAAATCATCATCATCTAACCATCAAGACAATTGACTAATGATGTTAATGCACACAATCTATGCTATTCCTTAGGCCTAGAACACTTGAATATGATTAATTCATTCTCATGACACTAATCCCTTTGTTAATCACTTAATCAAGATCAAATTCTCATTAGTGAAAAAGTGATTAACAAGCATTAATAACAAGTTCTATTAACAAAAATACACCTTAGACATTCATTCTCATGGGCTAAGATATGTAAATCTCTTATTTAGTTCTTTGGGGAATTTCATCAAACACCTTGTGGGTGTGAAATTCCTTATGTTCTAGATAAGCTTTCTCAAGTCTAATCTAGCATTAAGAACACCAAATAAAGAAGGAAAGCAAAGATCTATAACCTAAGCATTACAAATCAACATTAAAATCATTCTAATCTAGCATAATCCATGATCCAATTAAAAGTCAACTCACAAAGAACAAGAAGAACACAAGAGAAAAAGGCATAAAAATGAAGAACAAGAATCAAATAAACATAATATAAGGATAGAGTGAAGAAATCTTCTCTAGAGTGGCATGTGTATGAAGAACAATCAAAATCCCTCAAAAAGGAGAGTTTAGGTCGAGCTCAACTCTAAGAAGAAGAAGACTTGCTAAAAACTAGGTTCCACGAGTATTTATAGAGAGAGGGGGCGAACCAGATCAACCCGGGACAAACCGAGTATTGACCCGGTCGGGTCTGGGTTGGATGGTCTCACACCGACCAGATGTTGGTCTGTGTTGCTGGGCCGGTGTGGAGATGAGGCACAACACCGGTCAGGACTCAGCTGGTGTGGTTTGGCCGGTGTGGTGATGTTCTTGGAGCAAAGAGGCCAGCAGATTTAGCTTGGAGCAACACGGGGTGGAACGTGGTCAGTATGCTTGCTCGGTGTTCTCCCCTGGTGCTACACCGGTTCATGACACCAGTTGGTGGTCACGGGAGCTCCTTTGGTCGGTGTTCTTTGCTGTTGCAACACCGGTTGGTTGCACCAGTCGAAGCTGGACCGGTGTTCTTTGAGCAGAACTCGTTTGGGCACCAGACAAATATGTCCTTGCTAAATCTGCTGTATCTTTCGAACCACAGCTAAGAACGACTTCAAACCACCTTCAGACGACAGCTAACTCAATTGGATACAACTTTCATGAAGACTTCCAAAGCTAAATATGAATATAAGTTCTTCATCTGTCCTGATCTTTCAGTCACTTCAGCTGGCTTTGATGAGGACGGATTTTGGACTTATGACACCGGGTGGACATTGGCCGGTGCATGTGGTCGGTGCTTGTTTCTATCTCAACACCGATCAGGTGCACCTACCAAAGGTGGGTCGGTATTCATCATTGTATTGATACCGACCAAGTGCACCTACCAAAGGTGGGTCGGTGTTGTTCGATGGTCTCGCGCCAGACGAACACGTACTTGGTAACATTGTATTGATACCGACCAAGTGCACCTTCTCTTTTGCTCCATCACTCCAATCATCCCCAAAATGTCTCCAAACACCTAGAAAACACTCCAAATGATGCAAGACTCACTAGGACCTAATGCAAACTAGCTAGACTCTAATTTGGACCAAAACACTAAAGAAATCTATGAAAACACATGCATGAGACTCAAAACTCTAAGTTAAATGCATGCTTAAATGAGTAAAATATGAGAATATCACACCTCTTCGTTGTTGTAAAGTTCCGCAGGTAGTGGATAGTTCGTGAGTGATGAGAAAGTTGTCCAAAAATGCTTGCCCCGATACCATAGTGGACTGATTTTTCGATATTAGAGATGGGAGAATCGGTTGAAGACTCTTTGTTAGAATCTTTATAATAATCGTATGGAAAGTATTACAAAGGGCAATGGGGGCGATAATCAGCTACCTTACACGGACCCAAGATCTTGGGTATGAGGCGAACATGGGTCTCGTTACTTCTTATAGGCATGACGTGAGAAGTAAAGAACGCTTGTACTTCTCGGGAAATATCTTCTCCTATAATCTTCCAATAGGAGTGAAAGAATCCGGCCAAAAATCCATCAGGGCCGGGAGTCTTGGATGCATGAATCGCTAGAACCGCTTCCTAGATTTCCTTAGCGTCACGAATGGTGATGACCACAACATTCATCTTCGGTTTGATGACATGGTCTAGAGCTTCATGAACGATATGGAAATCACCACCATTTTCTGCAGTAAATATATATAGGAAGTAACCCGAGATAATTCGAGCAAATTAGGATTCTTCGTGGAAGGCATTACCACCTGAATCTTTAAGTACCATAAATTGATTACAAGTTTGGCGCCCTCTTGTAATAGCATGGAAGTAGCTTGTGTTGCGGTCCACTATGCAGCCACATGATTCAACATTCTTGCTTCCAGAACTGCTCTTCGGGTTTGTATGCCTCTTCTAGTGTTGCGGTGAGTGATCCAATAGCTTCTGAGTCTGGCATATCCACTTCTAAAGCCACTTTTAAGGCTGATTGGATCTCTTTGATAAGGGTTGTACTGTTTTGGTTTTGTTCTCGAGACCAATGAATTATAGCTTGGCAACTGTTTTGGTTTTGTTCTCGACACCAATAAAATAATAGCTTGGCACCTTGGGTATATTTTCGTCTCAACCGTAGTGACATCCATGAGATGAGATTGTATGCCTCTTCTATTGCGTGTTGTCATTTAGACGAACATGAGATGAGATTGTTGCCCATGAAGACGCATAAACCAGATGTTGAGCGACGAGTCGTAGGGCAACCTGCCCAATCAACATTTGAATAAATCACAAGATTATTCGAGGATGAGGAAAAAAGCTAGAGACCATGTGTGATAGTACCATTGATATATTGGAGGATGCATTTAAGTGCATTGAAGTGTGACTCCTTCGGATCATGCATGTATAAGCAGACTTGGTAAAAAGCATAAGAGATGTCTGGATGGGTGATCGTTAGATATTGCAAAACTCCGGCTAGACTGTGATAAAATGTTGGATCGGCCACTTTTTCTCCATCAGTCGCAGCCTACTTGGACTTAGCATCGATCGGCGTGAGGAATGGTTTGGAATTTGTCATTTTTGCCCGATGGATGATATATGCTACATAGTTTTGTTGCTGAAAAAAAAAAGTTCTACATAATTTTTAGTACACGAGATGCCAAGAAAATGGTGAGGATGACCAAGATCTGTCATAGCAAACTCGGATCCATGAGCTTTGATGATGGATTGCACTAGAGTTGTCGAAGATGCTGTGAGCGTAATATCATCAACATAGAGGAGAAGATATGTGAAATTTTTACTATGAGACATCACATACAACGAGGGATCAGAGACACTTTGCACAAACCCAATGCGACGTGCGTAGACTGTAAAATGGGCATTCCATGCGCAAGGGGCTTGTTTAAGCCCATAGAGTGACCGCCAAAGGAGACACACGTGATCAGGTTTGGCTGGATCGTGAAAACCAGAGGGATGATGCATGTAGACGGTTTCTTTGAGATCGCCATGAAGAAATACATTTTTTTACATCTAGTTGGTGAAGTGGTCAACTGCGAGTGGTAGCTAAGTGAAACACCGCACGGATTCTTGTTGGCTTGACCACCTGACTGAAAGTCTCGTCACATGCGATGCCTTCTTGTTGAGACTTCCCATTTGCCATAAGATGAGCTTTGTATCAAACTATCTTCCCATATGCATTAAACTTGTGCATGGATAACCACATTAACATTCTTGGGCCGTGGCACAAGTAGCCACGTCCCAATTTTAATAAGGGAACCATTCAACATCCATAATCCCATTTCAGTTAGGGTATTTTGTCATGTGTACATGGGAAAGTGGTAATGGGGAAACTTTGGTGGTGTGGAGACACAAGCGCTGAATAGGTGTCTGAATGCCACTTTTGCTGCGAATTGTCATTGGATGCCCATGAGCTAGTGCAGGTGATGGTGGTGGTATCAACGCAGGTGGCGCTTGTGGCGGTGATTGTGTTGCCGGTGGTGTATCCAATTGCGAGAGTAGGGGTAAGATAGGAGTTACTTCCGTGAGTATCAGACAATGAGACGATGTCTTTGACGTGGAGCTTGCAGCAAAGGGGAATTGATTTTCATCAAAGAGCACATGTCGGGAAAGTATGATGTTCTTCATGTTATGGTCAAGAAATCAGAAACCCCGATGATCTATCGGATATTGATGTGAACCAAATCTTAAATCCTAAACTTAATCTTAAACTACCTCAAATGCAAGGTATTGTCGAAGAGTAAGCTAAGGGTCAAACCACAAGGAGTTCTATAGCTATCTAGAATGAAAGAAACATATTAGTTTAGATCTAAAGATGAGAAGATGGTTTTGTGTAATCCTAGTAATTGAAATGCAAAGCAAAATGAAACAAGACAAGTAAATGAGGGAATAACTAGCAAAGATGAAAATATATGAATGGAAATATGGGCTTTGGGCTAAGGTCAATGATTTTGGGTGACTAATAGTTGGTTAATGGTGCTAACAAACCTCAAACAAGCTTAATCTAAAAGCATAGGTTCACTAAAGTAGACTAATCTACCTTCATAGACTAATCCCTTCACTAATTACGTATCTAATCAATTCCTCAATAGTAGTTAAGTGCTTTGTGAACTAGAGAACAAGAACCTATGAATCTTACAAATCACCTTAAGCATACAACTCTCATTGGATTAAGCATGAAATGCATGGTTATGGTTGAGCTAGACATTTCATCAAACACTTTTAGTGCATGAAATGTCCCCAAAGCTAGACCTAGATTAGCTACTTCTAACCCTAGTATTAAAACTCCCTAACCATTTGGATATGTAAATTTATGCACTTAACATCATTAACCCACTTCTTAATCACCCTAATTTACATAGCCCAAAGGCCCATAGTGAGACTACTCATTCATGCTTAGGCAAAACAAAGTAAATGCATTAAGGAAAGACATAATGAAATGAAGATTGATTAAACAAAGAAAGTTTACTAAATCATGAAAGTGGTTCAAGATCCAACAAAACCCAAAAAAATTGACAGAAAAGAGCTAGGAGATAAAAACTTAGGTTTAAAAATGTTCCCTTTAATATTTATAGAGGAGACAAAGTCAACCGGGTCGACTAGGGACAAACCGGGTTGGGTCAAAAATAAAGAAATGATGATGATTGCATCGGGCGTGTGTGGCGGTCAGGCAACCGCCATACTGATCACCATAGCGTGGTTCTCTTCTTCTTCAGCTCTAGCTTCGGGACATCGGTATAGTGCGTCGGTTGATGGACCGGTGTGAACGTTTCCAGATTGTTGATCTTTTGCTCGCAGCTTGGCTCGTTCCATCGGTCAAATTCATCGCCTTCTGGAAAACTGCCCCTTGCACCAGAGACTTCTGCTTTGTCTTCAGCTCTTTGCGTCGGCTCCCTACATCGGTCCAGCAACCGATGCATATGTCTCCTGGGACTTGGTCGAGATTTCTCCTTTATGCCCATTGTGGCGCCTTCCTGCATCGGTCCTGCAACCAATGTAGGCCTCTCTTCGCTTGTTTCATGCACTTCTTTGGCTCTTGTTCATCTCTATGCTTCTCCCCTTCGAGCCATTTCTTCTCATTGCTCCAAAAGTACCTAAAAATGACCAAAATGCAAGTGCAAATGCAATGTATACATCTTAGAACTCTAACATGCATGATGGAAGAAATCTAGTAAAAAATGCATGAATGATGATGAAATGGATGCAAAGATGGATGAAAACTAGTAGAAAAAAACGAAGTGAAAATGATACAAAATCTACACATACCAACTCCCACAGACTTGCCCTTTGCTTGCCCTTAAGCAAACAAAAGAAAAAATTGTAAGAGAGGTTTGAAGGCGGGGAGTCATAACCAAAAGACCTTAGCAAGCATTCGATATGATCACCTTGAATAATTAATTGGTCTTGAGAACAAAAGTAGAGTCAAAACTAATATGCAGGATGGAAGAAATCTAGTCAAAAATGCATGAATGATGATGAAATGGATGCAAAGATGGATGAAAACTAGTAGAAAAACTAAGTTCAAATTCATTTAAATCTACACATATCAACTCCCACGGACTTGCCATTTGTTTGCCCTCAAGCAAACAAAATAACAAATTGGAAGAGAGGTTTGAAGGCGGGGAGTCATAACCAAAAGACCTTAGCAAGCATTCGATATGATCACCTTGAATAATACTAGCATGTTCCAAAAACAGACACTTAATCCACTCTAACTCATTCAAGGCTTATCGCAACTTCTAATATTTTCTCTAAACATCTATGTCTCGCACCTACAAGTTCTCTTCTCAACGAACCCTCACATTCATTTGATATTTCTCGAAGTGTAGTCTCACAAATGCGCAAGTGATCAAGTCCAATTGGTTTGGAAGAAAAGGCTTTTGGCACTAAGTATGTGAGTGCAAAGAGGTTTGTTCTTTATGGGTGGCTTAATCTAAAGAAAACGAAATGATATACGTTATGCAAAAGTAAGGAACACTGGAAACAATTTATGCATACAAAGTTTAGCTCACATTATTCTGCCCTCCTAGCAAAGCATTCTACCCGAATGGTGATCCCATTTTCTTTTCTTGTTTCTCTTTAAGCTCATTAAACCCCCCAAATACCCTTTTGGCTAAATCAAAACTCTCTGTTAAAACTTTTTTCTTTTCCAAACTCCAAACTTCTAGAGAAATATTTATTTGACCCATCTTTTCTTTCTTTTTACTCTCCCTAACATTTGTTTCGTTTTAAACCGTGGAGAGTGTTTTTGTTTTCTTTTCTTTTCCTAGGGTCTTCTTTTTAAGTTCTTTCTCTAGAGTTTGCTTTTTCAACCAAGGGTTCTTCTTCTCCCATGTCTCATCTCACTTTTCGTGAGCTCATGTTCCCCAAAACCCAATACCATTAATTCCCTTGTGATCCCCATCCTAATGTTAGTCATTTTCTTTGAACAACTTAGACTAGCTAATGAAAGCTAACATTTGTCGTTCTCAATACTTACAAGATTTTACACACTATAGCATTATCAAGAAAATGCCGCACTCAATCAAACAACGAGGGGTGGAAGGAATTGGTTATGGTTAAGGTCGGAAACCATTCTAAAGATGAGAATGACCACTCGGGTTATTAGAGTGTGAAAATGGATAAGATAACCCGAGTGTTTTATTTGAACCATAGTTATGTATCACAAGCCCATAAACGATATGATAAAATTCATTTAAGTCCATTATCAAGGGGTTGGTGTTGAATTAAACAAGTATTTACAAGACAAAGAGTTAGAGTAGAGAGATCAAAGCAAAGAGTTTACAAGTTTCAAAAAGGTTGTTCAAGCAACATGATAATATTACTAATTAAGGCTATCATATCGAGTTCTAAGTTAAGCTTTTAGTGGTTTTAATCATTGTCCCCTATGAATATACAATGCAATCCTATATGTTTCTAGACTCAATCCTAAGGAAGAGAATGCAAAAATAGAAAGCTACATGATTTCTTTTTGTTTTCTTTTTCAAAAAATTTCAATTTTTGTTTTGTTTTTTTCTAGTGCATAAGTTTATATACAATGCAATGCATGGGAGACTTAAAGATAAATAAAATAAGACAAAGAAAACGAAGTTAAATGACATAGATCTCTTCCCCGGACTTAAATCACACCGTCTCGGTGTGAAATTAATCCAAAGAGAGAGAAAGTAAATATAAATGCAAGAAAGAAAAAGGGAATTGCAAATAAAAGTATATTAGAGCAACATGGTAAGGAGGATGAGGTGGGATGAAGGACAACTCTCTTGGTATGCGGAATTGGAGTGTCGCGGTTATTCTAGTGTGAGTCCATTGTGGGCAAGGAAGAGAGGTAGCTCTTATTTTTCCATCTCCAAGGATGTACCCGTGCACGTAAGTCCTCGGGTTCTCGAATTAGCGAAGGATGGACTTGGTGTTGAGGAGGTGCTCATAATCCAAGTTGGCTCTTTCTCCAAGCTCATCCACTTCACTTAGGTCTACACCAATTTCTTGAAAGAGTGGTATGAGCATTCCTCCAATGTAGATGTTGGGGTTTTCCGGCCTATCCCACACATGCTTCAAGTCCATGAGCTCATTGAGGAAGTGGGATCCCAGATTTGGAGGCATGTGATAGTATTATTTGCATTATTCTTGCATTCATTTAGGATAGTTTTTATGTCTTTTGCATTGCCTTTTGATAGTTTCTTGAGGTTTGCATCCATGTTTTGAATCCATTGAGTCTTAGAAAAGTTCTAGGGAGTCTTGGAGCATTTTGGTATGATTTAGATACTTTTTGGAGTTTTTGACGTTTGGTGGTGAAATAGAGGTTAGCCAAAGGCGTTGGAGAGCAAAGGAGGAGACAGGAAAGTTCCAATCGACCAGCATGGTCGATTAGACATGACAAGGCAATCGACCAAGCTGGTCGATCAAAACTAGGCACACACAATCGACCGTGCCGACCGATCATGAGGTCGATTACCCGTGGTAGGACGAAGCAATCGACCGAGCCGGTCGATCAAAAGCCATTTCGACCCAAACCCGCCGGGTCAATACCCGGTTTATCCCGGGTTGACCCAGTTCAACCTAATCACCTATATATATGTTTTAACCTAAATTTTATGATCTATCTTCTTTTCTCTTTTGAAAACCTTTCATTTGCAAGGTTCTTACATTTTGTAAGAGATATCTTGAGTTTTTATGCAATTTCTTAAGTTCTTTTCTTAAATCTATCTTTCCTTAATCACTTATGATGATCATTAACACTATCCTTATGGGTTTTGTTGTTTTCATCATGATTAGTGAGTAGTCTCCTTAGGATCATTGGGTATGGTAGATTAGGTGATTTTTAGGTTGATTCATGATACTTAGAGCCTAGATTAGTAAAGATCCTTACTTATTGAGTGTTTTTAATGCTAGATTAGCCTTGATCATGTTGATTTAGAACTAAAAGAATTTCATGCCCGAAAAGTGTTCGATGAAATTCTCCAAAGAACTTAATGAGTGATTTACTTGCTTAGCCTATGGAAATAGATGTCTAAGGAGTTTATTGGTTATTTGATCTTGTGTTTAATACTTGTTGATTGATTAATTACAAATGGAAATTTGTTCTTAATTAGGTAATTAGCAAAGTGATTAGTGTCATAGAAGTGGATTAGTCTTAATTAGTGGTCTAGACCTAAGGATTAGCATTGTTATGTGAATTGGCATCATGGATTAGCTTAGAATAGCCCGAGTCAATAACCTTACCCAATGATTCATTTGATTTATCTTTGTTTAATCGTTTTAAGCTTCCAAATTTACTTTTTAGCTTTGTTTGAATTCAAAGTGTGTTAAGTGTTTTAGTTGCTTTGTTTTATGCTTTTAATCGTGTTTGCTTGAACTTTACTACATTATAATTGATAGAAAACCTTCATCTTGATTTGCTTAGCTTAAAAAGTATCTAGTATTCTCGGTGAGCTATTCTTAACCTCTACGGTTAGATCCCTAATTAATGCAATGATCAAATTGATAATGAATAAATCAATTACCTAAAAATTAAACTAGTATTTATACCATATATTATAATAATTACATTACATTTATTTGTAATAGTTAAAACTCGCATAGAACAATAATATTTGTATGTGTTCGTTCGTGTTTTATGTCAATCACTAAATTAGGCCCTGCATATATGTGGGGTTTACAATTAAATATTTTATAACCCATGTTAAAACTTTTAAAAAGTGGAAAACAATAGTAGATCACTTGTGATATGGAATAAAATAAGATTGAGAACGCCAATGCAAAATCACACACAATTAGAGAAGTTTAACAAAGTAACAATTATTTATTTATTTTGATTTTCTATTTTTTTCTTCTATTATGTAGTTTCCAATTAATTTTTATCACATATTTTCAAATATTTAATTTTCGTATTCCTATTTGAATTATCTTTATTTTTTATTAGTTAGCTATTCATATATCTATTTTTTTTTACTTTGATGAATTAATTCTCATGTTTTTATTTAAATTATATTTACTCTGTTTTGTTCTTTAGTAATATTTTATTTTTCTCTTCTTTTAATGAATCGACATAAAAAAAATAATTATTTTATCAAATTGGTAAAAAAAATTACACGTGTCAAAATCTAATATGTTTGGGATAAATACGGTTCTTCCTACATAGAAAAATTACGTGTTGCCACGTGTCGTACATGGCTTTTTTGTAGGTACGATTCCCCTGGGTCAAATTGGGCCTTGCTTGGCCTTACGGCCCAAGCACCACATGCTTTTGCACTGAGCCTTGGAACCTACAGAACCAAGAGACCCGGCTAAGTCCACCTGCCTCCGGGCTCCCAGCATCTGACAGTGCATGCCACACTGTCATGCACAAGGAAACCGGGGACTGAGTGATCAGGAGGAGTGAGCGGTTACTCTTTCTTTATCTCGTCCGAATATCAGTAATATGGAGAGGTCGAGGTCGGAAAAGGGTAATCCACATAGATACTAGGAGCAAGGAGCACGCTGGACCAGGTAGCCTCGACAGCCCGATCCCTGGTATCAAGGGATTTGGGCCAGGTACGCGATTCATTTAGGCGAGAATAGTTATTTCAATATTTGCATTTTCCCTCCAATCGACAATCAGAATATGTTCAAACTTATAACCATGCAGCTGGCAACCTATGGATCATGCAATTAATGCCTTCTGTTTACACCTGTTAGGTGAATATCACAACACTTTGAGCATATGAAAGAGCAACAGTATGGGAGATGCCCATACCGCGCCTAATCTGCTGCTTCCGAGGTCGTACACTGAGAGAGATTGCGACGCATCAAGGCTTGGTCGAGTAGCAGTCGCAAACTGCCAAAGAAAGTAGGTGAGAAGTCAGAGGCATACTAGGTACAAGACCCATTCAACGGATCCAATATCCGACCCAGCGACCCAACAACCCGACAGTCCAAGATCCGACCCGACATACTAACCCGGGTCATGTAAGACTCTATAAATATCACCCATTCTCCAACGGGAAGGAGGTTCACAGTTTTATCATACTTTCCTATAGATTGTTGTGAGTTCTGTGTGCTTGCAACTTCTAAAAACTTAGCTTTCCTTTTTTCCAAGACTTTCAGTCTCCTTTCCGACCACTCTCCGGTCACCTTTACAGCTGCTCATAAGCCGTGGAGATTTCTCCTAAACTCTTGTTTCCTTCTCTTTTACATCAAAAATCCCACCATTCAAAGCCCATCGCGGATCCATCCTTTCTTAAGGACCCGATAGGCGCCTTCCTTCACCCCGTTTTCTGATCATTCTTTTCGTTCTCCGATTCACCACTATGTGGTCTTTCATTATATGTTTTCTGACTTGGGCGTCTGATATTCCCATATTTTACCTCTTTTAGCATGCTTTTAACTTAGCATTTTAGGTCTCATGCACGTGTTTTCATATCTTTCCTTAGTGTTTTGGTCTAAATTAGAGTCTAGCTAGGTTGCATTAAGTCCTAGTGAGTCTTGCATGTTTTGGAGTCTTATTTTAGGTATTTGGAGACATCTTGGAGGTGATTGGAGACCTTGGAACCAGACCCGATCGGATTTGAAGCAAGAGGAAGTGGCTAAGGCAGAAACGCTGTTTCCAGGAGACTGTGCCGACCCATCCTGGGTCGGTATGGTGGGTCGGTATGAGGACAGAAAGTTACGCCGATCCACGATGAAAATTCATGCCGATCCAGGACCGAGCGGTACACAAGCACGGATCGAACATCCTTCGTTCGACGTCCCTTCCTTTGTCACTACACCGACCGGTCTTGAAGCGGCACTCCCCGATCGGTATGGAGACAGAAGCTGATACCGATCCAAAGGACGCTCACGTACCGACCCAGAATCAAGCGACACCAGAGCACAGGAAAATTAGTACCGACCCATCCTGGGTCGGTACTAATCAAGCGGCACTAATCTCTCCCGGCTAAAAACCATACCGCGCAGGATCCAGCACGTCCCGCGTTCGACCAGACGTCATTTCAGCCGGCTAACTCCGCATCGCGCATCCATCCAACCTACACGATGAAGATTAGTGCCGACCGATCCTGGGTCGGCACTACCAAACGGTACTAATCCTGCGCTCACGCATGTCGATTTCTGCCGGCTAAAACTCGTCCCACGCACGACCCATCACGTTTGGCATCGACCAGATTTCAATTTAGCCAGCTGAAAACTCATCCAGCGTCCATCTGCCAGCACAGAGAGAGTTAGTACCGAGTGGTTTGTACCGACCCAGGATCGGTCGGTACAAACCTTTTTGCTGCAAACCGATCCAGACCCGACCGGGTCAATACCCGGTTTGTTCCGGGTTGACCCGGTT